>MEHQ01001178.1:51031-66051 GCA_008828725.1 Saccharina japonica | reverse complement strand
GCGTTTTATTTTTGTTTTTGGTTGTGGTTTGATTGGGTTGGGTTGGGTTGGGTCGGGTCCCCCGCTCCATACTCTCCTCTTCGGGCTGTGTTACGAGTAGGTCTGGGACACCAGCGGAAGCCGCGGCGAGACCTGCGGCAGCGGTGGCGGCCAAAGCTGCGGCGGAATCGGAGAATATTCGTGAGGAATGGGTTGACGGGGACCCGGTGGAAACTCATCACAGCAGGTAAGCTCGGTTTGGTTTGATTTTGATTTCGATAAGGTTTTGTTTGGAATGGTTCAGGTTTCTTTCGCTTGGGCTGGGCTGGGCTGGGCTGGGCGGGGTTGGGTTGGGTTGGGTTGGGTTGGGCTGGGTTGGGTTGGGTTGAATTGGGTTGGGTTGGATTTGGTCGCGTTGGGGTCGGTGCATGCACGGAGTCCTTGCGGTCAGGGACCTTGTTGTCGGTTGACACGCTGAAACCTCGTCGTTTCGTCGATTTCGCGGCGGCTTTACTCAAGCAAGCTCATACACACCACAACCCGGATCTTGAGTGTGGTGCATGAAGTTCGTGTTTGGTTCTCGTTTGGTTCTCGTTCGGTTCTCGTTCGGTTCTCGTTCGGTTTTACCGCAAAACAGCGAGCGGTGTTACAACTATGATACAGTACTCGCAGTGGCATTCAGGGGGCTCACCTCTTCGTTGCGCTTCTTGTCTCCCGGAGCAAACATTGGCTCGTCGTCCGGATCACCCTCCGTCACCCGGATGATGCACTGTCCAATGTCCGTCAAGCATAGCGTTCGTTCCACAGCGGCAAGTGTTAGTTCTCGCCGGCGGAGGGCGAGCGTCATGCCAACACAACCGATCAACACATGGCATTGTTTCGATGGCATTGCGTGTGCACAAAGAGTACAAGCAGTATACACGCATTTCTCTTCTTCTGTTGCTGTACGTGTCCTACTTACACTAAATAGTGCACCCTTCTACTCGTGCAATATCCTGCTGCACTTTGACTCCCTACTACTTGCTGCACATTTTTTCCAACAAAAACGACCAATACATGCGCAAAAAAAGTGCAATATTCAATATTACGCTACTACTACTACTACTACTACTACTGCTACTGCTACTGCTACTGCTACTGCTACTGCTACTGCTACTGCTACTGCTACTGCTACTGCTACTGCTACTGCTACTGCTACTGCTACTGCTACTGCTACTGCTACTGCTACTGCTACTGCTACTGCTACTGCTACTGCTACTGCTACTGCTACTGCTACTGCTACTGCTACTGCTACTGCTACTGCTACTGCTACTGCTACTGCTACTGCTACTGCTACTGCTACTGCTACTGCTACTGCTACTGCTACTGCTACTGCTACTGCTACTGCTACTGCTACTGCTACTGCTACTGCTACTGCTACTGCTACTGCTACTGCTACTGCTACTGCTACTGCTACTGCTACTGCTACTGCTACTGCTACTGCTACTGCTACTGCTACTGCTACTGCTACTGCTACTGCTACTGCTACTGCTACTGCTACTGCTACTGCTACTGCTACTGCTACTGCTACTGCTACTGCTACTGCTACTGCTACTGCTACTGCTACTGCTACTGCTACTGCTACTGCTACTGCTACTGCTACTGCTACTGCTACTGCTACTGCTACTGCTACTGCTACTGCTACTGCTACTGCTACTGCTACTGCTACTGCTACTGCTACTGCTACTGCTACTGCTACTGCTACTGCTACTGCTACTGCTACTGCTACTGCTACTGCTACTGCTACTGCTACTGCTACTGCTACTGCTACTGCTACTGCTACTGCTACTGCTACTGCTACTGCTACTGCTACTGCTACTGCTACTGCTACTGCTACTGCTACTGCTACTGCTACTGCTACTGCTACTGCTACTGCTACTGCTACTGCTACTGCTACTGCTACTGCTACTGCTACTGCTACTGCTACTGCTACTGCTACTGCTACTGCTACTGCTACTGCTACTGCTACTGCTACTGCTACTGCTACTGCTACTGCTACTGCTACTGCTACTGCTACTGCTACTGCTACTGCTACTGCTACTGCTACTGCTACTGCTACTGCTACTGCTACTGCTACTGCTACTGCTACTGCTACTGCTACTGCTACTGCTACTGCTACTGCTACTGCTACTGCTACTGCTACTGCTACTGCTACTGCTACTGCTACTGCTACTGCTACTGCTACTGCTACTGCTACTGCTACTGCTACTGCTACTGCTACTGCTACTGCTACTGCTACTGCTACTGCTACTGCTACTGCTACTGCTACTGCTACTGCTACTGCTACTGCTACTGCTACTGCTACTGCTACTGCTACTGCTACTGCTACTGCTACTGCTACTGCTACTGCTACTGCTACTGCTACTGCTACTGCTACTGCTACTGCTACTGCTACTGCTACTGCTACTGCTACTGCTACTGCTACTGCTACTGCTACTGCTACTGCTACTGCTACTGCTACTGCTACTGCTACTGCTACTGCTACTGCTACTGCTACTGCTACTGCTACTGCTACTGCTACTGCTACTGCTACTGCTACTGCTACTGCTACTGCTACTGCTACTGCTACTGCTACTGCTACTGCTACTGCTACTGCTACTGCTACTGCTACTGCTACTGCTACTGCTACTGCTACTGCTACTGCTACTGCTACTGCTACTGCTACTGCTACTGCTACTGCTACTGCTACTGCTACTGCTACTGCTACTGCTACTGCTACTGCTACTGCTACTGCTACTGCTACTGCTACTGCTACTGCTACTGCTACTGCTACTGCTACTGCTACTGCTACTGCTACTGCTACTGCTACTGCTACTGCTACTGCTACTGCTACTGCTACTGCTACTGCTACTGCTACTGCTACTGCTACTGCTACTGCTACTGCTACTGCTACTGCTACTGCTACTGCTACTGCTACTGCTACTGCTACTGCTACTGCTACTGCTACTGCTACTGCTACTGCTACTGCTACTGCTACTGCTACTGCTACTGCTACTGCTACTGCTACTGCTACTGCTACTGCTACTGCTACTGCTACTGCTACTGCTACTGCTACTGCTACTGCTACTGCTACTGCTACTGCTACTGCTACTGCTACTGCTACTGCTACTGCTACTGCTACTGCTACTGCTACTGCTACTGCTACTGCTACTGCTACTGCTACTGCTACTGCTACTGCTACTGCTACTGCTACTGCTACTGCTACTGCTACTGCTACTGCTACTGCTACTGCTACTGCTACTGCTACTGCTACTGCTACTGCTACTGCTACTGCTACTGCTACTGCTACTGCTACTGCTACTGCTACTGCTACTGCTACTGCTACTGCTACTGCTACTGCTACTGCTACTGCTACTGCTACTGCTACTGCTACTGCTACTGCTACTGCTACTGCTACTGCTACTGCTACTGCTACTGCTACTGCTACTGCTACTGCTACTGCTACTGCTACTGCTACTGCTACTGCTACTGCTACTGCTACTGCTACTGCTACTGCTACTGCTACTGCTACTGCTACTGCTACTGCTACTGCTACTGCTACTGCTACTGCTACTGCTACTGCTACTGCTACTGCTACTGCTACTGCTACTGCTACTGCTACTGCTACTGCTACTGCTACTGCTACTGCTACTGCTACTGCTACTGCTACTGCTACTGCTACTGCTACTGCTACTGCTACTGCTACTGCTACTGCTACTGCTACTGCTACTGCTACTGCTACTGCTACTGCTACTGCTACTGCTACTGCTACTGCTACTGCTACTGCTACTGCTACTGCTACTGCTACTGCTACTGCTACTGCTACTGCTACTGCTACTGCTACTGCTACTGCTACTGCTACTGCTACTGCTACTGCTACTGCTACTGCTACTGCTACTGCTACTGCTCTGCTACTGCTGCTACTAACAGTGGCTGTTGACACCGCGTCAACGCAATACTACTGGTCGTACTGCTCCCACTACTGCCATTCATAGTGTCTGATACCGCGTGTTTGTTCTTGATGTCGTATTTTGTCTGCTTATTGTTTTGGGGGGTGGGGGTGGGGATGGGTGGGATGCAGGGTCTTTTGGTGCGCTGGTGCACGGACCGACCGGGCACTACTTCTACGGGGCGCTGGATGCCAAGTTGCCCGGGACGAAGCCGATCACGGTGGCTACCAAGGTTGCCATCGATCAGGTGCGTTTCTAATCTTGTGTCTTCCCCAGGGGGGGGGGAGTCGGGGAGGGGGGAGCCTGACGCGTGTGAGCTAATATGATGACACTGGTGAAGCGTACATTTTTATGTTTCCCCGATCGAGTACAGCAGTAGTAGTAACAAGGGGCGCAGCAGAAGGTCGCGACTCGAAACGAACGACCTCACCCGCACGGGCCGTTGTTACGGATACCGTTACCCTTGCCACCGTTAACACTCCAAGTATGTCCGTCAATGTAAGACACGCTTGGGTATTCATAATACATACCCAAGCGGTCCTTACATTGATGAGCAGAGTGGTATTTAATGGTAGAATACCTGTAAATAATCATATATTTTTTTACGTTTTCCATCTACCAGTGCAATATTACGGAGGACCACAGTAGTAAATAGGACAGCGCCTATTTGCAGCATGCAGGCTGCAAAAGAAAAACACAGCACGAAAAAATATACTAGTTTTTGGGGCACGGATGGACATTTGGTTAGGGTTAGGGTTAGTCTAGCCGCCAAAAAGTTATAATAATTTATCTTGCAGCCTGCATGCTGCAAATAGGAGCTCCCAGTAAATAGGACCAAATTTCAATTTGTCGATAAAAAATCGGTAAATGTATAGGTTTTTTGCGTGTACATACCGTACGTCCCCTACGATTTACTATGGCCCCCCGCAATAGTCAATTAATTGATTAATTGTTCTATACCGCAGTACGACGTACACGTGACAAGAAAACACACCTCCACGGGCGAGAGCTTCAAAGCCGTTTTTTTTTTTCCAACTCGAAAACGAGGAGAGAGTACATGCAGAGCGACGCGTCCATGGGAAGATCTCAACTACCATTTTCGTCGAGGTCCCTGTGAGGCACGGCCCCTCTAAGGCGTGACCCCTCCAAGGCGTGGCCCCTCTATTATGGCATGGCCCCTGTAAGGCATGGGCCCCTGTAAGGCATGGCCCCTCTAAGGCATGGCCCCTCTAAGGCGTGGCCCTTTTAAGGCAAATTTTGGAGATGGTCGGCTCTGAAATTCATCCGTCTCAGGGGGTGTGTTATCTTCATCACGCGTGTGATAGCAGCCGTCATGTCATACCTGGCGAACGTCTAATAATCTGAAAATAAAAATTATGTACAGGCTGGTTCAAACATACCACCCAAAATTCGTTCAGTGGCGAATGTCCACGCCGTTTTTTGGAGATAGACCCTGAAATTCGGCAAACGTGTTTTATGCGCCCTACCCGAGACTTTAACGGATGGAGTACTAAAGAGTACAACCCCCTTTCCTACTACTGCTGTATTAATACTACAGGGGCGCGCCTTCATTTTTATGCGTGGAATAGTTCAGCACGTTCCTCTCTCGTCGACTCGCGTCGACTCGAATCGCGCATACACCTGGTATGTATGTATAAGACTCTGACCGTGAATATAACTACCGTTTGAAAAATAACATTAAATCGAAACTGTCCTTACATTTCGGGTTAGAGTTCGGGTTCGAGTGGTATACGCAATACTGCTGTATCTGTATGTATGTGCGCCAGGTCTGTCCTAATCAACGCCTTTTACATGGTCGGGGATAGGGGATCGTTATATTTACTTTCGTGTACCGTCCCTGAATAATACAGCAATACAGCATGTATCTTCGGACCAGCTCTTATTTTCACATAGTGTGGGATAAAGAATGGTGGAAGCACCTCCGCGGGCCGGTGCTCCCACCCTTCCCTTACTTTGCAGCAGTGTTTGTGCGTGTGCGTGTTTTTTTTTATAATTTTGATAACTAAACCCAGGTATATACTATCCGCCAAGATAGTACGACAATTCACTTGGTAATACCTGATGCGGTGATTTTTCGTGGTACAATACCACCCTGACCCGGAATATAAGGACCGTTTTTCACACTAAAAACTTAATCTAAACGATCCCTATATTTCGGGTCGGAGTGGTATTTCTTTATCTATATATTATACCATCGATAGTAAAGCAAGTAAGATATATGTGGTAATCTGTCACTCATCAATAATCTACTGGTGTTCAATAGTCGATCAACCACTCAAGTAATCGATTAGGCGACCAAGCAAAACCAATCGCGCACCACATTGCTCTCATATTTACGGGCCACGGGACATCGAGAGCTGCTGTACATATGTATATACTCAAGTATATATATATATATACTCAAGTACCGTATATATGAGTGTGAGTACAGGGTACAAATGGCAGCATGCTTTTCAAGACACGATGTGTGAAGTGGCTTATGTACCGGCACGTCAGTATACGAGTACCATATACGAAAACCTGGTGCAAATTCCCGGGTACCAAAAGCAAACTTACTGCTGGAGTTGTTGCTGAACAGTAGTTGTTTATTGTGTTTCACAATATGTTTTCACACCGCCACAAGATAGTGCCCGTGGCAATGGTATAGTGAAAAGCATACCTGATGTGGCAAGTACATGTGCGTTATGTGTACTCGTACCGGTATGAGAGTACCAGTATGACATACCTGTGCCTGGTATTATTATAGCACATGATACAAGTGGCATGACACACGAGTCGCGAATAATAGCCTGATGGCAAGAGATTTTGGCTTTTTTTCGTCCGAGAACGCACCACGCGCAGTTGTGCAACTCCTCGAGGAGCAACTCCGATGCTACTGCTGAAAAAACATCATGGGTCTGTGAAGCGCCGGGTTGCCGCCAAAACGACGTGCGGTTTATTCTTCGTGCTTCAATGGTCATTTGTTTCGCCCCTTTTCGATTATCTATCCCCAAAGGGATTCATCCGCTCGCGTGCAACAATAATAACACCACCGGATAGATGACGATGCGTAGTCGATTTTGAGCGCTATATATATACAGCGTACATAAACATTGACTTTTCTAGGTTGTTTATGGCCCCGTTTCATGTTGTCCCCCGTTCCCCCCTTCTCCCTCTTGCTCGTCTGTTTCAGTTCTCGGACGGGCGGGGAGTCTTCGTTTGCAGATTCCAACGCACCGTAAGAGTCTACCTGTGGTACACGAAACATGCTTACTTCGTGTGCACATGTTATATTATATGACACCAGGTATATACCAGGTCTCATATATACCTGGTACTCGTTCATATTACATGTGTTTGTGTCACATGTGTCCATTCCGTGTGAAAAAAATACCAGATATACTCTGCGATACGAATGAACCTGCAACACAAGACTCCCCCGCCCGCACGCCCGATACATTAAACAGATTCACGTGGAGAGGCAAGCAAGAAGAAAAAGGGAGAAAGGGGGACAACATGTCACGGGGCCTGTCACCTACGTACCTGGTATAAAACAGCCCAACAGCGGCACCGCCTCTCTTATCTGGTGGTACTTTTGTCGTTTAGGCCCGCTTCTTTTCTCCTTCCTCCGATACGTACAGACATAAAGTATGGGCCCGCAACAAAAACGCCTACATAATCTGAGCAAATCCTTGAAACCTTGTGTGACATCATGCTTGACCAATCTTGAGCAGAGAGTGGCTATTTTATACCACCACGCCCCGAAAGATAGGCATGCTTTGCATATCAATGTTTGATCCAAACGGTCTCTATATGTTGTGACAGAGTGGTATATACGTATATACCAGGTAGGATGTAGTGTAGCGCTACATTGGCCGTTGGCCACGATTTCCTAGTCCAGTTTTTTCAGCGTTCCAGCAAAGAGTGAGCCTAGGCTCTGTTAATAGGTTAAGTCTTGATGGTGGGCCTATACTGCTGCTCTATTACACGTTCAGTGTTGAGTGTGGCCACGTTGGTGTGGTCTAGATTCTAGATGGGCCGACGGACAGACGGATAAAGTTATAGTATCAATACTACTATTAATAATGTTAACATTACGGGGGACCATAGTAAATAGGACCTACGGGTACTCACAAAAACCTCTTAACCCTTTTAGAACTGCAGTCCCGTTTTGGGGACAATCCACTCTAATTCCAAGTAAGTTGTCCCCAAAACGGGACTCCAGTCCTACAAGGGTCAAGTTTCCCAGTTTTCACGAACAAATATTTCAAATTTGGTCCCCTATTTATTATACGAAGTCCCCCGTAATATGTACGACGTAGGATTAAAAAGTGGCACATCATTTTGCTGGCTTGATTCTGTAAAAAACACCTCGTCGTGTTGCCCCACTTTGGTCCTTTGCTTCACGCGTATACTGCATCGACAGCGTAACAGCCGTTTCCCAGGTATTTTCGTCCGGCAGACACGGCTGGTGGGGTATAGGTAGAGCAGTCGCAATGGGGTAACATCGCATGCAAGTGCTCGTATAGAGCTGTCGCTATCACGCAATAACCCATCTAGCCCCCCCCTCCGAGATACCGACCAAACCGGTGATAACTTTTGGTGAGGTTATCAGCCGCCCACGAGCAGCGTAAGCGCCCGCCCGGAGGTAGGGGTAGGAAGATGTTGCTCCATTCCAGTGCCTCATACATATGAATCGTATGACTGCTCGCATTTTGTTCCGCGACACCAATCGCAGTGGGGGAGGAGGGAGAAGAGCCCCTACTTTGTGACCCCGGATCTGAGTTACGACTACTATTATAGGAAGGAGAGAGAAAGGAAGGGCGAATATAATAAATGGGATGGAAAAAAATGGAAAAAAAATCAAATAAAAATAAAAAATCGGTACATATCATCCCCCAATCACACAGTAGTAGACAGTAGTGGCCGTTTGTGCTGTAACCGTCACTTTTCTTGTCAATTTTTCCCCGCTGAAGTTCCAAGAGGGTTATATATACTACGGTGGACCATATTAAATAGAACCTACGGTCTACACAAAAACCTATATATTTCCATTTTTTTACGGACAATATGTGGTTCTATTTACTATCGCCCGCCGTAATATTAATAGTAGGAACCAGGGCATTTATTATTAATAGTGGTTCGGCGTCTGTTGCGCGCAGCGCATCAGGCGACGCAAGGTGTATTGCGTCGCAGCGAGAATAGGAGCCTACGGCGAATAGCAAAATATGACTAATTTTTGTTTTCGATTATGGCGAAAAGGACAAGTGGCCCGAAAGATGTTCAATGACGGCTAGTTATGACGAGAAAAGAAGACCCCTAAAAGCATTTTTCGCCTCCGGCGAGAAATAAATGCGCAACAAAAATTATCGCCTTCGGCGGAAAAATGTTGCGCCCCCAAAATCGCGTGTTGCGCTGCGCGCAACCAGCCTCGCGGCGACTGTTGCGCAAAACGGTTATTTTGACCCAAATAATGCGCCCGCGCAACAGCGCAACACCTAATTAATGCCCTGTCATATAGGAAATAAAAGCCGCAGGATATTTTGCAACTGCTGTCGTCAACTTGTGTGCGGTGCGTTGGTGGATGGTTGACAGTGCGTTCTTTTCGGGTATCATATCGCGGTCGGTCGTAGATTCATGCCATATTAGGTTACGAGTAGTAAGAAGATCTCGAAAGGGGTCTCTCTTTGGCGCCGTGTAAATGATACATGCATGTTATAGGGATTTAGTATATATGTCATAGAGCTGCTTTTAGTGTGGAAGCGATCGGCTTCATGCACATTATAGGAATTTAGTATACGTGTCATAAAGCTACTTTTAGTGTTGAAGCGATCGGCTTCATGCATATTATAGGGATTTAGT
The DNA here is from genome assembly GCA_008828725.1 of Saccharina japonica. Taxonomy (NCBI): domain Eukaryota; class Phaeophyceae; order Laminariales; family Laminariaceae; genus Saccharina; species Saccharina japonica. The sequence goes on along the minus strand of MEHQ01001178.1, from coordinate 56,242 downwards.
ATACATGTTATATAAGCTGCTTATAGTGTACGTCGATCGGCATACTTTTCGATTTATGGATTTGAAACTCCAAGACTGACTGACGCCCTGGAGAATACCGGTGTACAATATAGAAATTCGCTTTCACACAAGAAAAAACTGCCATCGGCCTGGATTGCTTACCTCTGAGGGGAAAAAAGGGTGCACACGTTGAACAGATCGCGATCTACATGCTGTAGATCACCTGGATCCTACTCTGCCGTTACGATATGTTGTGCAAGATCTGAATACTACGCATCCCACCTAGAAAAAATGTAACCATGTACGGCGGTAGTCAGTAAATCATGCAGAATATCAACAGCTTCCACCGGGCCACATGAGCTGTACCATGCAGATCTGGAATAGATCATTGAGTGGGGGTCGACGATCTGTCGATGATCTGTCGATGATCTGTCGATGATCTGTCGATGATCTGTCGATGATCTCTGAGATGTGTGACAGGGAGCGCGCTCCACTGCAAACAGCAACAGGCCAGGTTGACGCAGAACGGCTGCCGAATTTCAGTACCACACAGCTTCTCTTTTTTCGTTGGCAAAGTTAAGCTTTTAGCACGGGCAGCAGGGGAGAGGGGGTGAAGCCCAATGGTAGCAAGGAGTCGGGGGAAGGATGTTTTTTTTTTTTTTTTTTTTTTCGTCAGATATTTGTTTGTTTTGTGATTTTTTGGGAAATTTGGGTCAATTTAGGTCTCACGAGATCTAAAATTTCCGGCGAAAAAAAAAAAAACCCACTCGTAAAAGGCTCGGGTAGGGCGCATAAACACGTGTACCGAATTTCAGGGTCTATCTCCAAAAAACGGCGTGAACATTTGGACTTTTGTGCGGTAAAAGTGCAAAAATAGGCGTTGCCTCGTAATTACTTAGTTTCAGTATATAATCGATTCTGGGCGTTAAATATGACTTAATATGATCATACGCAGTCAGATCTTCGAATATTTGCGTGAAACTTTGTACAAACATGCCTTGGACCACCTGGCAGCGGCTCGTTCAGAAAAAAAAATTGGGGGGGAGAATTGTTTTCCTACGGAAACGCCCGACTATTGTTGACCACTTTGAAGGCCTGTGATTGGTCGGGCCACATTTTCGGCGGTAGCGCCAGTTCTAGGTCCTTGAACAAAAAAACTGGCGATGTCACCCTCTTCCACTGTTCATGGCGGTCAGTATGATACCAAATATGTGACATTGGAGTTGCTATTGCATGCGGCATTCGTGACTGACGAAATTTTGGGTGATATGCCTGAACCAGCCTGTACGAGTGCATTAAAATCCCACCATTCTTGGGCTGCCACAGTGCCCCCATACAACAAACGCGACAGGGCGACGTCGCAGCATACGGCGCGGCTGGCTACCAAAAAAAAGACAGAGCCACCCCCCCTCCTCTCCCCACCACTATTAGCAATGCCTGCCTGGTCCGTGAAAACCCGACATGCTCCGTCCCGGCGTTGCAGGGATGCGAGGGTTATGGCATACGACTACGGTCCTGCACGACATGAGTACACCCCCCCCCCCCGCCCTCCAACACAAAAAAAGCAACTTATCCGTCAGCCACACCCATTCCGTGCGGTGGGTCGTGTAGCAGAATTGAGCATGTTGAACGATACCCCCCGCTATCCTACAGTACAGGCTCTACAACTGTACACAAAAAAAAGACTGTTAAGTGGCACACACCTGGTTCGTGCAGAATAGCCCCGAAAACTCCCGCCCCCTCATCTTCCTGCCCCATGATCTCCACAATCTCCATTTCAGGAGCACCGCCGTCGAACACCACCATCTCTCTCCCAGACACCTCCGCTCCCGGGGGGGGGGGGGCGTACTCATTTGTTGCTTGCCTTAGTCATTTGACCATTGACCACGCATCCCTTTCGAGACGGAGCACCGTTCCTACTCCTAATAGAGACACCTCCAACACTTGGGCGCTCATTACGTTGTTTCCATATATTACAAAGAAACTTTCTGCTAATCTTATCCCCTTCCTGTTTCGCCGCCTGTGGCCACCATCTATCTCCTAAGATAGCGATCGTTTTCTCGCTACTCTTTAGTGTACCAAACTGCGTACTCATGTCGTGCATGACCGTAGTCGTATGACCATAGACCCTCGCATCCCTACAATGCCGGGACGGAGCACGTTGGGTTTTCATAGTATAAATAAAACCAAGACAAGGGATATTTTCCATACCATTTTTTATTTTGAGTTGTGCAGAAATCTCACCCCAATGTTTTTTTTTTCCTTCTTCTCATTTTGACCTTTCTAGAAGTGCGACGTCGTTTTTTTTTTATCGTTTTGTCGTCTATCACACCCTCGTCGTACCTCTGTTTTGTGTCATCACATGTATGCACACATACCAGTACTTTTGTCTTGTTTTACCTACTTTAGAAATGCCAGGCACCCGAACGTGTGTTGCTTATCAAGGGGCATCTGTATACCAACTATTCCAAAAAATATATACCACAAAAAATACCTTCATGTGTTCATGTCACAACAGACCTCGTTTTTAAACTAATGGCCATGTAACAATAGGCCTGATATAGACCAGACTACCAGGCATACCGCACCTCTATGTCCATGTATGGCATCTGACTACCAGGTATACCGTACCTCAATGTTCATGTATGGCATCTGTATCGGAAGCCTGTCGTACGGCTGCAGTCCACGGACGCCCAGCGCCAACACTTCCAGATAAGCGGGTCTCAGCTTTGGAGCGAGGTCGGGAGGAGGCGCCACCATCATGCCCGCCCGGGACATTTTGATCAGCTGCATCATCAGATCAGCAATCATGCGGGGGAGGGGAGGGGAGAGAGAGAGAGAGAGAGATTGAAATTGAGATTGAGAGATGATTAAGAGATTGATATTTAGATTGACTAAGAGATTGAGATTGAGTGATTGAGGTTGAGATTGAGGTTGAGATTGAGAGATTGCGAGATTGAGATTGAGAGATTGAGGGTGTTTGAGAGATTGAGAGATTGGGAGATTGAGACTGAGATTGAAAGACTGAGATTGATAGATTGAGGATTGGGATCGAGAGAGAGAGAAGAAAGAGGAGGAGGAGTCGGTGAGGGAGAGGGGGTCATATTCCTAACCTTCTAAACAGGCCCATTGCCTAGTAAACATGTTGTGGCTGCCCCCACACACCTACAAGTACAGCCAGAGCTTGATATTCACACTATTACTAGTTCCATACCGGTACAGTCTATAAACATAGCGCCAAACAAACCTACTATGATACTGTATAAACGTATAAACAGAACTACTGTACAGTAGTAACACCCACGAGTGCTGTAGAGAACAGAGCTCCATATTGCCCCTACTGCTACACATACAGCAGCTCTCGAGACCTACCGGGCCTTGTATGTGGAAACATACAATACAAAACAGTAGAAACTCTCGGGCATTACGTACGTACAGAACGCATACGCAAAACGAGAAAAAAAAACAGCAGTGTGTCACCTGATACGACACGAGCAGCTCTCCCGTAGAATCCCCGGGTTTCTCAAGGAAGAAGGGTGTCCACGTCGGGAGAGAGGGGTTAGGGATGTTGTTTTGGTCCATCTCTATCGGACACTCCCCGAGGTTGAGGAAGAGGCAACCGGTGTAGTCGTCCGCTCCGATCGCGTCGTAGTCCATCAGCTGAACGCTCACCTGTCCCCAGGCCAGACACGCAATATATTAGAAACCCTCAGACGACAAGAAACAACAACGTTATTTATGTGATCATAGACAACACTACCCCCCCCCCCCCCCTCCTCCCTCCCCTCCCCTCCCCACCCCCCCCCCTCCCCCGCGCCTCCTTTCCTCTTTCACTTTCCCTTCCCACCCCCCCCCCCCCTCCTCCCTCCCCTCCCCTCCCCACCCCCCCCCCTCCCCCGCGCCTCCTTTCCTCTTTCACTTTCCCTTCCCACCCCCCCCCCCCCTCCTCCCTCCCCTCCCCTCCCCACCCCCCCCCCTCCCCCGCGCCTCCTTTCCTCTTTCACTTTCCCTTCCCACCCCCCCCCCCCCTCCTCCCTCCCCTCCCCTCCCCACCCCCCCCCCTCCCCCGCGCCTCCTTTCCTCTTTCACTTTCCCTTCCCACCCCCACCCCCCTTCGCGCTTGGTGCAAGCAATGCCTACCTGGTCGGTGGAAACCCGACGTGTTCCATGGCGGCATTGTCGGGAAACGAGTCTATGGTCATTACGACTACGACCATGCATGAAAAAAAAGAACAACCTCCCGGGTCAATGGTCAAATGACTACGGCGAGCAACAAATGACCCCCCCCCCCTCCGTCTCGAAAGGGGTGCGTGGTCAATGGTCAAGTGACTAAATCAAGAAACAAACGAGTACCCCCCCCCCCCTCCTCAGCTCCACCTGCGGGAAGTACTTCTGCAAACTGACGGCCGGCAGGCTCAAGTCGGCCTCCCACGTGAAGTACCACATGGGGTCGACCGTCTCCCTCCTCCTGTGCACCGCCTTCCCAAGGTACATGAAGGTCTCCGTGTTAAGCTTCTGCCCTTGGCACTGCAGCTTGAGGTAAGGGTCCATCAGGCCGTTCGCGTCTGCGGAGGGCAGATCTCGGCCCTTCCAATACCCCAACAAAAACATAAAAATAAAATAAATAAAATAACAGCGAACGACAAGAACAAAAGTAAGAGCGAACAGCAACAAAAAATTAAGAGATATCAAGACAACGACAACGACAACGACAACAACAAAAAACAAAAACAGAAAAAGTTAACAGCGACAGACAGCGATAACAATGAGATTCTAGCAGCGGAAGACAACACCAAACATAAACTTTCAACAGCGAAAAAAACGACAACAACAACAACAACAACAACAACAAAAGTTCAACAGCCAAAGACAACAACAACAAAAATTAGCTTGGGTGTCGGGTGTCGAGGTGTGTGCGTGTGGGGGGAGGGGGCTCGGCCTGGGCCTGGAAGGGGGCGGGCGGGCGTGCGCGGGTCAGGTTATGGCCCTGAAAAAAATAGCCACCTGGTAGATGTGCACGCGGAGGAGATAAGGCGTGTGTTTCCTAAGGCTCAGCGCCTCCGCATTCCACGCCTTCGACGCCTCAGAAAATTCCCGAAGAGTTCCCATCCCCAGCTTGATCAGCACCGACCCGGGGTACTGCCCCTCGGGCAAACAGTCCAGCACCTACATCAAGCAGCAGGCATTACGGAGCGGGGGGGGGGGGGGGGG
>MEHQ01001178.1:36869-50245 GCA_008828725.1 Saccharina japonica | reverse complement strand
GGGGGTGAGAGGGGGGCAGGGGGAGGGGCGGGCGGGGGTGCAGTGTGCCGTTGTATAGCGGTTACTCTAACCTCGAAGGAGTTTTATTCCGATAACATGAGGGTTACCGTCGTGTAGTGATGGTTACTCTTAACCTTCCAGGTAGTTTTATTCCGATGACAACATGGGGGTACAGTTGTGTAGGGGGTTGGTCTTATCTCCATTTACTCACTTCCCCGACACCGTGGGGGGGGGGGGGGTTGGGGGGGGGGTGGGCCCCCTTTTTAAGGGGTTCGGCCCCCCCCCCCCCAAAAAAAAAGGGGCCGGCAGGTGTACAGGGGGTGTGCCTCATATTCATGCATGACTGTAGTCGTATGTATGGCCATAGACCCTCGCATCCCTACAATGCGGGGACGGAGCATGTCGGGTTTTTACCGACCAGGCAGGACATTGCTAGCACCAAGCACGAAGCGCCGTGAGGTGTTGGGGCGAGTCGCGTGAAGGGTGAGCTGCACCCTACTAAGAACCGCTTGTGAGGCGGACTTGCATATCGATGGCAGCTTCAACGAGGTAATTTAATTTCCGGTGTGGCCACTTCCCCGAGACAGCAATGGGAGCACTATGCAACTGCCTCGTGGGTGTACAGGGGGGGGGGGTGTACTTCATATTCATGCATGGCCGTTGCCGTATGGGGGGGGAGGTTACTCACATTTTCAAGTACTCTTGGTCCGAAAACACCGGGGTGCAGTTGTAACGGGGGATAGAGAGAGAAAATGCACCCTGAAGGGGTGGTGGCTTACTTTTAGAGCCCCTCCTCACGAGAGGAACGAAAATACCTAGGGCTGGGCACTGGCACAGTATGTACTGGCAGTTCTACTGCCAGTAGTAATCTACTGATTGACCCGGCCAGTATATTCTCCAGTAGGTGTTTTCTTACGCACGTCCATGAAACATGGCCACATTATTATACGGACGCACGTCCATGAAACATGCCACATTATAATACGAAAACCCACCAAATGCGCTTCGGGAGGAGAAAAGAGCGAGGAGAAGACAATATACTGATTAAATTGGACGACATTGTGATCGCTACTGACTGACTGAGTCAGCCAGTGCCGAGTCCTAAACATATCCTGTACACCCGAAACATGGAATCCAAAGAAGTTTGTTCGCGAAAGCCCGACCGATATTTCTATGCGCTACGTACGAGTACTTAGGCCTAAACAACAAATACACACGTAAAAATGTCGTACCAACCGGTACTAACCGTAGTTGCTCACTAGAGGACCTCAGCACGTCATAAGTTATTGCCGCGGGAGGCAGAAACAGTGCAACCCCTACCGTAGGACGAGTCGTTACTCTTATTTCAAGTGGTTTCCCCCCCAACACATTACGGGGGTGCGGTTGAGAATATATAGGGGGTCATGGCGCTGGAAAATTCACCTTGTCTTCGCAGAGCAGCAGCCACCGGGGAGAAACGTCGGCCATCCCCTTCTCTAGCAACTCCTTCGCCGGAATCCTGGTGAAGCACACCGGGACCTTGTCCTCTCCCTGCGCGCGGCAACGAACAATCAGAAAACCGAAAACATGAAACAGAAAATAAGGCAACAGACAGGCAGACAGACAGGCAGACAGAAAAGACAAACAGGCGAACGGATGAGAAAGCGTAAAAAATAAAACACACACGAATGCACCAGGTACATATCTACAGTAGCGACCCACATGCCAGCAAACCCAACCAAACCCAACCATATACCCTGGTACAATACATCAACCAAAATACCAACCCAAGCACGCCAGATCCACCTACACTTATCAATTCTCGAACCGATCAAAAACGCGATTACACTAAATACCAGGCAAAATTCGAATCAACCAAGCAACTATCAACCAACCAACCCATCAATCAATCAACCAATCAATCAATCAATCAATCGATCGATCAACCTCTAACGGGCTAAGCCATCGATTTGCGCAAACAACTACATGTATGTGCAAAAACATAAAAGCACACACACAAAAACAATTGTAGAAACGTAGAAACACGTGTATCGCTCTCTCTCGCTTTTTCGATGTCTCCTCTGGTGTCAAGCTTACGTCCGACCAATTGGCCGAACTTACAGCTACAGCAGCGGTACACAGCAGGATAATTTTCGACGCCTGTGCAACAAATTGTTGAAATAAAAAAGTTACCCCTCCCTCCACACTAACCTCACCAATCATTTAAAAGCCCATCGACACGGCCATCACCACACTAGCCCCCCCCCCCATTGTAGGGATGCGAGGGTCTATGGTCGTACGACTACGGCCATGCCTGACATGAGTACCCCCCCCCCCCCCCCCCCCCCCCCCCCCCCCCCCCAAAACTCCCTCCTGGGCGCAGCCGTCTGCGGTTGCTTACCCTCTGTAGGTGCACGATTGCGTCGGGAATCTGCGTCGGGTCAGAAGGTAGCACGATGGGGTCCTTGCTCTCCAGCAGCTCCCCCCACTGAAAAAAGTTCACGCAAGATACGGCATGTTAAGGTTAGGGTAAGTCATGTTAAGACTAAAATATGGCATGTTAAGGTTAAGATAAGACATATTAAGGATAAGATAAGCCATGTTGAGGTTGAGGTAAGCCATGTCAGGTTAAAGATAAGGCATGCTAAGGTTAAGATAAGGCATGTTAAGGTTAAGATAAGGCATGTCAAGGTTAAGATAAGGCATGTTAAGGTTAAGATAAGGCATGTCAAGGTCAAGATAAGGCATGTTAAGGTGAAGATAAGGCATGTTAAGGTTAAGATAATACATGTTAAGGTTACGATGAGCCATGTCAAGGTTAAGATAAGCCATGTCAAGGTCAAGATAAGGCATGTCAAGGTTAAGATAAGCCATATTAAGGTTAAGATAAGGCGTGTCAAGATTAAGATAAGGCGTGTCAAATGAGAGATAAGGCGTGTCAAGATTAAGATAAGGCATGTCAAGGGTAAGGTAAGGCATCTCAAGGTTAAGATAGGCCATGTCAAGGTTAGGATAAGGCATGTTAAGGTTAAGATAAGGCATGTCAAGGTCAAGATAAGGCATGTCAAGGTTAAGATAATACATGTTAAGGTTAATATAAGGCATGTTAAGGTTAATATAAGGCATGTTAAGGTTAAGATAAGGCATGTTGAAGGTTAAGACAAGCCATGTCAAGGTTAAGGTAAGGCATGTCAACGTTAAGATAAGCCGTGTCAAGGTTAAGACAAGGCATCTTAAGGTTAAGATACGGCATGTCAAGGTTAAGATAAGTCATGTCAAGGTTAAGATAAGGAGTGTCAAGATTAAGATAAGGCATGTTAAGGTTAAGATAAGGCATGTTAAGGTTAAGATAAGGCATGATAAGGTTAAGATAAGGCATGTCAAGGTCAAGATCAGGCATGTTAAGGTTAAGATAAGGCATGTTAAGGTGAAGATAAGGCATGTTAAGGTTAAGATAAGGCATGTCAAGGTCAAGATAAGCCATGTTAAGGTTAAGATAAGCCAAGTCAAAGTTAACATAAGGCACTTCAAGGTTAAGTTAACACAAGCTATGTCAACTTTGGGCTAAGATCAAGTTGAATTCGAGACAAAAATAGGCACTTCACGCACCACTCAAGAGACTTCTCCCCTGTAACCCCTTCATAACTGCAACCAGTGTTTCGGGGCAAACTACTCCTAATTAGTATGGGACACTTTATGCAGTATAATACTACCTTCAGAACTGCAACCATTGGTTTGGACGGAAAAAAAACAGTTGTAATTAGTATAGGACCATTTGTGAGGTGGTATGACGGCTACGGGAAGTATGTCAACCTTAGCTCAAGACCAAACTGGGGGCTTGTGCGCTACAGCAAGTCGGGACTGTTAAGCTGTGTGACGTTCAACATAAACGTAGGGTACTTTGTGAACTACTTAGGCACTGCTCCCTTCAAGGCAAGTTGAGTTAACCCCTTAAAAACTGGTCCCACGTATTCGGGGACAAACTACTTGGAATTAGTGTGGGATAAGTTTTTCAGTTCTGAATGGGTCAAGTAAACTTCAAGGCGAAGCAGGGTATTTAGGGCATTACTTAGGGACTGCTCCCTGTAAGGAAACTGGAGCTAATTAAACTTTATAAGGTAAACAAGGGTACTTGCACAACTTGGGGACTGCTAACCTGAGTAAAATTAAACTGGCAAAGCAGGGTACTTCGTGCACTGCTTAGGGACTGCCCCGTTTAAGACAAGTTGCGTTTAAGTTGATCTCAAGCCTAAGCAGGGCACTTTGTGCACTACTTAAGAGACTATTCACTGACGGCAAGTTGATTTAAGTTGAGTTCAACGCAAAGCAGGGTACTTTGTTGCACTAGGGACTGCTCCCTTCAAGGAAAGTTGCGTTAAGTTAACTTCAAGGCAAAACACAAAACAGGGTACCTGGTGCGCTACTTATAGGGACATTAAGGCAACGTGCGTTAAGTTGAGTGAAGGAAAAGCAGGGTACTATGTGCATAATTTAGGGACCGCTCACTTAAGACAATATGGGACAAGTTGAGTTCAAGGCGAAGCAGGGCACTTTGTGCACTACTTCGGGACTGCCAAGCAATATAAAGTCCAAGACAGCGCAAGGTAATTCGTGCGCTAACTTCTCACGGGACTGTTTCCTCACGATGCGACAAGTACATAGTTGAGATGGGTTAAAAAGTTAAAGCAATTTCACGGCGCAAGAGAGAGAAGGACACCGAAACGCACGCAGGGCGTATAGAGACAATATTGCGTCGCGCGAAAAAAAAACCCAAGAAAAACGGGAACAGGCACGTTGAAAAGAGAAAACGACCAGGCACATCGATAGCTCTTCGGGATGGTGTAGGTGCTGGTTCAGCTATAGTTTCACCCCATGGTTACACCTACAGCTACATATGGCGTTTTTGACATGGCGATGGCAGTGACCGCATTCGTATCCCAAACCATCGCAGACCGGAAACACGGATAACGAAAACTACCTGAAAAAAAAAAACTATTAAAACCAAACAAACAAAACAAAACACAACAAAAAAACACAAAAAACACGAAAACAAAACATACCTCGTATACTAAAAAGACCGCTGCGAGCTCGTATTCCCCCCTATATATATACCCCCACCGACAACACCCCACTTCCCCCCGTAACCCCCTTCCCTCCTACTTACCACTAAGGCAAGCACCAAAAGAGTACACGTCCCCCTGGTCTATGGCCATACGACTATCACCATGCATGACATGAGTACACCCACCCCCCCCCCCCCCCCCCCGAGGGGGGGGGGGGGGGGGGGGGGCATAATACGTGAGCACGAGACAATAACAAAAAAACGAGAAAAACAATCGCCTTTGTTGTGGTTCGATGAAGGTCACCGTAAACAACATCGACAAGCGACAACGGAAACATCGACGGTAACGGCAACGGTAACAACAACGGCAAATGTAACGGTTAAGTAACGGTAACGGCAACAGCAACAATAACGGAAACGGTGACACCACCAACACCAGGAAATGTAACGGTAAAATACGGAAACGGCAACAGCCAGAATAAAACGGCAAATGCAACGGAAACAGCAACGGAAAATGTAACGGTAAAGTAACGGCAACGCTAACGGTAACTGCAACGCTGACGGCAAATGCAGAGGTAACGGTAACGGCATGTGTAACGGTAAAGTAACCGTAGCGGTAACAGCAACAATAACGGCAAATGCAACGGTAACGGTATCAGTAAAAGGCAAAGATGTCAGGAAAAGAGTCGTCTAGAGTGACGCCTGTCACAGGCACATATGGCCGTCTAGACTTGTGTCCCCTGTCCCCTGTCGCAAAAAGCATCCAAGTATATGTGCGCAAACCCCTAAACATGTATATCTGGCGTGTGTGTGACATTTTGACACACAAATTGTGCATTGACGTGCTGTGACGCTCCTCGTCCTGCTGCTCTCGTCGCGTGCGGTAAGGCAAAAGGTGGCGGCAACAGCAATATTATTACCGGTAATAGGCTGGCTACGGTATCAGCAAACGTAACGCCAACGGTATCGGCGGTAACACACTGGCTACGGTAAGCGTCTCGTCGATTATCCGGCATATAACACTCAGGGGGGGGCACACTCCAAAACAAGGCCGGGGAGGGGGGACACACACACTCAACAAAAATTGGTCGCTTTGGACAGAGGATCTCGTCGAGATGCTCCCATGAATTAACGCCCGCCGGGGCAAAAAATTGAGTGGTAATATAACTCCATGTTATTTGTATTTCACCTTGTGGAAGTAAACGTAGGAGGCGTCAAAGCTGTAAGCCCCGATGAGGTCATTCTTGATCGCCACTGGTCCATCAGCATCCATCACACAAACCCTATCGTATGCACCAAGAACCAAGCAAGAAAAATAGCGAGCCGCATACAACGAGGCGTTGAGGATAGGGGAGGGCGGCGGCGGGGTGGAGGGGGTTGGAGAGCGGGGGGGAAGTGGGAGGGGGGGTGTACTCATTGTCGTGCACGGCTGCCGAGTCGTATGACATAGGCCTTCGCACCTCTACAAGCGGACGACGGAGCACGTTGGTTTTAACACAGGGGGGGGGGGGCGTACTCAATTTGTTGCTTGCCTTAGTCATTGACCATTGACCACGCATGTCACTTATGCGAGACGGAGCAACAAAGGGGGGGGGGGGGGGGGGTGAACTCATGTCATGCACAGCCAGCCGTATATACGACGTCGTAGATATGATATAGGGAGGAAGGCGAACGGTAAAAACAAGCGAAGCTCTCAAGGCGGGAAACAACACAGATATAACGGTGATAATGATGACTGGTCGTATTATACGTATACCAGGTAACTGGTAATAATATTGGCAGAAAACGGTACACAAAACGGCAGCGCGCCTCTTCTTTTGTGTCTGCACGGTACTTTTAACCCCTTATCCCCCTAAGAACTGGTACCACGAATTTGGGGATAAACTACTTAGAATTAGTGTGGAACATTTTGTTCAGTTCTGAATGGGTTAAGAATCGGTCCTACGTTTTTGGCGACAAACTACTTGGAATTAGGAATTAGTGGGGAATAAGTTTTTCAGTTCTGAAAGGGTTTTGAGTTTTGACTCTATAGGCTTATAATATAATATGTAGCACACTCGTACTCGTACAGTCTACGAGTACGTACTTATAATACGTATATACGTATATACGAGCATGCACTCGGGGGGGGGCACTTCTGTCCCTCTCCCTCCACAGTCGAAACTCATATCTGGGGTCACAAAGCAGGCTCTTCTCCCTCCTCCTCACTACGGTTCGTGCCTTGATTTGTATCGCGCAGGGGGTGCAGCATTCCCAACGCTTGTCGATTTTCATCGAATTTTCATTTTGCTACGAAACCCGCGCTCTTGCGGTTTCCGCCACTACTATTAATACGTACTACTACTACTACTGCTACTGCTACAGGCTGGTTCAAGTATATCACTCAGTGCCTCAGTGGCCAATGTCCACGCCTTTTTTTGGAGATAGACCCTAAAATTTGGCACACGTGTTTTATGCGCTCTACCCGAGGAGACTTTAACGGATGTTTTTTTTTTTTTTTTTCCGTCAGATATTGTTTGTTTTGTAATTTTTTGGGAAATTTGGGTCAATTTGGGTCTTACGAGATCCAAAATTTCCGGCGAAAAAAAAACAAAACAAAACATTCGTATAAGGCTCGAGTAGGGCGCATAAAACACGTGTACCAAATTTCAGGGTCTATCTCCAAAAAGCGGCGTGGACATTTGAACTTTTGTTCGGTAAAAGTGCAAAAATAGGCGTTGCCTCGTAATTACTTAGTTTCAGTACATAGTCGATTTTGGGCGTTAAATATGACTTAATATGATCATACGCTGTCAGATCTTCGAATACTTGCGTGAAACTTCGTACAAACATGACTTGGACCACCTGGAAGCGGCTCGTTAGAAAAAAAAATGGGGGAAAAAAACATGTTTTCCTACGAAAACGCCTGACTATTGTTGACCACTTTGAAGGCCTGTGATTGGTCGGGCCACATTTTCGGCGGTAGCGCCAGTTCTAGGTCTTTGAACAAAAAACTGGCGATGTCACCCTCTTCCACTGTTCATGGCGGTCAGTATGATACCAAATATGTGACATTGGAGTTGCTATTGGATGCGGCATTCATGACTGACGAAATTTGCCGTGATATGCCTGAACCAGCTCGTATTAATAGTCAAGATATTTTTTTGCGAGAAAAAGTCCCTACGTATGTATATATAGCTACATCATATTATATATATACGAGCATGCACTAGGGGGGGCTCGAACCCACGACCTTGACATAAACAGGGACGAGATTCACCTGTCATTCCACATTCCACGTGAACTACGTATTAATATCTCATCGCCAAAAGCTAGTCCGTGGTCACCCGATAGAGCAGGGTCCAAAAACTGGAGCGGAAGAACACTCGTAATAAGGAAAAAAAATATTACATACCGCTGACTTCTGATCTGCTGATACTTTCGTGCGTATCGGCCAAAAACAAACCGATGACAACGGCCAGAAAAAAAAAAATGTTCATCCTGCTGTATAACCACCTGATATAATACACGAGTATAGCGCTCCAGGCGCAAGGGAATAATCTGACAATGCCGATGAATCATCCACAAAAAAAAAATGTTGAATATTCTTATTTATATGTATATACAATCGTATAATATTATATCAGGCAGTAGCTATAATAGTAGCTAACAGGTACCACGGCGGTGCCACCGTATGAAATATGTTACGTACACGTCCTCACTCATCAACACTCAACGGACAACCGCCTGCCTCTTTGAAGACATCCTTGTCCTCACCTCACATCAAGATCCTCACATAAAGATCCTCACATAAAGATCCTCACGTGCTCACGTGTATCATATCAGGCACCTTGCACACGATATTTTGGATACGTCCTCACTTCCGCCCTTTTCCCATACGTCCTTCTCTCACCACGTACGATAGCTATAATATATAACCTATAATACGTTCTCACTGATATGGTAAATACGTTTATCACTACTACGAGGGCCATACGGTAAATAGGACCTATGGTATACACAAAAACTTATATGTTTCCACATTTTTATCAACAATAAGTGGTGCTATTTACTATTGTACCCCGTGTTGTTAATAGTGTTGGGATATCGAACGAGAACCGAGCTCGATATGTACGATGCCGACAAACCAAAAAAACGAATCGATACACTAGTACGATTTCGATGTCTTTTATGTATACGTGTAGATGAATAAACCGTAGCTTTCGTTCCGTATCTGCATAAAAAACAAAAGGCACCCGCGGGGATGGAGGGCAAAACACGTTCGATACCATATATCGAAACTTCGATAATCCAATATGTCGGAACTTTCGATAATCCGATGTATCGAAATTTCGATAATCCGATGTATCGAAATTTCGATAAAATCCGATTTATCGAAAAATCGATAATCCGATATATCGAAAAATTCGATACGATATCCGACATTATTAATCTCGTACCAATATGAAGTCCTCACGCACGTCCTTGTCTTGACTCACCGGATGACCCCCTCGTCGAAGACATCCTTGTCCAAGTTCCTGAGGCCGATCACGAAGGTCTCGTCGAACACACAGCTCAGACACGCCTCCTTCACCTCCGTCGCGAACTTCTGCCCGAACGCCTCCACATACACCACGGGGTCAGACGTACCCTGAAGCGTTTGGGGTTTCCATTCAAGTAGCGACATAGGGTGGGGGGTGGGGAAGGGGTGGCTTTGGAGGGGGGTATGAGTATAATGTATGATACCGGTCTGATACTATATTATTAGCGTATACCTGGTATGTTATACTGGTTATACTGCGAAAGTATACACACGGTATCTGATACCTGGTACCGGTAGTTAAATTGAATTACACCGGAATGATGCTGGTATGGTACTGTATATGTATGATGATGTGTATGACACTGGTGATACTGGCACTGATATATACAGTAGTATACGAAGTATGTATTATACTGGTATTTATGTATTTGACTATTAACAGGGTAACACTAGTAAATAATCGTACTGGTATCAACATGGTATATACTGGTGTAGTATCGGTATAAAGTCGTAACGTTCTCGCCTGCACGTCCTCGGCCTTGAGATCCCTCGCCTCGATGATGTGCACGTAGATTGTATAGTCTCCGGACTTGACCTGTCGTAATTATCAGGATAGGACAAGACAGAACCAGACCCGACCCGACCGGGCAGGGCAGGGCAGGACAGGACAGGGCAGGGCAGGGCAGGGCAGGGCAGGGCAGGGCAGGGCAGGGCAGGGCAGGGCAGGGCAGGGCAGGGCAGGGCAGGGCAGGGCAGGGCAGGGCAGGGCAGGGCACAGGACAGGACAGGACAGGACAGGACAGGACAGGACAGGACAGGACAGGACAGGACAGGACAGGACAGGACAGGACAGGACAGGACAGGACAGGACAGGACAGGACAGGACAGGACAGGACAGGACAGGACAGGACAGGACAGGACAGGACAGGACAGGACAGGACAGGACAGGACAGGACAGGACAGGACAGGACAGGACAGGACAGGACAGGACAGGACAGGACAGGACAGGACAGGACAGGACAGGACAGGACAGGACAGGACAGGACAGGACAGGACAGGACAGGACAGGACAGGACAGGACAGGACAGGACAGGACAGGACAGGACAGGACAGGACAGGACAGGACAGGACAGGACAGGACAGGACAGGACAGGACAGGACAGGACAGGACAGGACAGGACAGGACAGGACAGGACAGGACAGGACAGGACAGGACAGGACAGGACAGGACAGGACAGGACAGGACAGGACAGGACAGGACAGGACAGGACAGGACAGGACAGGACAGGACAGGACAGGACAGGACAGGACAGGACAGGACAGGACAGGACAGGACAGGACAGGACAGGACAGGACAGGACAGGACAGGACAGGACAGGACAGGACAGGACAGGACAGGACAGGACAGGACAGGACAGGACAGGACAGGACAGGACAGGACAGGACAGGACAGGACAGGACAGGACAGGACAGGACAGGACAGGACAGGACAGGACAGGACAGGACACAGGGCAGGACGGGTCAGGACAAGGGACAGGACAGGACGCAACACAAGGCATACAAAAAGGAGAAACGGCAAGACACGAAAAAGAAAATCGCGGCGAGGCAAGGAAAAATGCTAACAACAAAGGAAACAGGCCCCGGGGCAGTGACAATAAAGCATGAACCAACTGCCAGTAGTGGGGTTGGGGTTGGGGGGTGGGGGCGGAGGGGGGACG
The DNA here is from genome assembly GCA_008828725.1 of Saccharina japonica. Classification (NCBI taxonomy): domain Eukaryota; class Phaeophyceae; order Laminariales; family Laminariaceae; genus Saccharina; species Saccharina japonica. The sequence continues at coordinate 38,964 of MEHQ01001178.1, read as the reverse complement.
TAGGTGTGCTGTATGCCTGGAATATGGTTATTTAAAGCATGCAACTACGGACGAAACTACGCGAGGGGCAGCAGCCACGCCTCCTCAGACCGTCGCGCACTGCTGTGAACGGTGATTGCGACACGCGAGGCACCACAGTATTATCACGAAAACACGCGATATGATATCAGAACAGCCCACGGGCAGGCAGCAGCCGCGTATGTTTGCGCTTCGCTAGTTATCTCCACCAACATCAGCGACGAAACAGCCCTCTGGAAACGTGACAGAAACAAAACAAGTTGGTGGACTAGGCTCTACTTTACGCCCCCCCCCCCCCTGTCTGGTCGGTGAAAACCGGACGTGCTCCGTCCCGGCATTGTAGGGATGCGAGGGTCTATGGTCATACGACTACGGCTATGCACGAAAATGAAGTACACCCCTTCCCCCGCCCCTCCCCCTTCCCCCTCCCCTTCACTCTCTCTTTCCCCACATTCCGCTTTCCGATCCGAAACATTTTCTGTGTCTCGGCGGGTCCTCTCCTACCCCAAAGTCCATGACCCCCCCCCCCGTCATCCCCCCGTCATATAAATATATGATATATTTATAGGTTGGGTTGGCGTCGGTTGGCAACGACGCTGTAAAACACGCCACTCGGTCTATGACCATACGACTATGGCCATGCACGGCATGAGTACACCCCCCCCTTCCCAGCCCCCTCCCCTTCCCTATTTCTCCACATTTCCGTTTTTCGATTAAAAGCGTCTTTTGTTGTGTCTATCTGTCTGTCTTGTCTGTCTGCCTGTCTCGTCGGGTCATCTCTCTCTCACGCACCTCAAAGTTCATGAGCTCCTCCTCGGTGGCCTTTTTCTCGGCTAGCCTCGCGCTCTCCGCCTTGTCCTTGAGCTTTCCCTTCACGGTCTTCCCCATGAGGCTCTTCGACTTGCCCTTGCTCTTCTTGTCCTTGCTGCTCTTCTTGCCCTTCTTACTGTCGCCGTCATCGTCGTCGGCCTCATCAGTGTCGGAAGACCCGTCGATTAAACCTACCAGGTATATATATATATATATACATATGATATATATTGTGACGGTTAGGGTTAGACGTATCTATCGTAGATCTCGGAACACGCATGCATGGAAGGATACATCCCAAAGTCAGGCATGAAAGATCCGGACAGACCGAATCTGGGAGCGTTAGAGGTCCGCTGCACGAACAAACAACGTTGACCTCTCCCCTCAAGCTGACTCGATGTCCCCCCACCTTGAAAGCTCGACTGGGGTGTGTCTCGTTGATGCCCCCACGATGCCATAACCGTAGTTCGCTCTTGATGAGCGATAGCATCTCCTTGCTAAACAAGACAAAATAACTCTGCTCGGTTACGTCGGCCGTGACGACGGCTACAAGGGACTATCGCTCCGGGACCTCTCCAAGGCGACTTCTACGACGACGACGGCTGGAGCCTAGTAATTACGATATGATATATACATACCAGGTATATTTTGGGGGGAAAACAAACAAACAAACAAAACAGACAAACAGACAAACAAAACAAACAAACAAAAAATATGTGAGATCAGGAGGCGCACGCCGAAAAGACAAAAAAAAAGAAGACACAACCCCCACCCCCTACTGTGGTCAATGGTCAAATGACTAAGGCAAGCAACAAATGAGTACCCCTCCCCCCTCCAGTAGGGATACGAGAGTCTATGGCCATACCAGTACCGCATATATATATATATATTTATCACACGGGTGATAACATAACCCCCCCCTTCCGAACGCAAACAAACGTCGAGCGACAAGTCTATGAAAAAATCTTGACATGCCATTTCCCAAAAAAGCCGCCATTTTTGTTCCGTGCGCCCGCCCGTCTTGAGGCACGTTTTCGACAAAATCGGGGCTGAAAAAAAAAGCATCCCATGGTGCATGACATAAGTAAGTACCCCCCCCGTTTCTTTGTAATATTTGGGGAAAACGTCATGAAAGCCCAAATGTTAAAAGTGTCTCTATTAGGAGTAGGAACGGTGCTCCGTCTCGAAAGGGATGCGTGGTTAATGGTCAAATGACTAAGGCAAGCAACAAATTAGTTAGCCTGCCCCCCCCCCCCGAGTAAGTATG
>MEHQ01001178.1:0-26367 GCA_008828725.1 Saccharina japonica | reverse complement strand
CTAACAAACACCTCCCAAACGCCATGCATGACATGCGGCTAATGAGTACACCTCCCCAGCCCCCCGCCCAAATCGCACCTCCTTCTCAATCTCAAACAGTATCACTATTCTACCATACGTACAGTACTCGTAGCTCTTTGCCGCCGGCCGCTTCCAAGAAGGACCTCAATCGCAAGTCGGAGATGGCAAGGAACGCGTTGTTAAACCACTAAAAACGTTATTTTGTTTCGCGCTTCAAAAGCGACCAGTAAACTGCTGTGTGCCTGCAGAAACTGCTGTACTCACACTTTCGGGTAAAAATTACTTGGAATTACTGTGAGATGAGCGTTGCAGTTCTACAACTATACGGGCTACGGGGCTACGGGCATTGGTTTTCGCATATATTTGGAGGCGTATTTCAGTCTTTGGGGTCGTTCGGAGCCAATTTTTTGTTTCGTTGTTATTAGTTAGGTCACCCTATAAAGTTATTTTTTTTCGGATGTAAAAAAACGGGCATTTTCGTTTTAAGAGGAGCGCTCGGGGGAGTGGAAGTACCCACCTCATCCCACACAATTTCCAAAGAACGCTCATACATAAGACTACAAGACTATACATAGACTACACACACAAACGCACGCATACCATCATGCCGGTACCCGACAAGCACACACGCTCTTAGAACCGATAGAACCCACCAAACATCCCCCCCCAAAACACCCCCCCCAAAACACAACACACACACAACACTCAAAACACCCAAATACACCCAGATAACACAAAACACAGAAGAACAACACCCGTGCCCAAAAACAAACACAACGAACAAACACACCCGACAAAAAAACGAAACACACCAAACACACCCAACACACAGACACGCGCGCACGCACGCACGCAACGCACCTCCCGCAAGCCGTGTCCGGGTCCATCCCGGTAGCCGGCTCCAGCGCCTCCCAAGTCACCGAAGCCTTTCCGTCGGCGGGGAGGGACGCAAGGTCCACCAGCCCCACCCCTAGCGGCTTGTCCTTGGAGATCATCTCTCGCCCCCACAGAGACAGCCTCAGCACGGGCAGAGCCCCCACGTTCCGCAAATCGTGCTTCCTTCCCAGGGTAAGCGTAACCCCCCGGCCTCCGCCATCACCGAACGTATCACCCCCCTCCTCCTCATCGTAATCTTCGTCTTTCGATTCAGGTACCGCGGACGAGGCTCCTGCTGGTCGCGGGTGGGGGCTTCGCCCCCCCACTCCTCCAAACCCCCCTCCCCAGCCTCCGCCACCGCCACCGCTAGCGGTGCGATCGCTGCCGGTTCGGCCGGCGCTAGCGTAGCTGGTGGCCCGTTTGTTTGGAACGCCCTCTTCGTCCCAGGCTACGATGTGGGCGTGGGGCATAGACTTTTACGTTGTTGTGTGTGTCCGTTTTCATCGGGGGTAAGAATAGGGAAAAATAGAAAGCGGCGGCGTCGAGGAGGCGTGTATGGGAAGGGAATAGGGGAGGGGAGGGGGGGTGGAAGGGGAGTAAAAGGGGGGGGGGGGGGGGGGGAGGGGGGGGGGGTGTACTTCATATTCATGCATGGCCGTAGTGGGGGGGGGCAGGGGTTGGCGTGAACGAGGTGCTGTTTTGCCGACCCCGCCTCAAGACGGAAGTAAAGACGTTTGTGGTGGTACTGCTGCTCCTGTGGTGCTTGCTGTACATGCTGGTTGGATGACGGGGTGGTGGTAGTGGTGGTGGTGGTGGTGGTGGTAGTGGTGGCTGCACGAAGGCCCCACGCGCTTCCACAAAAACCAAGCGCAAGAGTTACAGCTTACGACGACTTAAACAGGGCGGGAGGGACGGGGGGACGGAGACCCTAGCGGGGGTCCACAAAAATAGTCGGATGGCGAATGGTACTCCCAAAATCCGTATCACCCCCATCCGCGCGCTGCAATGAGCTAAGCTTAACTGAGCTGAGCCAAACGAATCGGCCGCCGCACGAACATGACACATAGGACACAGAATTCCCGTCACGGGAGCAGCAGCATGTAGCGCTTCTTTCAGTCAATCTCGCGCCATGGGCAATCTCACGCCAGTTTAACTGTAACACAACATCACACGAGCTACGCGAGTCTTCACTTTACACGGTAAAGTGCGCCACCACAAAAATATGTTCGCTCTCTCACATGTCTGTAAACACGAACAATATCGCTGGACTCTCGCCAAACCTCACACGAGTCCCATTGACACAAAACTCGCAGGAGTCTACGTATACGATATCACACGAGTTCTCACACAGAATCACCTGCTTTGCCGGTACGCAATACCAACCAGGTCTTCACACACAATTTCGCGTCGGTCTTATATTATACAGTGGGGGTCCCCCAATAAGGCGGTCTGAGTGTGATAAGGCGGTATTCCGATATAAGGCGGTCAAAATCGCTTGGCGCGACTGGGAAATTGCACTCATAACCTGGAATGAATAAGGCGGCTTGCCTCTATAAGGCGGTCATATTGCCCTGGCACACCACCGCCTTACTGCGGGACCCCTGCTGTAACACAATATCACCTGAGTGTTCACAACACAACCTCGCCTACCACTCTGATTCGAAATAGAAGGACCCCTTCAATCAATTGCTAAAATACAAAAGGTTCTTACATTCCGAGTCAGAGTGGTATCACACAATCTCACACTTGTATAGGAGTCTTTGTTCGTTTTAAAAATATATATATATTTGTGTGTTTCCTCCTTCCAGACTGGTTTGAGCCTGCCTTACAACATTCAACATTCCACCGACTGTGTATTGCTTAGTATTGGAATAGACCATAATTATTAGAATAGACCATTAAAAAATGCGAAAACATTACCAACAACCCCAACAACAACAACCCCACACGAGCCTTTCAAACACACACAAATCTCGCACGAAAAATCTCCCAACGCACAAGCCTCACAAAATCTCAAAACCTACCAAATACCAAAAATCAAATTCCAAAACCACACACGAGCCTTCTCAACACACATCCTAGCACGACAAACTGACATGGACCAGTGTTCCCACGACAAACCCTCGCACCACCATCTCACGTGAGTCTTTGCGCGCTCGTTCTTGATCGGTCGCCCCATGATGTCCAGCAGCTCTGCGCAAACGTAGACCTCCCTGTGAAACGGCAACCCCACCCCCTCCAATATCGTCAGGTGCAATAGCCGAACCATGGCTGCCCTCCCCTCACACCCAGCGACAAACGCCTTATAAGGTTTCCGTCAAAAGCCGCCCGCTTCTCGTCTCCACGAACCCAGCCTACCCCCCCCCCCTCCTCCCTCCCCGGCACTCCAACTCCAACGGGAACCTCTAGGAAACGCCCCTCTCCCTCCCCCCCCACCCGGCCCCGCCTCCACGGTAAAGAGGCCCTACTGTGCGGGACGCTTTGCCCGCTTTGCTTGCGCGTTTTGCGGTTTCAGAATTTCCTGGCTTGGCAGGCGGGAGCGGGGGGGGAGGTGGGGGGGGGGGTAAGGACCGGGAACGGGGGGAAAGAGGGACAAATCGTAAATCTTACGCGGTAATATGTCTATCGTAGCCTCATGTGATGTACCGTGAACAAACACGATAGAAATGCCACTTTGTCCGGCAGTCATAACTACAACAGAAAGTAAAGGAAATTATTTATATTAATATTATGAAATACGATATTATATGTCCGAGGTATTATACTTCGTATTTATATATACATATCATGCGAGGATATATTTACTACCAGTATCTGGTAAAAAGCAGCCGGTAAAAAGTAAAAAAAGAAGCAAGCGTAAAATACGTAGTGAGCAGTGTTTGTCAAGATCCACCTACTGGTAATACTCGTATAGGTAATAAATGTACCAGGTGTCATTTATGGCTTATGGCCGTGGATTTGGCGGTTTAAAGAAAAAAAATGTATTCTCGAGCGGTATAACCCCGACCGCTTGATAAATTTCTCGGAAATTTATAATAAGGCGTTTGTGCGCACTATCATCCACTACTGTTGTAACGAAGCAAGGCAAAGTCCAAAGTCGATATATACTACTCTGTCCAGAACTGTTAGCATAGTACGAAATCCAAACGGTTAAGGCTGGGCACTGGCAGCCCCAACCAGCAGACAATACACTGACTTCGTCGAGCAAACAGTATACTGGATTTTCATCAGCAGATAAATACTGGTCGAGCGAAGCCAACAACAAGTGAGGCGGCCGAGCGTACCAATGCCCCCCGCCCCCCCCCAAGGCTGGCCAGGAGGGCGCCTCCGGAGGCCAAAACTTTCCCTCCTGGCAGGCGTTTTCCATCCTTTTCCCATCACAATCGGGGCTCAACATTAATTGCACCAGCACCGGCGGTGGTTGCGGTGCTGCGGCCATCGATACAGAAAAGAGCGTAGAAAAAAACAAACAAAACGAAACAAAACAAGAAAATAAAAGAAAATAAAAAGAGGAAAAAACGCACGGAAAGTGTGGCGACCATGTGGCGATCGATCTTCATAGTGTTCTTGTTCGCGCAGGCGTTCGTAAAACACTACGTAGGGCTGTTCTCGGGTCATGGCCCAATGGCCCAACCCGCGGGTTGGGGCAGGAAGTTTCTGAAATCTCACGCGTCGGGTTGGGTCGGGTCGGGTCGGGTCGGGAAGTTCTCAAACTCTCACGGATCGGGTTGGGCTCCCCTTACTCGGCCCGACCAGACCCGCGAGATCTGACCCGGCGCGCGAACACCCCTAATTATTATAACAGCAGTACCCTCTGTCTGATCTTCAAAGCTACTTCCATCACTCCTATCATACCCTTGGGGCTGAGGTGGCTTCCTTCATCCATCATCATCATCGTGGACTCCCCTCCTCTCTCTCGCTTCCCCCGAAACTCATTTTTTAAGGAGTTCCATACTAAAATATGGCGTGTTTCTTCGACTCATATACGTCGTTTTATCAAACAGAACATGGCAGCATCTACCGGCAGGTTCAATCAGCAGATAGCTCGCACAATAATGCAATACGTGAACAGCCTATCTATCCCCCTAAAATTCGCGCGATCAGAATGTATCAAGACATCAAGACGAGCTCGGCAAAACACCCCCGATATGATGCGATACATCACAACTTCGATTCTCGCACACCGCAACTTTCGATGCTCGTCATATGTATGTATATATGTATATATGTATCATGCGTACATACCAGATACGGTATACATCGCACCTTTCAATATGATACCCAACAGCAGTAGTACACGCTACGTATCGCTACGTATACAGCAGCATAGCAGTAGTCCGACCTCTTGATCCCTGTTTTCTATTTATACCAATACGCAAAGCATTTTACATCAACGCAATTGATTTTCGACGAAATAACTCGATCTCAGAGCTGCATTTTTTATAAATACGTGGAACAACACAGCAGGTACGCAGTATCCCGAGAACTACTCGTACTCACACTGCTTTGCTGTACGAACATAGAATCGCGTAGTTTGTAGTTTTTTTCACTGCTGTTGTGGCATCGTCTTCTCGCCTTTGCTTACTTGCTTGCTGCTTTCTCCCATCGCGAACAAAAAACAGACACAAGCTATGATACGTACGAGTATGTATACAAGTCTATACCAGGTACGAGTACCAGGTAGGACTCATGCAACTAATAATCAGTGGCTTTTACAACATGTTCGAACACTCTTCCTGTCTCTTTCGATTACTTCGCCAGGGGTCCAATAGATAGTCGCCCGAGCTGGGAGTATATTTAATACGTTACGTACTGGTACCTGTTTCGTCGCTTTTTGCGACACAGCAGCAGTGAAAACTTGCCAAATGTGTCAAGTTTTCAGTTTTGGCAACTTTTTATGTGCAACTCTTGCTGAAAACGTGTCAAAAAATGAAAATGTCAAATCAAAATTTCAACTTTCCACAAACTTGCCAACGAAAGGTTGGGAGAATACGAGAATCTACTATTAAGGCGTATAATACCCAAGTAATTAATACTGTACCCACGAAAAAATTGGCAAAAAAGCTTGTAAAATTGGCAAATCCAAAGTTCCAATTTTTCCCGTAAGCTTTCGTCAATTTGCCAATTCCTTGGCAGCAAAGCGCTCCTAAGCAAAACCCAGCCAAGCCAAGCCAGGCACGGCCAAACCGGCGAGCCGTTTTAGCTTTTTTTTTGTGACTGTGGTTCTGGTAGTGGTGGTGGTGGTGGTAAGTATTGTCGTGATGGTTGTGGGTTGTGGTTTCAGTAGTGGTAGTGGTGGCGGTAGTGGCTGTAGTTGTGGTTGCAGCGGTGGTTGTATAAGCTGTAGCAGTGGTGGTGGAAAGTGGCCAGCAGTGGTGATCGTGTACATAGTCGTAGTTATTACCTCATGAGCACCCCCCCCCCCCTCATTGCCTATGCTATGGTCATATATACGACTACGGCCATGCATGAACGTGAAGTACCCCCCCCCCCCCCATTGTCTGCTTGGTTGGTGAAAACGCAACGTGTATATACGGTACCGGGTTTTAATAGTGGCAGCGGTTGGTTGTAGTACTATTACAGGGGAGCATAGTAAATGCTAGTAAATAGCACCTACGGTACACACATACTTTCCTATTTTTAGTAACAATATTTTGTCCTATTACGGGGGACCATAGTTTAACCCATTCAGAACTGAAAAAAGTGACCCACACTAATTCTAAGTAGTTTTGTCCCAAATTCGTGGGACCAGTTCTTAGGGGGTTAATAGGGCCTATGGTACACACAAAAACCTATATATTTATCTATTTTTACGAACAATATTTGGTCCTATTTATTATGTTCCTACGTAATACTGGTGCTGTCGTGTAGTTACTACAGCAGTGGTAACAGCGGCAAAAGTGGTGGTGGGAAGTGGTATTATTAATAGTAATACTACAGCAGTACTTGTATGCAGCAGCAGAGCAGCAGTGATGATAGTGATGAGCGGCAGACAGAGTGGGGCAGCGAGGACCATGGTTGGTGTATATCGCGTGAATGGCAAATACCGAGTGGATACAACACGGAACGCAGCTGGCAGCAGTGCAGCCTGGTATATACAAAAAATACGTATGTATGATATATGAAGTAGAACGCTCGAACAGACAGCAGTTTTCAGTACAGCTGCTACTGTAGCACATCATAGCATCATAGCAGCTGGCCGGCAGTTGCTGTGGCAGTGGGCCAGACCAGTAGTGGACAAACAACTGTTAGTGGATCTTCCTAAGGTAGCTAATTAGGCACTCTGATTGGCCAAGCAGGCACTGATCACTGGCATAGGGTTCGGGTTCGGGTTAGGGTTCGATCTGAGGGTCAACAAACTACTACCAAGACCAAACCCCCATTTTAAAGATCCACTATCACCGTTTGTCCACCCCTCGGGCCAGACACTTCGAAGGTAGTATACTGTACGGTATGACCTTCGAGAAAATGGTTGACGCACGCTCGGCAAAATTTGCCCTACACTAATTCCAAGCATTTTGTTCCTAAAAAAGTGGGACCGGTTCTTAAGGGGCCAAAAACGAATAGAACATAGAACAAACCCCAATCCTAACCCCGAGCCTAGGCCAATCAGAACCAACCAACCAACCAACCAACCGATGGTGAGCGTTAGCCCCTTCGCCTCGTATACAGCAGCAGTGTGCTATTCAACCATTTCCTCGGATATTGGATAAGCTCTACCGGGCTGGGACCTGGGACAACTCGCAGTTTCGTAGTTACTCGTTTCGAAACCCTGTAAGAACTGGCCCCACGTGGTTGGGGACAAACTACTTGGAATTAGTGTGAGATTATTTTTTCAGTTCTGAATGGGTCACGTCATGTGTATTGGTTGCGCTTAGAAAAATAAGAAGAGCGGCTTCGATGTCCACAATTTTTCCGGCCACGAAGAGGAGACTAAGCCAACAGGGGCTCGGAAGAAAAGCAGAGCCAACCCGTTCTCACTTAAGATACGCACGCCTCCCAAGTAATTCGACTCATCCCACGGAATATTAATGTAAATTGTAAATACAATACTTAATACTTCTACAGCACACGTATATACTTCCAAGTATTGTATATATGACACCACCCCTTTGGGGCTCAGGTAGAACGACCAAACCACAAAAAAAAACACACACATCCGACAGATAGATCAGATCATGTCCTCAGCTCATGATCTAGATTATTCATGGTAGATACAGTCCTGATCTGTACGATCTACGTATCTCAGTTGCCGGGATGGAAGCTACGTACTGTATATACACAACCTGCATGCTCGAGCACATGTAATACCTCCTGGGTTGGATCTGCAACTATACAGATCCTGCACAGCATATCAATATCGGCAGGTTAGGATCTGCCTGCAGTAGACGATCTATCTGTAGAATGATCTGTCCGGATGTGTGGACCGGGTGGAGAGGTTCAGTCTTACACCAACCGAACCGTTGACGGGTAGGGTGAGCGATCTGCAGTACAGGAGAGCCCCCTCTATATATAGTGCCGGTAAGCGCCAGCCAATGATACCGGCACTATATATAGCGGCAACCGGCACTAATTACTCCGCACACTGCCACACTGGTTACTCCCATGCTGTGCCAAGCGATTCCACACGTACTACAAGCGGGCAGCCGGCACTATAGAGGGACCACTACTGTATAGGGGTAGAGGGACCACTACTGTGTACGAGGAGTTACTAGGGATAGGGCCATGTTGTGGGTGTGTTGTACTGGTGTACAGTCCCTTCCAGCAAACCGCAGTATATGTGTATATACAGCAAGAAGTAGTGCGTATGTGCATGTACAGTAGTGTATACCACTCTACCTCGAAATATAAGGAACATTTTGATTAAAGGTTGATATATAAACGTGTCTTATATTTTGGGTCAGAGTGGGTATGAGTCGAATTTACCGCAATTCTGAATTATTATATAGGATACAGTATAGAAATCGGGGACTTGGTTATGGCCCGCGTGTGGTTACAGTGTTATGATACCGAAAATTTAGAAAAACGCCGAAAACACTACTTTAGACCCTAACCCTAACCCTAACCCCAACCCCGTCCCCGCCCCGACCCTTATGAGCTTTGTCTCGAAAAAATCAGGCGTTTAAAAAAAAAAAAAAAAATGGTCGACCACACTAAAATGTATATAATAAAATATTCCCCGATTTCCATACTTTATCCTAGATAATAATTCAGTGGTGAGGTAAAGGCTACTGGTGTATATAGAGAAAAAATTAAAAAAAAAAACGACAGCTGTGAAATCGAGGATTTCGTCGAAACTCATCTACGCAAGCTGCTGTGTGTGCTATCATGTGATACTTCGATCGCGCGAACTACGGGGTTCGAGGGGAACAAAATATGACACCTGTGGAAGGAAGTCAAGGGAGGTCACATATATACGGTGTACTCTGTTCCGGCACTAAATGTATCACTTCCTAACCCAGCAGGGCCGGGTTGCGAGTGTGTGTTGTGTGTGTGTGTGTGTGTGTGTGTTTTTTTTTTTTTTTTCATCCCATTTATGATCTGGGCCCTTCTTTTCTCTCTCCCTCCTACTTCGTATAATATGAACTCGTAGTCATTGTCACTCAGATAAATGAAAAACGGAATCAACTGCTGAGAGCGCCAATTAATAGTAGCGTGGGTAGGCACAATTCGATGCGAGTCGACGAGGGAAGGAAAGGCTGAAGTCTTCTCGCGATAAAAATGCAAGGCAAGAACCGTAGTGGGGAAGGAGGGAGAGGAGCCTACTTTGTGACCCCGGATCTGAGTTACGACTAGGGAGGAGAGAGAAAGGAAGGGCGAAGATAATAAATGGGAAAAAAAAAAAAAAAAAAAAAAAAAAAAAAAGATCCGGGGTCACAGAAGTAGTTAATCTTCTCTCCCCTTCCCACTACGGTATATATGTGCCTTGCATTTTTACCGCGAGAAGGGTTCAGCAATTTCTTCCCTCATCGACTCTATGAACAGTCCAATTGTGTGGCTGATGCTGGAATCGTTTTTTTTTTGTTTCTGCCCGTTTTCGCCTCTTGATTCCCGAAAAGGAGGAAGGGCCCGTTTTAACCAGGAACATAAAAAACACTGCAGAGTAATTGAAAAATAAGAACCGTAATCCGTGAAGGAAAAAAACTACTTCGAGTATACTCGTTTTACATTATAACTTTGGGTCCCCTGTATATCAGGGAATTGCGTCTTACAAATATTGTGTTCTAAAAAGCGAAGAACGCCAAGAAAGACCCGACGAACACCCGTGGGCATAGACTCTCGCCCTATTAATAGTATATGTGCAGGAGCGGTCGGAACAATTTTTTGTGGCAGGATGTGTGTGGTCAATTTCAACTTGTTTTGTGCGTCGGCCCAGATCAACCCGACACCAAAACTAACCCTAAACCTTACCCCAAGCCTTGAGGGGGCTCGGGGTCGGCAGGGGCAGCCACGCGGTTCCGCCGCGTGTTTTGGTGGCGTTTGTCCAAAAAAACTCCGGGCGGCCGAAATACCAGCCTCGACCAATCAGATCCCCATCCTGCACAAATTTAAATTTGTGTGCAGACCGCTCCTGCACATAGGGCGAGCCGTGGGCATACACCGAGGCGACTGACGGCACGCGCCCTCCCCGGAGCGCCGCCGCTGGCGGATAATTTTTTCTGCTGGCGTCAGCGAGGAGCCTATCACACTCTTGGGATCTGTCGGGCGCGGGCTGACGCAGCTCTGACGCCCCACGTGGGCTTATAAACGACGGCTATGCACCTATTATATCCCAAGTTCTGAGGGAAGTCGTGATGTGGTGGTTGTGTCGCGGGTCTTTGGAGGCCCAAGCGCGACAAAAAAACTGGTTTCGCGGCGGCCTTAGTTTTGTTTTAGGCGCTGCAGAGACGGTCTAGGCTACGCTAAGGGCCTTCGGGGGTCCGCGCTGCGGGTGCTCCTTTGGTCCCACTACCTCTGGCGATGGCGGCTCTCGCCTCCGAACCAGCCGAGGGCAGCGAACAAATTTGCGTGGCCTGCGTGGGTTGCTTACAACACGCCACATCCAGGTGGACGAACTCCCCGAATACAGAAATACTATATTAATAGTCAAATTCGATGAAGCGATTCATGTCCCTCATCATGCCTTCTTGGTGATTCATTTGTCGACCAATTACAATCGAACTCAGGTTGGTAAACAAAGAAAAAACGAATTGCGATTTTTTGTGTGTTCCTGGTTACAACGGGCCTTGATATTAATAGTATCATAATAGTCGTTCTTGATGAGCCGAAAACAAAGTCACCAATCGTGGCAAAAAAAAAGTGAAAACGAGTATTATATTTCACGAATCGTGATAATTGTCACTTCAATCTCGAAAAAAAAACAAAGAACAATACAAAATGTTGTCACCATTTTGGTGATCAAAATTCACCATACCCACAAAAACGTGACATGAAAACGCCAACTTACAAATGTCACGAATCGCGATTTTTTTGCGGTTGTTTAGGAACGCCCCTGCGATCAATAGTAGTATGGCGTACCAGGTATTACATATTATATTATATGCTACTTGGTCTTCAGGTTGCAGGATCTGAATGAGTAGAGCAGACAGCAGGTATCCTGGTATTCCGCATCACAAAATCTTGCTAAGACGACTTTTCAAGCATTTTTTCGATGTCTTTTTAATTCATTTTTCAAATGCTGTGCATGGATAGAAATGGGTTACATATATACACCCATCGTGGAAAATCAACAGCCCGACCCCATGGAATATTTTCGAAGTGCACCCACAATTTCTGCAGAACTTTACGTGGAATTAGCGTGGAATCATTTTTGCAGTGGAACTCGATTATTTTCAAGGTGTCTCGCATTAATTAATGTATTGCATCCCATTTAATATCTTCGTCTTCTTGCTCCTGACCCTTCCTACAATAGTATTATAATAGCCGTAACTCAGATCCGGGGTCAACATAGTAGCCTCTTCTTCGCCACCCCCACTACGGTATATATATATAGGTGCCCTGAAATAAGCTTATCGCGAGATGGGTTCAACACTCTGCTTCCCTCGTCGACTAGCGTCGAAAAATGCCTACCCACGCTATAATAGGCGCGCTCGACAGCAGTCGGTGTAACTAGGGGAAATAAAAACTCACATGCGGAGAATCGAACCCTCGAGACAACAACACTAATACGGGGGACCATAGTAAATACTAGTAAATAGGACCAAATATTGGTTGCAAAAATACGTTAACCCTTTTAGGACTGCAGTCCCAATTTGGGGACAAACCACTCTAATTCTAAGTAATTTGTCCCCGAAACGGGACTCCAGTCCTAGAAGGGTTAATATATACTTTTTTATGTGTACCGTAGGTCCTATTTACTAGTGTTTACTATGCTCCCCCGAAATAGCAGTATTCGAGGCTCCCACCGGGGCGACCGGCAGCGTACCAGAGAGTGCAACTCAAACTAAAGAAGGCAAAGGGGGACAAAAAGAGGGGGAAGGCACGGGCTAGCAAAGCTGACGGGGGGGGGTGTACTTCATTTTCATGCATGGCCGTAGTCGTATGACCATAGACCTTCGCATCCCTACAATGCCGGGACGGAGCATGTCGGGTTTTCACCGACCAGGCAGACATTGCTTGCACCAGGGGGGGGGGCGTACTCATTTGTTGCTTGCCTTAGTCATTTGACCATTGACCATTCATGCATCCCTTCCGAGACGGGAGCAAAGAGAGGAGGGGGGGGGGTCGCACTCATTTGTTGCTTGCCTTAGTCATTTGACCATTGACCATTCATGCATCCCTTCCGAGACGGGAGCAAAGAGAGGAGGGGGGGGGCGCACTCATTTGTTGCTTGCCTTAATCATTTGACCATTGACCACGCATCCCTTTCGAGACGGGAGCAACCGTGGGGGAGGGGGGGGGAGAAGCCCGTACGTTGTGGGGAACGCTGTGTACGCTGACGATGCGGGCATGGTATCGCGATCACCAGGAGGGTTAGAGAGGATGATGACGAGGTGATCGTGATTGCGTGTGACGCGTTCGGGATGACGGGTCCCGAAGGCCAAAACGCAGATAATGTGCCAGCAAACGAAAGCTGGGGGGCCCGTGCCATTTCACCGTCGATTCAGCCGGCCAGGCGTATAAGCAAACGGTCGAGTTTATGTACTTAGGCGGCACTATGAACGCAGATTGGGATTTCAGAAGTGTCGAGGGAACGCGTCGATTCTAGAGGGCATAGGCGTGCTTCGGGCGTGCTTCGGGCGGTGTAAGATGCAAACCTATGGCCGCCGGAGTGTGCGCTAGTAACGCCTGAAGGTGCCTATGCTGAAAGCCGAGGTAATCGAGACGCTACTCTACGGGTGCTCCACGTGGGGCCCAAGCAAGGCTCAGTAGGACAGGCTACGGAAGACCCACCACCAGATGGTCCTGCGATGCCTCGGCTGGCGGAAACGAAAGCGCGAAGACCACATCCTATCCTATGCCAACGCGCTTCTCAGGACAGACTCCCGAGAGCGCTGAGACGACGGTACGCAGGCGAAGGGTATTGTTCGTGGGCCTCGTGGCACGCATGGGAGAGGAGCGCCTGCCGAGGAGGGTGTGATGTTGGGGAAATGGTTGGGGGTAAAAGGGCTACTCCTTTAGGCAGGAGTGGGACTGGGTGAAGGGCCTTGGGGAGAGCACCTTAAGGCGTTCGGCATCAAGTTCGGAGGGTGGCGCGAGGCCGCACAGAAGGTCGGGAGATGGTTCCGACCGGTATAGAGGAAGGGGCGCAGGGCTTCATGCGGAAATGGCACAAGGCTGAGGAGGAGGCAACGGCAGAGCGACACAGGACGGTTGCAACCGCGACTCTAACTGCTGTTGAAATCGATGCACGCGCGCGGGATGGGGGGAGGAGACGGGGGGGAGGGGGAAGGCGGTCTAAGGACGGGGGAGGGGGCAGGCGGTCTGTCCAACAGACTGACATCCCTTTTATTTTTTCCTTTTTTTGTTTCTATTGCCTTTTTCCTTTTTCCGTTTTCCGCTCCCTTTTTTTGTTTTTTCGTTTTCCTTTCTTCCCTGTAACGCCTTTTCGCCTTTCTTGTCCGCTTCCTTGTTCTCCTTGGTGGCTGATTCTGTATTTTATCTCGGTGCTACGTACACCCCTCCCTCCCCCGCCCTGCTTGCGAGTTGCGAGCCTTTAATTCACGTCTGCAAGTCTGCGTATTGGTTTGTTCTTCTTCCTCTGCTCTTGGTCTCTTGCTCCTCTTACCTTTTCGATTTCGATTTCAGCGTCGATTTGTCTCATGCTGTCTTTTTCCGATTAAAACATACGACCCCGTACACATGATACGTAGTGGGTATTTTTATCTCTACTCGGTTTCTGTTGCGACTCGTATCTACAGCGTATCGTAGATATGTATATCATACGTACGTATGGTGATGTGCTAAGCTCACTGAATTATTTTCTGTCACCAGCGAGGTTTTTCTTTTTTTACAAAAATAAACAAAATTTATTATTTACAGCTTGCTGCAGTTACAGCAGAGTGTATTATTTTTCCGTTTGTATTTTTCCTCCTGATGAAGTAAAAACTACTACGAGTATTCCTCTCAGGAGTTAAAATTGGAGCCTGGTGCCTTGGCCACGGACTACCTGTAGGCCCTTGCCTTTAAGGCTCGCCTCAGGGGGCGTTAACCCTTTCAGAACTGCAAAACTTATCCCCCCACTAATTCCAAGTAGTTTGTCGCCAAAAACGTAGGACCGCTTATTAACCCATTCAGAACTGAACAAAATTATCCCACACTAATTCCAAGTAGTTTGTCCCCAAATGCGTGGGACCAGTTAAGGGGTTCGTTCAGAACTGCAGTCCCGTTGTGGGGACAAAACACTTGGAATTAGACTCAGGTTTTAAAGGCGTAGTATGATTGTACAAGCAGTGCAGTACTAATTGCGGCAAAACAGAGTTAAGGCACGTTCTAAAAGGTTCACACACACACGTTTCGGGGGGGGGAACGAAACCTCTTGAAACCGAAGTGGGTTTAGTTTTGGTAGTACTGGCTGTGCCAGGTGCTTGTGCTTGCCTTGGCGACGACTATCGTGTCCGAACATGACACATTCAGATGGGGCTCCCAAAAGTAGGGGAGATCGGCTATTTATGATCAAAGCGCTTTTGGCGCGCAGGGAGAGAGATTATGTGTTCTTCGGGAAAAGGGCCTAGTGGGGCGACTAATAGCGCCTCTACCCTGTCCCCTGATTTAGGGAGTTCCATTCTAACGGCGTTGTTTTCGGGCATGAAATCGATGTTAAGGCAGCAAACAGCCCTCTTCGGAAAAGGGTGTGGAGGCATTTAGTAAGGCAAGGGGCCTGTATGTATGTACCGCGGATTGGATTGTAGCGATGAGTTAATCACATTTTTCTTAATAAATGTGATAACAAAGAACAACAAAACAAGGGTATCATACGAGTATATGATATAAAATACCTGTGGTACAGCTGCTGGGCGTATGATAAGTATGTGCGCGTATGACACTATACTGCGGACGTATGAACATAAAACACTCGTATATCATACTGCATGTACGTATTGGTATGATACACGTAATGCCTACGTACGTATATATGTATGTCTAAGAGGTATGGTATAAATATCAACGGGCTGCGGGGTTCCTCCCTTCTTTCTTCTTTTCCCCCCTCTTAACTCTTGACCCCTCCCTTTCCCTTCTCTTCCCTTCACTTCCCTTGCCCGGCATGCCCTTCCCTCCAGGCGTCCTTGAGCAGAGGGGCCATGGTTCGCACCACAAGGCTGGCATTTCATATCAAATACTACCAGGTATATAACTCGGACGCGGTGGTGGTATAGCCGGTCGCCCCGGTGGTCTAACTGGTAGCCACGAAGCTTGTTGGGCCGGATGTCGAGGGTTCGATTCTCCCCATGGAGGTTTTTATTCTCAAATGACACCGTCTGTCGAGAGCGCATATGATAGCGTGGGTAAGCAAAGTTCGACGAGAGTTGACGAGGGAAGAAAGTAAGTGCTGAAATCTTCTCGCGATAAAAATGCAAGGCAAGAACCGTAGTGGGGAAGGAGGGAGAGGAGCCTACTTTGTGACCCCGGATCTGAGTTACGACTAGGAAGGGAGAAAGACGGAAGTAAGTGCGAAGATAATAAATGGGATGGAAAAAAAAAAACAAAAAAAAATATTACGTCCGGCATCTCCATCACACTCGTGATCCTTTGTCCATGCATGCTACGCTACAGTACAGCAGCAAGCAGCAGTACGTACTCGATCCGTAAGGTACCTCTGGTATGATATGCTTGACCGTATGTATCACACTCTGCTGTGCCGCATGGGACAAGCTGCCTGGAGTCTGGACCGATGGCAAATCCCGGTACAGGTACCTCGTACGCAACGAGTGCAGTACAGGACAGGTCGTATCAATGCCCTAATCAGTGTCAAGGTAAGGTACCACCGAAACGCAAAATGTGACCATCATATATACCTTGCACCTGCCCTTCCAAGTAAAACTCTTGTGGTGCGTACTCGTAGTCTAGGCTCGTATATACATAGGGGGAGATACCTACCCAGGAAGGCAGAGGGAGCCACACGCAGCAAGCAAGAGCCAACCCCACAGGCCGCGTGCTATTTCCGGTACCCACAGGTAGGCAATACCTAAATGATTTAATACGTACGTACTACGCACGTATCTGTACGTACTACGCACGTATCTGTACGTACTCGTAGTAGTGCTGTGCGCGGGGCAATCGGAGAAGACTCGCTCCGTGCACTATTAATAGAGAGATAACGCACCCGTTGTACACATATACGTATAATAGGAGCAACCGTGCCTCCTGCCTTCCTGCCTGCCTGTGCTCACTCGTATCGTAAACATAGCGTGCAAGGGAGCAAGGCAGCAGATAGATGGCCGACTCAATACGATATTCTGAGTTCTATCGTAAAACAGCAAAAAGGGGGAGTGCGTGTTCGCATATATGATGTGGACTCGTATATTCGTATCGAAATCGCAATCATTCTTTCCAAGAGAGGGAGCGTCGTGTGATCGGAACAAACAATCCAAGTTGTTATTGCGCTATCGGTTGTTGCTCATCTTGTCTGGTCTGCATCATTACACTGATAAGAATATAGATATCGCACCAGCCTGCTGTGTGCTTTACGTAGTTGAAAGGCGAGCAGGAACTGCCCCGGAAAATGGGTCTGGCAGCAGAGCACTATGCCTACTTCTCCGTCCACTGCTGCTGCTGCTGTTGCTGCTAGACTAGAGCTTGTGGGCCATCTGGAAGGGCAGCTTGATGGCCTCTCCGATATGTCGATCGCTCACAAGCGGGGCGACGTATTATATGCGTAAAGTGTGCAATGCAATGCAAGCCCGGAAAGTAATTTTCCCCGTGCCATTTTTCGGCGCAAACGCACACACGCACGCGGGCTGAACTCTCGCCTCGCGACGTTGCCACGCCGCAAAGAGCTGGCAAACGCTTGGCGTGACACATCGACAGGAATTTCGCTGACATTTTTCGAATTGCAGTCCCCGTAAACATCGCACTTCCCGTTCAGAGAGGGCCGTCTCATGTTCTACGATCGGTATTGGTCACACAATATGCTTGTTCCGAGCCATGAAAGCCTGAAAAGTAGGAATGTCACGAGGCAACGTGTCCAAACAAGTACTCTGCCTCGGACAGCGCACGCACCTGAAGAGCTTCAGTGTCTGCCGCAGCTGTCGGCAGTGCAGCCCCCTTATTGCGCTTGCTCGCTTCAGATGGGCTGAGGATATTGGCCGATTGTGCCAGCCTCCACCAACTGCAAACTGCAGACTGCGAGTATGATGAAGCAAACTCGAAACCAAATTTTCAGATTTTCGTGAAGAGCTCAAAGGCGAAGAGGCCCCGCTACAACACGCATCCACATCTTGTGCAACTCCCTTCTAGAGATTGGGGAAGGCGGAGCGAGGGGTCGACTGCGCCGAGGCAGAGGAAAAAGAACCGAGGCAGCGCGGAAAGACTGGTGAGAGACCACCTCCCGACCGTCATCGGTACGGAGCGGTGGCGCGGGGCCCCAAAAATTGTATACTTTTGACCCTTCTCGCTAAAACTCGAGACGGCGAGAGGGGGGGGGGGGGGGTGGAAGCACCGTGCGGCGATTTAGCCTTGCGAGATCGCCCGAGCCCCGAAAACGGGCAGGCGGCGTGAGTGTCGGCCCTGAGGCCCATGGGGTGAGGTCGTGATGCCCGCGAGGAGGCTTCGTTGACGCCGAGGACAATTTTTGGTCCCCCGCAAGTCGTTTTTTGGGTGTTTTTTTTTCGTACCGCTTTGCTTTTTTTTTTCAGGCGTAGACCAAGTGACGCGAGTCTCCGATTTGCCGTCACATCGTGAAGAAAGGACGTCAATGAAAAAGTACTCGTTCAAAAATCAAAACCAACGCACTGATCCGGACTAGGGCTGCGGCAAGCGATCACCGACCCTCCGTCGTCGCCTTCAGCCTCCCTTTGCCCCAGAGATCAAGGCCTCCCGGCTGCGTCGTGGTAGGCCGAGAGTCGGGAACAACCCGATGTTCGCTTCTGTTGTTCGTCGTTCGCTCACGTTTTTTCCATTGTAACGGCTGACCCAAATATACTAGAAATAGAGGGGGGAAGTCTCTGTGTGAAGTATTTTTCAAATTCAGCAGCGCTTTTTCCAGGCAAGAAGGACCGGCATGATGCACGGTACGTTCGTTCATGCTCTTGCCTGAGCGAAAAGTCTAGGCACTGCTGGCTGTTGGGCGAGGCCGCCCGTCGAATGGCGGACGTACCGATACAAGGTGCTTCGTACAACTCACCAATTGCCGCGCGGTGGTCATTACTTTGCAAAGAAAGCCACGCCGACTGCTGCTGCTGTCACCGACTGGCCCGCGAGCGAGTTCTTGACGATGTACTGGTACATGTAGACTGCTGTATCATACTCAGGTACCAGGTACAGCAGCAGTGTTCAGCAGCAGTACCGTCGCACACGTTCTCAATACTTTTTGATTTGTGTACTGCTGTACGAAGTAGTTAATGGTGTCGTGTTGTCTCTTGTATTCAACTGCTGTTTATATATACATACACCAGGTATACGGTATACCGATAACCGGCTGGGTTCGTACGCTGAACCTGTCTGTAAGAACAAGCTTTCAAGTTCAGAATTACTGCTGTAGGTTGGAAAGCAGTACCTGGTATGTTGGTATGCCAGGTGCCTACTGCATTACGTAAGTGGTTTGAGACAGGAAGTCCTAGACGACCGACAGCGAAGGGACGAGGATGGTCTTCGACGGACGGACGTGCACCGGGCGTTGCAAGCAGCGGCTGTACGTACGCACCTCTCACGTGTACGTATCTGTTTTAAGTACCCGTACAAGTATATCATATCATACGTCGCGGAGTGGGTGTGTATTGATGAGGCAGGGTAAAACAAACGTGCTACTCGTACTCGCTCCGCGGCAGATGGTGCGTGCTCGCATTGCTGTGTCACACATGTCAGATGCAAAAAAAGACGAAGCAAAGACGACAACGACAACAACACTAACACGTCCGTGGTACTGCAGCAGCATCCGTTTACAAAAACAAGTTTTGAAAGGCGTTGTCTCTCGTAAGGCGAAGCACGATTTCGCGCACACCTGCGTGCCCGCATCACATGGCTCACGCCCGCCGCCCGCCCCTCTCTCTCTCTCTCGTGGCCTTCCGTCCGGCAGACAAACCCAACCGAGCGAAGACTCTCGCTACGACAAAACCGAACGAAACACCGAACATAAAACCGGCTTGAACGAAAGACCGAACGAGAGACGCAACAGACGACCGAACGACCGGCGGCGTGTCCCGCGGGCATGACCTCGCTCGCTTCCGTCGACACGACAACAGCGGCATCGTCTCTACTGCCTTGCGTGCGCCGCTCCGGCGGCGTCTTCTCGCCCATTATTGGCGGGCCAATGTCCGACAATAAAGTAGCCGCGGGCTGCGGCGGCGGCAGCGGCGGCGGCGGCGGAAAAGGCGGAAAAGGCGGAGGTGCGGGCGGTGGTGGCGGAGGAGGTGGGGGGGGAGGGGGCGGTGGCAGTGGCGGCGAAGGCTTAAGCAACGGTATTGGAAGGTGGAAGAGAGACCTGGAACCAGGAGGCTGCGAGGAAGCGCCGCCGGCGAAGCGCGTCTCTCCGACGGGACGAAAACCCCGCGGGCCGGAACCTCCCCCGCCTTATCAGCCTCAGCCTCAGCTACCCCCCCCCGGGCGGAGATTCGAGGCGTGGAGGCCCGGAGACCCTCCCCCGATGCTGATGCACCCCCAGGGAGAGACAGGTGCGACCGACTCGTGGGGGCTGGGGCACGGCTCGCACCTGATGCCACAAGCACGCGAAACAGCGCTCGCTATGGGCAGGGCGCACACTACTTCCCCCGTTAAGACGACACCTTCGATGCCGACACCTTCGCCACCATTAGTAGAAGCGGCGGTGTCGGCGGCGGCGGCGGCGTCGGCGCCGGCGCCGGTGGCGACGGCGGGTACGACGTCGTCTACGCCGACTGTCGCGGTGGCTACGCCGACTCCGGCAGCAGCGACGACGACGGCGACAGCGACAGCGACAGCGTCCCCGCCGGCTGCGATAGCATTTGTTGGCGCGAAGATGATGCCGGCAGCCGAGCGTCCGCCGTCTCCCCCGCCGCGACTCTGGGAGAAACCGTCGGCGATGGCGAACGGAGATCCGCCGCACCGGCCGACCGTGGCCCCGCCGCAGCAGGGGGTGGGAGGCGCCGGGCCCAAGGCGGCGATGCCCTTGCCGTTGACGGGAGCCGGGTGCCGACGAGATATCCTGAAGCCATTCCCGGCTAAGCACAACATCGGGTTCGACGTGGAGAATGGCAGCAGCGGCGTCGGTGGTGGCGGTGGCGGCCAGCGTGCTGCGGACACGCTGCCGCTCGGGAGTGGCGGCGGCGGCGGCGGCAGCGATGGCGGCAGCCCCAACCACGCGTTCAAGGGAATGAAGCGTCCGCTTAGCGGGGGGATGAGGACTTCCGCGAGCTGGGACGGGAGCTGCGCCCCCAGCGCTGCACTCGGCGGTGGGAGGGGCAGTTTCGGCGCTCCTTCCGCGTGCCGGTCCTGCGGGGGCGGGAAGGGGTCCGAGCTCGGCGACTGCTGGGAGGGCAGGGAGGCGTGTTCTTGCCGCGGGGTGCGGCTGTCGACCGCGACCTGCCTCTCTCCTCTGCCCTTCGCGCGCAGCATCAGCGCGGAGTCTAGCAGCGGGCTGGGCGTCGACTCGCGGCGGAACTCTATGGGGGACTCCGAAGCGTTTCACGACAGCCTGTTTAATCACGGGCTCGGCCTGCCCTCCTCTCCCTCTGCCGAGCCTCAAGGCAACGGGGGTGTTGGTGGTGTTGGTGGTGTTGGTGGTGGCGGCTGCCTCCGGAGAGGTGTTAGTTCTGGTTCGGGGGCGGGTAGCTTGGGACCGATAGGTGGCGGGGGGCACGCGGAAGACGGTGACGAGGTTGTGGAAGAGCTGGACATGCTGATGCCCGGTGACATGCACGACATCCAGGACTGTATGCGAACGCTTCAGGGCAGCCCGACGGTGAGTTGGCCCCTCTTGCCTCTCTGGTGTCGGCGCTCGGAGGAGAGAAAAAGCCTCCGTGGAGTTCATCCACTCGTGGACACACCCACCCACCCACCCACTCTTACGATGTTTTTTGTGTATTTCGCGAGGTATGCCTAGCCTACAGCGCTGCATGCGTGCGTGCGTGCGTGCGTGCGTTCGTTCCGTCCGGCGCTCACGTTTTTTTTTTAATGTCGGTGTGTTTTGCTGCTGAACCACTCGCCGCTGACGAGTCAGAGCGGAGCGTGTCGACCAAGCGTTAGCATTGCTACAGCCGTAAATGTCCATCTTGGTACAATTTCAGGCGTTTTGCGTACACGCCTTGCTGCACGTTATCTGAAGTCCCACGTTACAATAACCGCTTTGAGAATATAGACCTTCGCCAACATTTTTTTGTTTGTTCTTTCACGTAACGTGCTTTAATGACGACGTCCCACGCACGTCCCACGTCCTCTCTGTCGATCTTACTACCGTCGCGAGGTTCGTACTATTAGCTCTCACCCCGACTTTCTCCGAACCTTGCGCCGTTTTTTTTCAATCCCGCGCCCACGCCCCCCCCCCCCCCTCCCCTCTCCGGTTTCCCCGAGAGCAGCATGCCGACAGTCACTCGGACCACGCTCCGTCGTTACACGCTTCCTTGGGTTTCGACATCCCATCCTTCGACGAATCGGTACACGACGATGAGCCGCACTCGAACGATCTCGGCGGGGGCGGTGGCGGCGGCGGCGGTGGCGGCGGCGGCGGTGGCGGCGGCGATGGCGGGATGGATGTTGAGGCTACCAGGTCATACTTGAACGGGGACCACCACTATGGGGGGCAAGAAGATTACTCAGGAGTAGCGGCGGCGGCGGCGCTCGCGGAAACGGCGCCGATAGGCGGCGAGGCGGGACCACGAGTTGGCGACGATCACCAGGCGGTGATTCCGAACCTGTCGAGCCTAGGCACGAACTGTGAGTTGGACTGGTTGTTCTGCCTTTTTTGGCAATTTTTTTTTTGTGTGTTTTCTTCGATCAATGTACCTGTACCAGGTATGCAGTAACATAACCCCCCCCCCCTCCCCCCCGTGCCTGGGTCTCGGGGGTTATACGTCGTGGATGGCGTTTTTATCTTTATTTTCGTGTACCTTCGGCTTTCGGCCTTCTCGTGACTTTTTCGGGGACACTGAGAGCGCCCTCGGAAAGCTGGCGACACGTAGGTGGCGTGGCACAGCTATACTGTGGGTACCTGGTATGTACTCCCACCACCGAAAAACTGGTCTCGTGTGGACGTGTGGACATGCGGTATACGACCCTTCTCCCCGTGGACCGTTTTTTCCCACAGACAAGTCCATGATACCTGTCGACGGGCTCGTGTCCTCACCCCGACGCTGACCCTTATCCCTCTGTCTTTTGCCCCGCCATACACTCCGCCTCCCACTTCACCTCCTCCTCCCCTCTCCTCCTCCCGACCCCCTGTCCCTCTCTATTCCCCCCCTGCCCCTCCCCTTCTCCCTTCCCTTCTCCTCCCCCCCTCCCTCCCTCCCCCCTCCTCTCTCTTTCACCCTCCCCCCTTTCCTCTCCCCTATCGCCCCTGCCTCGTCCTCTCCTCAAACTCCCTCTCGATCTCCAGGCCGCTACCGGCTATCACCGGCGCGGCCACCGCCGCTCCAGCTGTGGCGGCCGGGCGTTCTCCCCCAGTCGGTTCTCAACCTCGTCTACCCGCGACCCCGGCGGGACGGCGCCGGCTCGGCGGAGATGGAGCAGAAGATGCTCTCGGCCTTCCTCGTCGTCAGGGCGACCGAGGCGGATAAGCAATCGCGCCGAGACCCCCCCCCTCCTCCAGGCGGCGGCGGCGGCGGCGAAGGGCAGCCGGGTGGCGCGGCCGCCGCTACCGCTACCGCCACCGCTGCTGATGCTGTAGGTGCAGGTGCTGCCGCGGCTGGCTATGGGAGTGGTAGTGGCGGTGCTGGGGCGGGGAAGGGGCTCGCGCGCCCAGCAGGTTGTGTAGTAGATGGGGGTGGTGTCGGTGGGAGTTGTGGTGGCGACGGCGGTGTTGGCGGTGGTAGCGGCAGCGGCGGTGGCGGAGGCGGCGGCTGCTGCTCGGCCGCGGGTGCCGAGGAGCGCACGGACAGTGTGGAGAACCTGGCGGCGTTTGTAGCGGCCGGGGAAGGGGGGCGGTGGCGGACGGACTGGAACGACGAGGACCGCGCGGCGTTTAGGAGAGGGATCTTCGCGTTTCGGAGAGATTTTCACCGCGTCCGCGCCGCGTTCTTGCCGCACAGGAAGTACGGCGACGTGGTCGAGTACTTTTACAGGTGAAGGCCCAGCTTCGACTGAATGGTTCGCACTTTGGACAGATAAATCATCTACAGATAGATCATCTTCAGATATCAGATAATCTACAGATAGATCATCTACAGATATCAGACCATCTACAGGTAGATCATCTATAGATCATCTAGATATTAGCCTTTGCCGTTATGATGTGTTGTGCAGGATCTGTATCGTATAGATCCAACCCAAAAAACCTGTCGTAGATCATGCAGATTTTTGCAGCTCCCACCCGGCAACATGATCTAGATCGCACAGATCATACAGATCATCTTCCCTGAAAGATCCAGATTAACTGGGAGCTGACGATTAAGTTTCTGATTTGTTGGAAGTTTTTTGGGGGAAGTTGTCCCCTTCTCCTTTTGGGGAACGGAGGAGGCGTTCCTTCTTTGTTGGCTTATCATCTGCCTCCCGCCTTACCGCACCGCACCGTGTCGCACGGCAACGCACCGCACCGCACTCCATCGCACTGCAAGGGTGTACCAACAGGTTCGACTCGACTCGATGGTCGTGTAAACTGTTTTTTTGTTTTTTGTTTCCAGCGGGCGACTTTTGCTTCGACCAGCAAAAATACACGCAGAACGTCTATATATATACACCCGCTTCCTTTCCTGCCCATTACGAGTAACGCCTCTTTCATTTGCCACGTCTCTTTTAGATGTGTGCCCGCTCCCCTCGATCATAAACGACTACGGCCATGCATGACATGAGTACACCCCCCCCCCGCTTCTTCATGCAGTTGAAAATGAAGTACACCCCCCCCCCTCCCTCCCGCCACCTTCAACCGCCTCCACCATCTCCTTCCTTTCCCCCGTCCTTCCATCTCTCCCGCCTCCCCCACAGGCGTTGGAAAACCAATCCCGAATACCCCGCCTGGAAGACGACCGACCAGCTCATCGGCCGGCGCGTGGCGAGGTGCGTGGAGGCGAGCAATCGCGGGAGCGCGAGCCTGGTTCGGCGGGTCTGGCGAAGAGGTTGGAGACCCTCGGGATGCGACGCGGCTGGGTCGTCCGCAAGGACCTCACGAGCGGGCTCGACCAGAGCTTCGTGGTGCGCTTCCCGAGGATGGGCGCCTTTCCGATGAAGATGGAGGTGAGAGAGAGAGGGGGAGACCAGGGGAGAGGGGAGAGGGAGAAGGGGAGACGAGGGGGAGAGGAGAGAGAGGGGAGAGGAGAGAGGAGAGAGAGAGAGAGGGAGGAGAGGAGAGGGAAGAGGGGAGAAGAGGGAGAGAGAGAGAGAGAGAGAGAGAGAGTTGGACAGGTGTGACAGACGACGATCTAGTAGAGCTTCACGCTTCGAACAGATATTTGGGCGTCACTGCCGGTATCATCCCCTTTCTTATCGGTGGCGTTACACTTCTGTGCTTTCATCGCACCCCGGAACAACCGCCTTGCAACAAATCGAACAACAACCTCCCCTCCATGTGGCGCACCGAACCAACCCCCCTTCCTCCCCCCCTTACCGCAGAACGTTGACCTAGGCACCCTGGAGACGATGCTCGTGGAAGGATCGGCTTCGGAAGAAGAGCGTGCATCCGAAGCCCACGACGGAGTTAGGGTTGCCCAGAGCCGAAGCGCTATCGGGCTCAGCTTCAGTCTTGGCATTGGAAACAGCGGGGGCGGCACCGGTAGTGGCTGCGGCCCCTGCGGCGGCGGCGGTGGCGGCGGCGGCGGTGCTTGGTTTGCCCCGGGTATCAACACCGGCTCACACCTCCTGGACCTAAGGCCGGCGCTAGGGGCGGGGCGCCCGGGAGGGCCTATGGGGCGGCGCCTAGGCTGGCATTCGGGAGCCAATACGGAAGACGACGAAGACGAGGAGGAGGAAGAGGAGGAGGGCAGGAGGAGGAGGGGAGGGAGGAGGGGAGATGACGGGCGCGGTTCTCTGGGGCAGGCTGGGAGGGGAGGGGGAAGGGGAAGGGGAGGAAGCGAGGAGGCAGAGAGGAACAGCATCGGCGAGGAGGGGCGCTTGTTTTGGGGCGAGGAGCGCACGGGGTCTGGCGTTGTGGATAAGGAGGCCGAGGAGTTGGGGGAGGAGGGGGAGGAGGAGGAGGAGGACGATGACGACGACGACGAGGAGGAGGGGGAGACGGAGGAGGCGGAGGCGGATGAGGGAGAGGGGACCAGCGACAGCGCGAGCGCGCGAGACGTGGAAACTGACAGCACCGCGAGTATCGGCGGCGCGGAGGCGGCGGCGACCCCTTCCGGTCGGGGCGGCGGGCCGTACGCCGCGCACGACCGGCTCGAGAAGGAGGAGCGGGGGCAAGAGGAGCGGGGGCGAGAGGAGCGGGGGCAGGAGAAGCAGCAACAGCAGCAACAGCAGCAGCAACAACAGCAGCAGCAGCAGACGTCTTCTTGCCCTGTTGCTGCTACGTCGACAGCCGCCCCATTATTGTCAACCGGGCTGCTGCAGGCTGGTTTCGCTCCGCTCGAGCAACAACAGCAGCAGCAGCAGCAGCAGTCGTCGTCGTCCTCATCCCTTCCGCACCCCCAGCAGCCGCAGCAACAGCTCCAAAGCGAAAGATATCCCATCGACGTTTGTTGGGATGTGCATAGACCGGCGGCCTCGGACGACGTGAGCGGACGCGGGCCGGTACGATAAGGAGAGGGG
>MEHQ01000383.1:286277-334208 GCA_008828725.1 Saccharina japonica | reverse complement strand
AGCTGCGTTGTGCGCAAGCACCTGACGAGCACATACATACATACATGGAGACGCTGCTCATTAACGTCAGGCAACATTACAAAAAAGCTGAGTACGAGGTATGTATTCATGATGAATACCAGGCATAGCTACTGCTGACGACAGATACAACAATACATAATACTTCACAGGCGAGGCAAGGCGGTGCGGAGCGGGTCGGGGCGCGTGCCCCGCCCAGCTAGCAACCCGTGTGTTGCGCGTCCGTGAAATATTTTTAATGGAATTGCCAGAAACGGGAGTGGGTCAGACGGTCGTTCGTGTGTGTCATGCGAAGCACTAAAACCAATCGTCGTGCTCTCTATGGCGCATGGCCCATGCTTGGGAGAGAGTCCGAGTCTATCCACGATTTCATGATTGTGCGGTAGCACCCGACATAATTAATGTGGGGACGCTGATTTAAGCTGCGTTGTGCGCAAGCACCTTGACAGCACGTACATACATACACGGAGGACGCTGTCATAACGTCAGGCAACATTACAAAAGCTGCTGTATGTACATGATGAATAACCAGGCATAGCTACTGCTGACGACAAGCTACACAATACATAATACTTCACAGGCGAGGCGGTGCGGAGCGGGTCGGGGCGCAACCCGACCCCCGTGCCCCGCCCAGCTAGCAACCCTGTGTATGCGCGTCCGTGATATATTGTTTGAATGGAATTGCCAGGAAGCGGAGTGGGTCAAACGGTCGTTCGTGTGTGTCATGCGAAGCACACAACCAATCAATCGTCGTGCTATCTATGGCGCATGGCCCATGCTTTGTTGGGAGTTGGGAGAGAGTCCGAGTCTATCCACGATTTCATGATCCATGGTCCATGGTCCATGGTCCATGATCCATGATGTTCGTGCGAAATGTAACGCCAAATGAAACGAACACAACAAGTGTACGCGGCTCCGCATCACATACTTGCACTTGACATCTTGACATGCTGCACGACTGTACTCGTACTCGTACGTATTAGTACGTACACACACGGAATATTTACGATTGATGCGATTGATGGCGAATTATGCAGTACGTTTACAGGCGTACAAGGGCAAGAAGAGTATTATTGTCGCCACACATTACAAACTTTGCGGCGGGGAGCGGGTCGGGGCAGCGCCCCGACCCGCTCCCCCCCAGCCACAAACCCCGTGTACGAGTCAAGGATTCCTCTCTCTCTATGTCTACTAGGAATATATCGATGCGATAGAGTAAGTAGAGGAGTGCGTCAGGCGTATTCTATATACGTAGTAAGTAAGCAGCAGCAGATAGTTCTTGTTCTTCGAGTACAAATCATTGCAGCAAGATGAAGGGGGTAGACCCACTGACGCACAGACGACACACGGTAGTAGTAGTGCAGTACCTGGTACGTCGTAGCAGATCATCCAGCAGCAGCAGCAGCAGCTAGTTCATACTACGATGATTG
The DNA here is from genome assembly GCA_008828725.1 of Saccharina japonica. Taxonomy (NCBI): domain Eukaryota; class Phaeophyceae; order Laminariales; family Laminariaceae; genus Saccharina; species Saccharina japonica. The sequence goes on along the minus strand of MEHQ01000383.1, from coordinate 332,760 downwards.
ATTATTGATTCGGATTGAATGTCGTACGAGTGCTAATTATCACAAAACTTCACAGACAGGCGGCGGCGGGGAGTGGGTCGGGGCTTCAGACCGTTCACGCTGTGGCCGTTGATCGTGGAAAGTACTACAGGTAATATATTTTATTCAGGGTACTCGAACTACACAATAATAGCATTGATAGTACGTACTCGTACTGCTGTAGGACCGCATCAAACGATCACGATGATATCAATCGTGGCAAAGTGTCACTGGGACCCGCGTGCAGAGCAACCTCTCTGCGCGCTATAACTATATGTGACCGCCCTGTTGTACCCGCAGGGGTGGTGGTGCAACCGGAATCGTACTGTGAATGAAGGTGGATGTGTACCGCCTGCTGTACACTTGGAAACCCCAACCCTTTCACACCCTCGGGGGAATGGCATTGCGGTCCATTTCGCTCTGTCACCGCGCCTCATATACATACGACGCTTGTATGGCCTATCTCGAACGAAGGGTGCCAACGGCCATGTATCCTTTAAAATTTGAATCTTGGGAATAAGTGTACACCGTGGAGGCCGTTGCCTCCCTTGACCGCGCGCGCCGTTAAGTTCAACATCGTCTGCTCTTGCGCGGTGTGCAGATCCGAGCTCATTGGTACGAGCAGAAGGCGTTTCTCACATCTTCGGGAGAAGGTCGAGGAGCGGCCGCGGCTGAGGACGGGAGGAGACTGCTCAACAAACGCGCAACGCGCTAAGCTGCGACCCTTCCACCAGTAGTGCCAAGCACGAGAGTGGACAGCAGAATTTTCGCCGTACCGTAAGCGAATGGATCAAGCAGGAGTTTGGAATTGGAGAGTCGATCCGCGCGGTAGGGGTGCCGGACGCGTGCTACGATAGAGGCAGCATTGTTTGGCTAAAAACGGTTTCTCAATGATCGGGTGCCTCAACCCAAATTCGTCGGACGTCCATTCTGGTGTTGTAATATGTTTCGTCGCTTACTCGGGCCATGTAGTTGCTCGTCGGGGTAGCGCTTTGATTTTCGCCCAGAAGCAGTGTCGGGGTCAGGTATAGCGCTCCTTAAGTTACCGGCCTCAAAAACAAAGCGGCGCACCTCTGTCGTAGCATGTGTCGCTTTTGGATAGGCTCCGGTACAGGCGCCGCCGAGGACGGACCAAAGTCCCACCGCCCTCAACGACGAAAGGAAAGGACCGAAATCGCCAGTTTCTCGTTGGGATGGGCGGTGCACTTTCTGAAGAGGAGGCCGAGAGACGGCGGGGATCGTGTACGTGGATGAGAGTTTTGTCCACCAGTTGCACGGTTCTGCCTGCTCGTACGTTTCTACGGATGAAGCTGACGTAGCGCAGGATGGGATGGGTCGTACGCCGGGAAAAATGCTTGAGACTGATCATGGTTCATGCCGTTAGCAAGGATGGTCCACTGGTCTCTCTCTTGACGCCGAGGGTTTTCCGATAGCTGAGGGGTGGTTTAAACCTTAAGAAAGGGGGGGGGGGGGCAAGTAGGGTCGCGGGGGCATGGGTACAGAGGAAACTGCCGAGACGCTCTGCTAGACCAAAATTGCCACTGGAGATTACACCGCTGCAATGACTGACTCAACGTTCACGAGGTGGCTAACGTTCACGAGGTGGCTCGAGCGACGCCTAACGCCAGCTTTCAAAGCCGATTTCGAATACAAGAGAGTTATTGTTGTCCTCATCAACGTGTCCTACCTCCTTGGGTGCGACTCTGAGGTTGGTGTGCCTGAATCGAACACCAATGTGCATAACACCGTTTTGTTGCGGTAGTGTGGGGCCGGGAAATTCATTGTGCTGCGCGCAGAATCTGATGGACGCATGCTCTACGGTAGGGGTAGCACTTTCTGGCTGTTTTGTTTTCTGAAGGATGGCGCTACTTAACCCAAACCCGTCGATCTTTCATTCTTATAGCAACCGCACGGTAGGGGTACCACTTTTAGGCTCAATATTTTCTGACCGGTTGTGCTTCTCACGTGAGTAACCACCGTATCCTATTATTAGTATTTCACTGGTATATTTGTTTTTGGACTAACGCATCGGAAGGTTTGGTCGGATTGCGCGAACGAATGTTTTCGAAGTCATGTTTCGGATGAGAAATCGAGCTCCTCATGTGAGGAACTCAGAAAATTCTGCTGCACCCCTGCCGTGGGATACGTCTAATGTTGAAACAGTTTTCGTTTTTTTTACGTGGGCCAGGGGATTTCTCACCGGGTAGCACTTTTAAGTTCCTGCAAATGATGCATGCTACGATAGAGGTGCGCCGTGTGTCTGCCTTCTGAGGGGGGTTACTTGAATATGGTATATAGGACCTCCATATACCTCGTTCGAAAACTGATTTTGAAGGGAAAAAAAAACAAAAAAAAATCGTGCCATGCACCCGATGAACATGCCGTATGGCCTCTGACGATACACAACGGAACACATTGCAACGCAAGAAGAATGGAATTCCGACGACTCTGGGTTAAGGGCCCGTTTTAACGAAGAAGAAAAAAATTCAATTCGGAAAAAAAAATAATCTAATCCGCTTTTCATTGGTCAACACACGCACCAGCACCAAAGATTAGGATCTTGGGGCATAATATTTGGTGCTGGTGCGTGTGTTGACCAATGAAAAGCGAATTTGAAATTTATTTTTTCCAAATTGAATTTATTTTATACTCGTTAATATGGGCCCTAAGGGAGCCCCGCTACTCGAAAAACAAATTAGCCAAAAATTGCTTTACCTGTATCGTAGCAAACCGCGAAATCAGTTTAGGGTGAGGTCTAGAGCTATTTAGGTGAACGACGCGTGCTACGGTAGAGGTAGCACTTTCTGGATGAATCGTTTTCTGAACGATCGGGCTCCTTATAACCCAAATTCGTTGGACTTTCATTTTTGTGACGAATAGTGTTTCAGCTTTACTTCGGTCATGATATTTCTCATCCGGCATCACTTTTATTTTCCTCTAAAATCATTGTTTCGGTGAGGTATGACGCTCCTTAAGTGAGGAGCTCAGAAAAAACATGGTGCACCTCTATCGTAGCATGCGTCTGACCACGCTCATACACTTCATGGTGCACTCTACCGTAGCATGTGCGTCGATGGTAAAACCAATTAGAAGGTTGTGAGCCCCGCGATTTCGAGGTACTAAAGTCTGGATCGTTCCCGAACTCAAAACACTTCAATATGTGGCACTGCTGGTGTTACGGCAGCGGAGTTAGCGCCGGCCACTCGGGCGTTCTTTCGGCTTTGCTACCCGAAAACGGCACATGAAGAAGGTCGGGTCGTTTTTATACGCAGCAGGCGGAAATGGCAGTAGATCTGGACCCTGCCGTACATGCCCACCTTTCAGCATTCCCACGGTAGGGGTACCACGTTTTTGGCTCAATGTGTTTATGACCCGTTGAGCTCCTCACGTGAGGTAACCACCGGATACTTTATCTCTTTACTGGTAGGTTTGTATTTGAACTACCGCATTGGAAGCTTTGGTCGGGTTGCGCGAACGAATGTCTCCAAGGTCGTGTTTCGGGTGAGATATCGAGCTCCTCATGTGAGGAGCTCAGAAAATTCAGCTGCGCCCCTACCGTGGGATGAATCCTTTCAGCCAATTGAGCTGTGCTGGCAGCACGGCAAGCACTATCATGTCGGTTTCGTTTTCCGAGACGAGCCATCGCAAGATGAGGCAGGTCTGGGAGCAGGCCCGTGACGGGTTGGTATCGAAACAGCACGCGGACAGGGCAGGAGGGGGGTTGGAAATCGGCCAACTGTTCTACGAGCAAGTTGGTGGAACATTATATCAAAGAGATGGGTGAGCGGGTCGGAAACGAGACCCTATACTGAGCGGTAGCAGGCGAGCCCTTGCGGTTCCCCAGTCGTACTCGGGTACGAGTGCCCCTGAATACATAGGTGTTGGTCAACGATGATAGAGTTGAGGCGCAGGAGGTGCTCGAGCTATTGCGGGACGTTTTGGAGTTCATGGGCGGTGGAGACGGCGACGAGAATGCGCCAATTTGGTTGTACACATGACCCCCCTACCGTAGCACCAGTCTGCGGTTCATTCAAGCTATCCTTCATTATTCAATTTGGGAATATATGGTCGAGGGCCTGATTCCTAATGAGCTTCCGTTAGGATTATCTCTGACGACCACATGGGGCAAAGGGGTCGGTTCAGGCCACCTGTGCACAAATTCCATCGACCCAGCACCAGTCCAACCGAACTCGAAAGAATTCCTCACCCTGCTGCCATTCATGCCTTGTACAGCACCGTGGTAGTGGTCTCTCTGTAGTGCCGGTATGCGACAACCAACAATACCAGCACTACTCCGCACACTACGACGTGCCCCACTGACTGGTGAATCCCATCTGTGCCAGGCAGTTTCGTAGACACTTAATACAGGGGGGTAACCGACACTACACAGCCATCGGCACAACACAGAAAAATCACTAATAAGGTTCCTGTGAACACAATGCTGCATTGTTGTTTCGTCGCCATGTATGTCAGCTTTTTATATCCAAGAATCGAAAGCTTGAACCGCTGTAAGATGCGTGACGTGTCGAAGGTCCGTGTTCCCCATGGAACAAATACATGAATCGATTGTTGATTTGTTTTGTACTAAATCGTTTGACACGTCGTTGGAAAACCGAGATCTACTGTAGATCGTCTAGATCCCAGCCTGCCGTTATGAGATGCCGTGCGGGGCCTGCATGTTGCAGATCCAACTCAGGGGAAAACGTGCTCGTAGATCGTGCTCTTGCAGATCGCTCGGCTCCCCCCCCGGAAACATGCGTTTGGCGTTTCACTCTTTGTCTTCTAAGGCAATATTGTCTATGGCCGGTTGTTTTGCTCCTCAAAGTTAGTAACTACTACCGGTGAATACTGTAAATTTTATGCTAGTAAATTTGTTTCAGGTCAAGCCACTCTTCTGCACGGGTCCGCCGGGTTGCGCGATTAACCTTGTTCGAAGTCATGATATGGGGTGAGCGATATTGAGCTCCTCGTCACGTCAGGAACTCGGCGAATAAACCGCCACCCCTATAAGGTTGTGGCATTGCTCTCATTACACACTTCAGACCCGTGCTACGATAGAGGTAGTCCCAGTGACAGTTTTTGGGTGAAACGCTTTCTGAACGATGGAGCTCCTTAACCCAAGACCGTCCGACTTTCAGTCTTGTGTTTCAATATTTTTCAGGGCATAATTAGGTCATGAGGTTGTTCATCTTTTATTTTCCTCCGAGTTGTGTTTTGTGGTGGTTTATGGAGCTCCTCAAGTGAGGAGCTCGGCAAAAACAAGGTGCACAGCTATCGCAGCATGCGTCTTCAGGGCTAGATCTGTCCTGCCTGGACGATCTTCCCGGAGGTGTGAAATACTGTTGATTTCCAAACGCATCGTCAGCTGTTGGTTCGATGGGAACGAGGGTGTCGCTGAAAGACGGGTGCTACGGTAGAGGTAGCACGTTTCGGCGGAATCGTTTTCTGAACGATGGGGCTCCTTAACCCAAATTCGTCGGACTTTCATTTTTGTGACGAATAATGTTTCAGAGCATACTTCGGTCATGAGATTTCTCACCCGGCAGCACTTATTAGTTTCCTCCAAAACGATTTTTTCGGTGAGGTATGACGCTCCTTAAGTGAGGAGCTCAGAAACAACATGGTGCACCTCTATCGTAGCATGCGTCGAAAAACAGAAAGCGGCACGCTACACCACACCACACCACACCTCCCGCGGTCAGAACAGAAAGCCAACCGGACGGAGCGTTGTGATCACAGGACGAAATTTGAAACAAACACGTTTTTGGGTCTTAATCTTCACTTGGGTTTAGACCACCCCCCACCCCCCGCCAAAATAGACGAATGTGGCATGGAGAAGTTTGGTACACTGAATAGTAGCGAGAAAACGATCGCTATCTTAGTAGATAGATGGTGGCCATAGGCGGCGAAACAGGAAGGGGATAGGATTGGCAAAATGTTTATTTATAATACATGGAAACAACGTAATGAGCGCCCTAGTGTTGGAGGTGTCTCTATTAGGAGTAGGAACGGTGCTCCGTCTCGAAAGGGACGCGTGGTCAATGGTCAAATAACTAAGGCAACCAACAAATTAGTACCCCCCCTCCCCTGCTGCCTACCGACAAATAAATCTGCGGCCGACAGTGTAAATTTCTCGCTCTCGGACGTCCTTGGATGGATCGATCTTAAATAAAACTGACAGCTAGTTATGCAGTCCGCGTGATGCGCCGGCTGCTTTCGTAGAGCTTCCGGTTCGACGAACCTGTTCTTCGTTGAACGTTTTGGGCAGATCGGATAGATCAGGGGGTCTAGATCAAACAGACCCCTGATCTGTATTACGAGCCCTGTTATTCACAAACTGCTTTACGAGCCAAAATATTATACCACCTTTCGCAGCACGCGTCGTGAGGAGCTCAGCAAGCAAAGCGCCCCCCCCCACCGCCGCGTTGCTCGTGTGCAAGTTTCGGCTAATACGGGGGACGGAGTAAATAGGACCCATGGCAAAGACAAAAACCTATGTATTTTCCAATTTTTTCTTACAACATTTGGTTCTATTTACTATAGTTCTCCGTATACAGACGAAGAGATTGTTCATTTCAAAGCTGAGTGTGATCAATCGCTCACACCCGGTACGTACGCGACGTCATCACGCCATGACCTCACGAGCTCGCAAACCCATATCCCCTCCCACGAAACGCCTCAATATATCTCTGGAAAACCCTTGTTGCGAACGTGAAAAAGGTAGCACAGTAGTAACTCTACATATTATCCCCCTTCGTCTCGTTATGCCTGCCTCAAGCCGCTCACGTACGCTTGACAACGACAAAACTATGATCGTGAAAAGAAACCAACCAGCAAAACTATAGCGTGTTTGTACAATGTTATAAACTCAAAATAAACGTAAAACGAAAACAAACACACGTACGAAGGGGAGAGATGGTGTTCACAATGTTATTGTACATGTTAGGCATGTTTTTCGTGAACGGGGACAATACGTTGGTGTCCCCGGATTTCGCCGTCGCTTGCCGTCGCCTCACCTGATTGTCCTTTTGCGGTCACCTTGCCAGCCGAAGTGCGGTCAGTCCTCATCTTTGCTCACACGGTCATAATTTGAAAATATTTTTTTTTAACAAACAAAAAATAATAATAGTTGTCCAAATTCAACTCGCCGAACTCCCACCCACTGCTCGCCCACACCCACGTATAGAGCCCCGCACTAGTTGGTACTCTTCATTTCTACATCAACCCTTGCCACTTGCAGTGATGCAACCATTTACTGCAATCTCCCAACATGATGACGCTCTTCCCCATCCGCTATCAATCACGCCAACGATTCAGTACCTATCTACAAACTCCAGATTTCCTTCGTTCAATCTGCCACCGGGTTTGTGTGTAATTAAATCGATGACTTTCGTCTTTCTTTGTGTGCTTAGCTCCCGATCGGCCGTCACTTTTATCTTATCTTTACGACCTGCGTCGTGCTTCATCTATCTGTCGGTGGCGCGGTTTCTGTTACATTTCTCGTGAAGGGTAGATGTGAAAAACTTGATTCACACTGCTACTCGTACAAAAAACTCGAAAGTCATCAATTAATAATAATGATGTATTTCGTCCTCCCACCCACACAGTACCCACTTACCATTGTTGTATGATACAACTCTGTACAGATATATAATAACCTTTTATACACTAATATTCAATAAAACCGTGCTTATATTTCGGTACAGAGTGTTATATATTACCGTGTGCCTCGGAGTTGTTCTTGTTGTTGTTGTTGTTGTTTTGTTGTTGTTGTTGTTGTCTTCACATTAAAAACCGTGCCGGTCTCTCTATCCAGTACCTCCATCTGTCCGTGCTAATCCAACACTTGACACGGTCGATTCCCGTGGTCACAGGCTACTAACTTACCCAAACAAAAGGTGTACTGAATTAAAAGTGAAACCCGAAGGGTCCGCAAAGCTATCAATTTCAGTCAAAAACAGATAGTCTGGAGCCCTCCGCTCCCCTCTACGCGCTATGTGAAGGTAAAAATAAAACTGGAAAGGTTTACATCACCAATCAGGGGTATACGCCCCCTGATTCTATCTTGGTGCCCCTATATTGCCGGGGTGTTCCGTGCCGGGTTCACGCCGGTCAGGCAAACAAATCGAGTCCTCCACCCCGATAATAAATGCAGACATGATACGGGGGAAGGGAACTGGGAGTCGATTAAATGTCACTATTATCAAGTGTTTGGTACGGTAGCTGAAGTCAAATAATTTAATGATTTTCACAACACCTCGGGGAGTTTTCGAAATCAGTAGACTTCGAAGTGTTGTTGTTGTTGTTGCCTTCGCATTAAACTAAAAATATGAAATTCCTTAAAATTAGTCAGTACGTATAATAATATTTAGTAGTTTGGACCCTGGTACGTGCATATATAGATATAATCATTTTGTATGAACGGTATCGACTGCTCGACTTCACGACTGACGATGTACGTATTTTTCACGAGGACTACTGCTACTACTACTGTTTGTGTCCTTCTGGCCGTAAGCGCAAGGACCGTTTGATTTACCACCTGACAATATGCAGTTCTTATTTCAGTCATACCGTTCACATATTACATGCCCACACATGAGGAGCTCAACATCTCACCCGAAACATGACTTCGGAAAAATTCGTTCGCGCAACCCGACTAAACCTTCCAATGCGGTAGTCCAAAATCAAATATACAAATAAAATAATATTAGTATCCGGTGGTTACTCACGTAGGGAGCACAACCGATCAAAAAAAAATTGAGCCATACAGTGGCACCCCTACCGTGGGATTGCTCTTATATCAACCATAATACCGACGCATGCTACGCGTACATACAGTAAGTAAGTAGAGGTGCACCTTTCTGCTTTCTGAGGGCGGTTACTTGATTACAGTGTAGGAGCTCTCTACTAATAATAGTAAGCCACCTGCCTTTGGAGGAAATAAAAGTGCTACGAACAGGCATGACACCCGATGAACAATCCCACGGCCTAACTATAGTGTGGAAACCTTTGCAACACAAGAAAAAAAGGCCGACGAGTTTGAGTTAAGGAGCACGACCATTCAGAAAATAAACCCAGCCGAAAATTTCTACCTCTTCTATATCGTAGCACGAGTCTACTGCCAACCCCCAAATGAATGGTTTACCGACTCCTCAACACCGTCATTTCAACAACCAAACAAACAAAGCTGAAAGGGTGATATCCGATTGTGCCTTTCAACCAGGCCTGATTCATCTCACGGTAGGGGCGCAGCTGAATCTTCTGAGCTCCTCGCATGAGGAGCTCACTATCTCACCCGAAACATGACTTCGGAAACATTCGCTCCCGCAACCCGACCAAAACTTCCAATGCGGTGGTTCAAAATCAAACGTACTAGTAAAACAATATTAGTATCCGGTGGTTACTAACGAGAGGAGCTCAACCGGTCAGAATTATTGAGCCAAAAAGTGGTATCCCTGCCGTGGGATTGCTCGCTTGTTATTGATATCTACTGTATGTGTCAACACTCCCTCTTTTCCCGTCTGGAGGAGTACACCTACTACTACACACGAGCAGTACTCGTACACAATACAGTGAGTAGTAGGCGGCGGACGAGCGAAATCGAGACCTGACAAATAATACGTGCCATGCCCTCAACCATGTGTAACATCAGCTTCTAAGCCTGCTACGATAGAGGTGCGACTTGTTTTTTCTGAGCTCCTCACTTAGGGCCCGTTTTAACGAAGAACAAAAATAATCAATTTGGAAAAAAATAAATTCAAATCCGCTTTTCATTGGTCAACACGCGCACCACCAGCACCAAAGATTAGGATCTTGGGGGGTGCTGGTGCGTGTGTTGACCAATGAAAAGCGAATTTGAATTATATTTTTCCCAAATTGAATTTATTTTATACTCGTTAATATGGGCCCTTAAGGAGCGTCATAACTCACCGAAAAAAGGATTTTTGGAGGAAAATAAAAAGTGCTGCCGGATGAGAAATCTCTATAACCGAAGTATACTTGAAACATTATTCGTCGCAAAAATGAAAGTCCGACGAATTTGGGTTAAGGAGCCCGATCGTTCAGAAAACGATCCAGCCAAAAATCCGTACCTCTACCGTAGCACGCGTCCTTCTTTAACCCTTTTAGGACCGCAGTCCCGTTTCGGGGACAAACCACTCTAATTCTAAGTAATTTGTCCCCGAAACGGGACTGCAGTCCTATAAGGGTTAATGTTGATCGCTCATGATACACTCATAATAGCACTCTTGGTGTTGTTGCTGTTGTCTTCACATTAAACCCGTTCTTTCTACTCAACCACGTCGTCAGTACACCCAGTGCCTGTCCTGATTGTCAATCCTAGAGAGATGCAAATTCTGTGGTGTAACAGACTGTGAAACAGAAAAATAAGATTTTAAAAAAAACGCAAATTAATGGTTGAAGCAAGTGAGATACTTTTTTTTTGTTTTTTTTGTCCATCCCATTTATTATATTCGCCCTTCCTTTCTCTCTCCTTCCTGGTCGTAACTCAGATCCGGGGTCACAAAGTAGGCTCTTCTCCCTCCCCCCCCACTACGGTTCTTGCCTTGCATTTTTATCGCGAGAAGTTTTCAGCACTTTCTTCCCTCGTCGACTTGCGTCGGATTCCGCCTACCCACGCCACGAAGGCGCTCTCTGCAATTAGTTCCTTTTTATTTTTTCAAATAAAGACAAAATCTCTCACCACGATGGGATTCGATGCTGGGTACTAATGGTATTAGTAGTCTTTGAAGCTGACCACTACTCTACCGGGGCGACCGATTTTGAAACAGGAAAATAATGGGAACAAATAATAGGTGTAAACAGGTGTAAATGTGAAATGTTACTCCTGTTTACACCATCATTCGAAAAAAGAAAGACATGTACATATCACGTATCACATATACATATACATACATACGTACTACTGCTGTAGCGGTGATGTAATACGTGCTGATTTTCTAAACGCATCATAATAATTTGCCAGGTGCGAGCTGGATATTGTTTGTGCATTTCGGCAGCGAGCAATTGCTCAGCGACGAGGAACTTGGATACCGACAAACTTCGATACCGACAAACTTGACATATTATTATCAGACAAAAAAACGTGCCAGCGAGAGGGCACGTGCATTTCGGCGGCGAGCAGTTGCTCAGCGACGAAGGACTTGGATACCGACAAAATTGACGTATGACCAGACAAAAAAAACGTGCCAGCGAGAGGACACTGCAGTACTCTCGACGTGACCTGCTGAGCTGGAGAAGATGAACTGCCGTGTTGTCGAGGCCACCATGATCACTCTTTTTTTCTCGCCCCTCTCCCAGTCCCTCTCCCGGCGCTCTTCAACCTTCGAGATCGCCATAACCAGCAGCTGTGCCCTGTGCCGTACCTTTTTACGCAACAACAGCATATACTTCGTCTATCTGCAGTGCTGCTTGCTCGAGCTGCTTCCTGCGCTAGCGGTCCTTCTCGGGAGGCTCGTCGTCGCCGCCTGGACACGACCTGTTGCCAAGGAACAGCACTAAAACGCGCACCCTTCCACTCATCACAGGCAAGGAACGTCTAAGCACTGAACGTGAGAATCAGTAAGCACAGCAGTAGTTTTGGTCTGACGTACGTTTCCAGACGCAAGACTATACCGGCAGTACGAGTACGTACATATATATGACTACGTAAGAAATTGATTCGATATTATTGTCTTCATAAAGCAAGTACGTAGGGTTCGCAGGGTGTTTGCTTGCCTCGTACACGCACACGGAAGAAGCATTGTGTTTTCACTTGAGAGGACCATATTAAGAACACCTCGCGCCACCCCGAGCTAAGATTGCCGGGTATTCTCCATACGTTCAACTTCACCCTCGAGATTGTGTCCCCGCGCGGCTGATTTATGTCCCAGGTCGTCGTGACGATGCTGTTTTCATTGCGGTCGATCCCGAAAACGCATGCATCTCCTAACTGGGCCCGTATTAGCGCAGAAAACAAAACAATTTGGAAAAAAAAAAAAATCCACTTTTCATTGGCCAACACGCGCACCAGCACCAAAGATTAGGATCTTGGGGGTGCTGGTGCGTGTGTTGACCAATGAAAAGCGAATTTGAATCTTATTTTTCATAAATTGAATTTATTTTATACTCGTTAATATGGGCCCTTACTGCAATTTTGGCTCTACGTCGACAGCCAGTGAGTCTGTGACGCGCGCTGCGATAGATAACACTTTTTTACTCAAAATGGTTTCTGAGTGATGGGGCTCCTTAAGGCCCCTTAACCCATTCAGAACTGAAAAAAACAATTCCCACACTAAGTCCAAGTAGTTTGTCTAAAATTCGTGGGACCAGTTCTGAAGGGATTAAGAACTAACTGGTCCCACATATTTGAGGACAAACTACTTGGAATTAGTGTGGGATGTTTTTTTTCAGTTCTTGGACTGGGTTATAACCCAAACTCAGTCGGACTTTCATTCTTGCGTTGCAAATTGTACATTATTGTATACTCGGGCCTCGTCGAACTGTCTGTCCATCCGCTGTCGTAGTAGTATTCTTTTGTTTCCTCCAAAATCAACCTTTGGGTGAAAGTCGTAGCAACGTTTGGGCGAGGAGCTCGGCAAATAAGCCGCCGCCCTTGTAAGGGCATTGCTCAAGTCGCATGCTACGCTAGAGGTCCAACATGTTGTTTCTGAGGGTGGGTGGTCACTTGAGGAGCTCTATACCTGCAGTAGCCTGCACACTGATTTTGGAGGAAAAAATAAAGTTGCTATAAATATAACCCGATGAACAGCACCATCCATGGCTTGAATGGTCGAAGACCATTTGGGACTGGTGCTACGGTAGGGGGGTAATGTATATATAGGTGCTTGTTTTTCACCTGCACAGGGCCACTCGGCCGAGTGACTGCTTTACTGCGTTGTACGTACTCACAATCTTTGTTTTATTTTGTTGTTGTTTTATATGCACCGCCATATATGCACCGCCATTGGAGGTTTTGTTATGTAACGCCAACAAGCTATATTTAGGTCCAATTTTCAGTGAGATTCGGAGGCGCTCGTCCGAGTGGTCAAAACCCGGCAGTGAAAATGTGGGCACCCCCCCTATCGTAGCACCAGTCTTGGGTTACTCGGTCGTCCGAGACCGTACAGCAGTAGGACCCAGTCGAGGGGGCCAAGGGAGGGAGTAAGAGGACGAGTAAGTAAGTAAAAAAATGAAAAATGCTGAAACACGAAAATGAAGGAGGTTAAGGAGCCCAACCATTCAAAAAAAGTTCAGCAAATAGTGCTTACCTCTACTGTCTGTCGTATATAGCAAGCGTCTCAATATGGCGCGCCTTGCATGCCTCGGACATGCGAACGTTCACCGGAGACACGCGCTGCGATAGATGTAGGTGGCGGGCGTTTTGGCCTAGAGCACATTGCTGGCTGACAGGGGGAACTGCCCAATAAGGCATATGCCTTGCGACGCATGCTACGATAGAGGTGCATCATGTTTTTTTCTGAGGTTCTCACTTGAGGAGCTACATACCTAACCGAAAACAATTTTTGAGGAAATTAAAGGTGCTACCCGATTATGCAATCGCATGACCGGTGTATACTGTAAGAAATATTGCAACATTCAGAATGAAAATCCGACGAATTTTGGGTTAAGAAACCCAGTCATTCAGAAAACGCTTCGGCCAAAACGTGCCAACTCTATCGTAGCACGCGTCTTGCAAGGCGTGATGATTTATCGCTTGAATGTCAATTCATGTGTTCACTACTTCGTTCGTTGCATTAGAAGAGGACTCTTTGTTCGTTGCATGAGAAGAGGACTCTGGGGTTGTTCTTCTTGTTTTGCTGTTTTTGTTTGTTGGCGGAATTCAGGTGAGATTTGAGAGAGCCTCGTAGTCGATAAGACTTGCTCCCTAGGAAACAAGCACTCGTCGGGGTCGAACTTCCAGCTTTCCTCTTGGAACGCCAAACATAGATAGGGTAAGGCTTGAGTTATGGAGCCGCTCGACGGACAGGAAGCGTCAAAGTAAATTGGGTGTTGCCGCTCTTCCGTTGCACGTCTCGCATGCGCTCGAAACTTGGACGTGTGCTACGATAGAGACAGCACTGTTTTGGCTGAATTGATTTCTGAACAAGTAAGACGGGGCTCCTTAACCCAAATTGGGCGGAATTGCAAATTTTGTGTTGCTATACTTTTCGTTCGTGTCGTACTTACGACTTACGACCGTAGGGGATTGTTCATCTTGCACGTACCATTTTTATTTGCCTCCAAACTCAGTCTACGGGAGACCACTCGTAGTTAATAGGACCAAATAATGTTGGCAAAATGGATAATTACATAGCTTTTTTTGTTTACCGCAAGTCCTATTTACTATGCCCCCCCCGCACTATTAGTGTACAGCTCCTCAAGTGGGGAAAGGCACCCCTACGGTAGCCGCCCCCAGTGATAAAACCCAAACGCCAGCCAGTAGCGTAATGCCACGATTGCGTGCTACGCCAGGGCTATGTATGGGGGTTCTCGCTTGAGAAACTTGGAACTATGCCCAAAACCTGATTTCAAACTAAAACGTCACCTTAACCCTATTTCCAATGCCGCTCGAAAAGGATATGATATCAAATAGAAATAAAAATCTAACCATTTTCCGACGATAAATATATATTTTTGGGTAGTTCCTCGCTGTATTTCAATATTAAGGCATACCTTATTCGGGTAGTTCCTCGCTGTACTTCAACACTAAGGCATACTTTATTCGGGTAGTTCCTCGCTGAATTCCAACACTAAGGCATACCTTACTCCGGTAGTTCCTCGCTGTATTTCAACACTAAGACATACCTTATTCGGGTAGTTCCTCGCTGTATTCCAACACTAAGGCATGCCTTATTCGGGTATTTCCTCGCTGTATTCCAACATTGAAGCATACCTCATTCGGGTAGTTGGTGTATTCCACCAAACATACCTTATTAAGGTAGTTCCTCGCTGTATTCCAAGGCATGCCTCATAAGGCGTACGCCTTATTGGGTAGTTCCTCAAGTTCGGGAGCGTGTTAAATAACTAAAGCCAAACTGTGCTACCCAGATCTCGTAGAGCACGCGTCCACGCGACAGCGGTTTGCGCCAGAAATTTTTGAAAGCCTCACATGAAGAGCTCGATGTCGTACCCGATGTCTCACCCGGAGCCATGACTTCGAACGCGTTATTGTTGGGGCTCAACCCAACACTTCTACCCGCTAGTCTTCGAATAAATTATGCCTGTAATCGTATCGTATCACCCGGTATTTTCTTGCTTTGGAGGAACTCTGGAAAAGGTTGAACCGAAAAAACAGTGCAGCCCCTACACCCGTGGGGTCGACATATACCTGGTAGGCGTTTTTTGTATGCCTTATGCTCCCCGGTCATAAACGATGGAGACAAACAGCGCAGCCCTATCCGTGGGATTGATCAATAGAAACTTGTGTTTGATCCCTGTGCTGAGTAGCTCAACTGGCTTAGAAACCGTCAAGCCAAACAGAGCATGAACACCTCCCGTTTGATTGAGTCAACAGCTAAGCGTTGTGTTTCATGCCTGTGCTCTCTCTGTCTGTTTCTATATATGCCCCCCCTCTCTCTCAGGCAATGCGCAATACCTACCGTTGCAATGGGTCAACAGCTAAGCATTTTCTTTGACGCCTGTGCTCTATATCTCTCTATTATCTCTGTGTCTCTCCGTGTCCTCTCTGTGTGTCTCTCTCTCTGCCCCGCCTCTCTCTATGCTCCTGATCCTCCTCTCCTCAGGAAAATGAAGACAACGTCGGCACCCTCGCTCGTCGGCCCCATCCTCTCTCTGCTCCTCGCTGGATCGCGTCTCGCGGCCGCGGGCAGGGATAGGATCAGCGCCACCCACGATGGCACTACATTCCTCGTGGACCGGCACGACGACGGCCGCGACACGCCCTACCACGTCACCTTCCTCGAACCCTTCAAATCCGTCTACAAGTTCGACGCGAGGGGTTATGTCACGGGCATAATGGCGAACGACGAGACGTACGAGGTCAGCTACAATAGCAACGGCAGCCTCCAGAATGTGAAGGACACTGCTTTGGTGGTGAGGCGTTACCTAGCCGCCGCCGCCTCCGCAGACGAAGAAGAGAAAGAAGCCGAAGAAACATTCGAAGCTGGTCTTGGTGGTGGTGGTGGTGGTGGTGGTGGTGGTGCTGGCGTTGCGTTTGATGACGGCGAAATCCTGGAAGAAGGAGAACAAGAAGAACCGTCCGAAGAACGGTCCGCCTTAGCCGGTACTGCCAGCCACCGCGGTCGCCGTCGCCGGCGACTCTACGACTGCGTGGACTGCGAGCAGACGTGGGACACTCTCTGTGACCAAGGCTTGGAAACCGTGTGCGATCTCGAGGACTACGGCAGCCTTTTCGGGTCAAGCGCGGAAGTGTCCATCCGCCTGTTCTGTGACAACTTCTCTTCCGTCTGCGCCAGATTTTCGGCTTCAGACGTTTGCGACGGGGAGTGCGAGGAGGAGGTGGAGGAGGAGTGTCTGCCGCCGCTTACCATCACACTCGAGTGGTCCGGGGACGCGACCTCAGAAGAGAGCCACGCTTTTAACGACGCGCTTGACCTGTACGTCATCGAGCCTGCGGGGACGACAGTGTACTGGGCCAACCTCGAGTCGGTGAGAATAGCTGGGTGCATGCCATACGCAGCAGAGGGACGCTACCTTATTGGGATGGTGGGACGCGTGCTACGATAGAGGGTATACCTTATTTTGGCTGAACTGTTTTCATGGATGACGGGTGCTCCTTAACCCAAACTCGTCGGACTTTTTTTTCATTTTTGTGTGTCGAAAACAGTTTTCGTTGCATGCTTAGGCCCTGGGATTATTGTCCAGGTCGTGTATCAGCATTTTTGTTTCCCGAAATCATTTTTTAGACTACTGCAGGTATAGAGGTTCTCAAGTGAGCACCCTCAGAAGGCAAAGTGGTGCACCTCTCCCTTAATGTAGCATGCGTCGTGGCTTGTTTTCTGTGTTCCTAAAACCGCGATCCCATTGGTGCTTTTGAGTCTCGGGATACAAGGGTCCCTAGCCCTATCGCTAACAACCGCGGTTCGTCTCAGAACAGTGGCCTGGGGTCAAACGCAACCAGCGAGAGCATGGTACAAACGCATGCTACGGTAGAGGTGCACTATATTTATTCCGAGATGCGATCACTTGAGGCGCTCTAAACCTCAACCGACTGTTTTTTTCGGACGAACACACAAGTGCGCTACCCGATGAAAAAATCCGTGGCCTTAAGAATAAAACGAAGCATAGATAGGGCGGCACAAGTGTAAATTCCGACGATGTTGGGTTAAGGTGAGCCCCGTCATTCCGAAAACGTTTCAGCCAAAAAAAGGTATACCTTGGTATACCTCTATCGACGAATGCTACGATAGAGGTGCACCATGTTTTTGCCTTATAAGGGTGGTCACTTGAAGAGCTCCATACCTCACCCGAAAACCGATTTTGCAAAAAACCAAAAGTGCTACGCGACCAACAATCCCATGAGCTAGGTATTCCATGGAGAATATGGCAACGCAAGAAGGAAAGTCCGACGAATTTGGGTTAAGAAGCCCGATCGTTTAGAAAAACAATCAGCAAAAAGGGCTACCTCTATCGTAGCACGCGTCTATCGTAGCCCGCGTCGGTAGCCAGGTAGTTACCTACGCATGCTATGGTAAAGGATGCACCATGTTTTTGTTTCTGAGGGTGGTCGTCGCTTGAGAACCCGAAAGCTGATTTTGGACGGGGGGGGAAAAGTGCTATATACCGAACCCATGACTATTAAAAGGATAATTCCGTCGGTCGACAAAAACAAAACTCACATGTCTTCCTTTCTGTACTTTACGTAGAAATAGTATGCTTCCCTAAACGCCAAAATACGTTTTTTAGTAGAAGAAAGGCGGGAAAGCTTCGAAAGCGGAAAGCGTATCTTCAAAACGCCTCCGAAAGAAGCGGAACACTTGAACAAAGTTCGATTCTAAAAGAAAAAAGAACAAAATACAGCGCAAGTAACCCGTAAAGTTGATACGGACCACTACAGACCACTCTCTACTTCAAGCACATATTTATATGTAGGTCTAATATGTGTCTGTGGCTGATGGGGCTTCTGAACTGAGGAAGTACCAAATAAATTCATCCCCCTAGACGCGTTGTACGATAGAGGTATACCGTTTTTTGGCTGAAACGTTTTCTGAATGAAGGGGCTCTCCTTAACCCAAAAACCGTCCGAAGTTTTGTTCTGGTGTTGCTATATTTTTCGTTTTTTTCACGTAAGCCTCATATATAATAGGAGATTCGTTCGTCGGGGGTGGAACTTCGAGTTTCCTGTAAAAGTCAGTTTTTTTTTTTTTTTTAAACTATGGTCATTAATAGTATAGATCTATCTCCTCTAGGGAGGGGGCTCAGTAGTAAGTGCATCCCCCTAGACGCGTTATACGATAGAGGTATACCGTTTTTTGGCTGAAACGTTTTCTGAATGACGCGGCTCCTTAGCCCAAAAACCGTCGGAATTTTGTTCTGGTGTTGAGATATTTATCGTTGTTGTTCACGTAAGCCTCGTATATAATATGAGATTCGTTCTATTTTCCTGTAAAAATCAGGTTTTTTGTTTTCTAAACCTATGATTATTAATCGTATAGATCTATCTCCTCTAGGGAGGGGGCTCAGGGTAAACCGTGGTGCACCTCTACCGACGCATGCTACGATAGAGGCGTACCATGTTTTTTTTTTTTCTGAGCTCCTCACTTAAGGAGCGTCATACCTCACCGAAAAACTGATTTTGGAGGAAACTACAAGTGCTGCCGGATGCGAAATCTCATGACCGAAGTATACACTCTGAAAAAAAATGTTCGTCATAAAAATGAAAGTCCGACGAACTTGGGTGTAAGGAGCCTGATCGTTCAGAAAACGATCCAGTCAAAAAGAGCTACCTCTACCGTGGTAGCACGCGTCTACCTTAAGTAGTATGCGTCCCTATACGTGGTGTATAGGGATTGACAGCACTTGTTTTGCCTTCTGAGGCACCAATAGTTTGTTTACTATGACCGGTTGGACCCGTGCTACAATAATAGAGGTACGAGTAGCACGTTTTCGCAAGCTTTAGGTCTGCATGACTTATCGAAGGCGTTCCTTGACCCCTCAACCCTTTTAGGACTGCAGACCCGTTTTGGGGACAATCCACTCTAATTATAAGTAATTTGTCCCCAAAACGGGACTCCAGCCCTATATAAGGGTTAAGAACTGGTCCCACACATTTGGGGACAAACTACTTGGAATTAGTGTGGGACATTTTTTCGGCTCTGGAATGCCATGTTTTTTTTGTGGTATATATACATATATATATATGATGTTTCTTATTTCTAGGCTATTGTGTTTAGTTTGGGTGAGGTATAGAGCACCTCAAGCGACCGGGCCCTAAAGAAAAAAAAATGCAGCGCACCTCGACTGCTACTGGCTGTAGCATGCGTCGAAATTTGGTTTTTAAGGAGGGCCTGGTGCCCCTGCTTTTGCCACAACGTGCTACCCCCCTGTTGTTGCGCACCACCGAGGACCCCCTTCCCTTTGGGGCATTCACGGCCTCTGAAGGAGGCCATACACTTCGCGAAAACTCGTCGCCTCCACGCGTTTACAGCATAAATCGCACCCCTCATCCCCGCGTACGGTGCCCTCACGCTGCGTCACCCCCCCCCCCCCCCCCCCCTACATGGTCATACGACTACGGCCGTGCACGACTGCGTACATACACCCTATCCTCCTTCCCCCAAACGTCCACAGGCCCGCGGAGGGATTAAGAGCGTTGACTTCAAGAAGACGTACACCGTGTCCGAAGGATTGGTCTCCAACAGCTTTACAACAACCGTGGATTCGGGGGGGGTAACGCTCGCCGGGGACAGTGAGTCGTACATCGCTTTCGTGGAGTGGTGGACGGGGGACGCCCCCATCTACTGGACCATGAAGGCCACCGCGGGGAGCGGGGAGGTGTTGATTGAGGCGGAGGGTCAGTTCACCGGGGACTGCGGCTCGTCGAGCACCTCGTCCGAGGGCACTTATTCCGATCCCACGAGCAAGCATGGTGTCTCGACGCTGGTGTACATTTTCCTACCGGAATACTTGGACAATGGTTGCGATATGGTCTGAAGGGGTTCTACGAGAACGGCAGGCGTTTCTTTTTTCTTTTTTCTTTTTGCATTCACGGGAGGCAAAAATAATTTTCTGACTCGGCTTATTAGCAATTCTTTCTTCGTAACCCCCAATATCGTTTTTTATTTATTTTTTGTTTTTTTTTTAATTTACAACACTATTGACGCATGCTACATACGATAGAGGTGCACCCCTGTTTTTTCTGAGCTCTTCACTTAAGGAGCGTCATACCTCACCGAAAAATATGATTTTGGAGGAAAATAAAGGTGCTGCCGGACGATAAATCTCATGATCGAAGTATACCCTAAAACATTATTTCGTCACAAAAATGAAAGTCCGACGAATTTGGGTTAAGGAGTCCGATCGTTCAGAAAACGATGCATCCAAAAAGTGCTACCTCTACCGTAGCACGCGTCTATTGTTCGTGATATTACCTAGTAGTACTCGTAGTGGCTTCGGAATTGCTTCATCGTGTCGCAGCGCTTGTAGCTCTTCCTCGAAAAATTGTTTTGTTTTTTCGGGTAAGGCGCAGATCTCTTGAAGTGAGCGAGCGTCAGAAAAGGAAGGTGATATCCCTGTTAGGCAGACAGTATAAGGTGCCACCACTGTGAGGAAAAACGGTAAGGTGCCACCCCTGTGAGGCAAACAGTAAGGTGCCACCCCTGTGAGGAAAAACAGTAAGGTGCCACCCCTGTGAGGCAAACAGTAAGTAAGGTGCCACCCCTGTGAGGCAAACAGTAAGGCGCTAAACTGTGAGGCAAACAGTAAGGCGCCACCCCTGTGAGGCAAAACAGTAAGGTGACACCCCTGTGAGGCAAACATTAAGGTGTGGAAAATATGTCGTCTCGTCGAGACGTATTACTATCCACCTTAACTCCCGTTACGTGTGGTTCGCCCCCTCTTTTCTGGGGATGATATGTTTGGAGTTTTTGTGCAATAACGTCCTTCAGTTCCAAACAGGGTCTTGAGACTAAGAGAGCGCGCTTCCTAAGGGAAGTGTCCTACTGCTATGGGAACCGGGTCGTCGTTCGTTCCCACGCGTACAGCCACTGGCGATGCTGGTGTACACGAACCTTTTCTCGGCATGTGGACAATGATTTGCGATGCTTTTGTGCAGACGGCTGGTGTACGTGAAACCAGTGGCCGTTTTAATGTGGGAAATGATCGCGATGCTTGTACGCAGGCGCTGGTGTAAACATGTGATGTTTTCGTCTTTTCTCGAGCATATCTCTTCGTAGGGGCACTTGTCGGCAAAACGCTAAGTAGGTTGGCACGGGAAGCCCCCCCCGGACATGTTGGTCGTGGGGACCCATTCGGTAGTTTTTGTGGACAATGGGTTCGTAATGTACGGTATCTTCTTCTGCTTCTCGTTGAACGAGGCCAGTTTTTCCCCCCGCACGACTGCGCTCCCACTCGCGCACACCGTGGTTTGTGTTGTTTTGTTTGGTAGCATAAGCCAACGCGTTCGGGTAAGTACCATGAGCCCACGTGTGGAGAGTGCTCCTGGAGATGGTGCTGTTCACGTTTATGTGTGGTTCTCGTGCCGAGGATTTTGTTTGTGGTTCTCGTACATAGAGGAAGTGTTTGTGTTGTGGTTCTCGGAGTCGATCAAGGTATTTTGTGTTTGGTGGTTTTCATGTAAAGGCGATTCGTCGCCAAAATGGGGTGGTGGTGTTGTTTTGTTATGTTTCGTGCTGTGTTGTGTGTGGGTTTATATTGTTTGTTGGGAGAGTATCTACGAGTTGCGGGGATAAAGGATGCTGCAGGGCCTTCGCCGGGTCTTCTTGCGCGTTTTATTTCCGCCCAATGTTATGTAGTTATCTCGTGAGAGGGCCTTCGTCGCCCGATAGACGGTGTCTGCGTGGGGAGTGTCGTGTTGGGTGTCGTATGTCGGGTGGCCGGGTGCTGCCAAAATTGGATGTTGCTTCTCCGTCCTAGCGGGAAGCATTAAATATCTAAAACGGCACGCGAAGGGAATTGGTGCTTGTTTGCCTATTCGCCGAGATGCAGAGGCGTCGGGCAGTTGCAGGCGTGGCGTATCACCACGATAGAAGAGGAGGGTGGGGTACTAATGAACAACACCATCACCAAACACACGGGTAGTACCCGATACCAAATACTTCACGCATATGTGAGTCGTATCGTGTTTTTGCCACAGGCCCTTGCCACGTACCATAACGCCTGGAAGGGCAGGTCCAACTCCTGACGCAACATAATACCCCGGAGAAACCAAAACGGCACAGTGCCGTAAACACTTATCCTCCTAGGTGCAAGGTGTACGACAGGCGCCGAACAACTACCACATACTACCAGGTAAAACGGCACGCCCCAAATGCCACCATGTTTCTTTACCGGGATATACCGGTAATCCCCATTTCCATCGTAAAGAATTGCCAAGGCAAAGCGGCAATTCCTGGAATTACGCTACCAAAGCTCTCGTCATTTTTAGTGCTACTGCAGATAACTTCCCCAATAACGCGAGACAGCAACTACGAAGGAAAATATATAACAACCGAGCGTATGCTGGTGAAATCTCTCCAAACAAAATTAACAACACCGTCTTCACGTTGCATCCTCTGCAATGCAAGAGCAGACCGACAGTGTTCGTTTGAATCGTGTCAGCAATGACGGTTCCAAAACGTTGTAGAGGGTTGCGTATATATTCACAGGCGTTATTATGGAATCGTGTCTCGTGCGGGAGGAGAGCTCGAGCACTCTGCTCTCTATCTCTCTATCTATCTATCTATCTATCTATCTATCTATCTATCTATCTATCTATCTATCTATCTATCTATCTATCTATCTATCTATCTACTCTCGTTCTGTCCTCTAATGCACCGACCTTAAGACACGTCACCAGACTGCGGGGCCGTCGGGGCTTCCAGATTTGGAAACTACGAACAGACCGCAAGTCTCTGATATAGAGTAGCTCAAATCGAATTACACCTCTTAAATGGATGCACGTCTACCGTAGCACGTGCCACAAGGATGAAATTCCCGACGCTTTTCGGTGAAAGTGTTTCCGTCATCGTCCAAAAGGTGTTTCAACCAACAAACGGTATACCTCTACCTCTATCGTAGTAGGCGTGGATAGCGCCAGCTCAAGTCGCGGCCGCTTCAGGCCCGCCCCGGCCCCGTCCGGCTACACGTACACATATGTCACTAGGCCCACCCTCGTTTTATCAAAAAAAGGTAAAACCTCCGACCTCCCGAACGTCCGGCGTGTTCCTTCGGTGTGCGGTTGGGGTACGAGGCATCCGAAACCGCGTCGGGTCTATGTGCTACGGTGCTTGTCAGGACTCGCGACTTGACACCAGGACATTCATTTCAGAAACTTAAAGCACGCTCACGCCGTCCTTCCTTGAGGTAGGGACGAGATCCGCAGCTGCGCTCGTTCGGTTGATTGTCTCGTAGCACGACGTTATTTCTGCCCCCCCCCCCCTCGCCCCCCTGCCCCCCTACCCCTAATATTATTGGCTGAGCGGCGTGCGCACTCATGCATATTTGTTGTAGGAGAACTCGTGGAGACTAACCCCCCGCCAGACTCCCCCCCCCCAACATTGTGCATCCTGGGTTGTTATGCTTCCCACGGAGCAATGGGCGTTTGTATACCCTTCCGGCTAACGGGTCTCGCGATATGCGTCTGTGCCGCAGTCGGCGTATTTGCTATGCTCGGCCCCTCGTTCCTTGGCGTTCATAATTGGGAAGGGCGGAGTCACCCCATAGTAGGGGCGCAGGAGAATTTTTACTGAGCTCCTCACATGAGGAGCTCAATATCTCACCCCAAACATGACTTCGGAAACATTCGTTCGCGCAATCCGACCAACCCTTCCAATGTGGTGGACCAAAAACAAATATACCCAGGACGCGTGCTACGGTAGAGGTAGCACGTTTTGGCTGAATCGTTTTCTGGACGATCGGGCTCCTTAACCCAAATTCGTTGGAATCTCATTTTTTTTTACGAAATATGTTTCAGGGCATACTTCGGTCATTGGAATTATCATCCGGCGGCTATTTTATTTTCCTCCAAAATTATTTTTTCGGTGAGGTATGGCGCCCCTTAAGTGAGGAGCTCAGAAAAAACATGGTGCATCTCTATCGTAGCATGCGTCCCAGTAAAATAATAACTGTAAACGGTGGTTACTCACGTGAGAAGCACAACCGGTTGAGAAAATATTGGGCCTAAAGGTGGTACCCCTACCGTGGGATGACTCGGCGGCAACAAAACTACGGACCTCACGCTACGGGTAGAGGTTGCACCAGATCTTACGTGTTTCTGAAGGTGGTTGTTTGAGAAGCTCTCCAAACACCACCTCGCTAAAAACAAAACTGACTTCTGACGCGTGCTACGGTAGAGGTAGCGCTTTTTGCCTGAGCCGTTTTCTGAACGATCGGGCTCCTTAACCCAAATTCGTCGGACTTTCATTTTTGTGACGAATAATGTTTCAGAGTATACTTCGGTCATGAGATTTCGCATCCGGCAGCACTTTTATTTTCCTCCAACATCATGTTTTCGGTGAGGTATGACGCTCCTGAAGTGAGGAGAGCTCAGAAAAAAAACAGGGTTCATCTCTATCGTAGCATGCGTCTTCTTAAGAGAAACAACAATGAAAATGCAAGCCAGTGAACAATCCCATGGCATAGGCATATAAAAAAAATAATATTGCAAAAAAAAAAAAACGGGCATTTCGACGATTTGGGGTCAAGGAGTCACGTCATTCAGAAACTGGTTTAGCCAGAAAAAGGTATACCGTATAGCTGTATCGTAGCACGCGTCTCATGCGGCTTCGCGGTGGGCACCTACCGCGGTTGATACGGAATGTGAGGATGCATCCCATGGTATGCCGTAAAGGGGTTGCAGTTAGGTGTTTCCTTCTGAGGTAATGTCTGTGTCACTGGGATTTGCCACTCTTTTTTATTTTCTTTTTTCCATCACATTTATTATCTTCGCCCTTCCTTTCTCGCTCCTTCCTAGTCGTAACTCAGATCCAGGGTCACAACGTAGGCTCTTCTCCCTCCTCCCCCACTACTACGGTTATTGCCTTGCATTTTTTTATCGCGAGAAGATTTTAGCATTTTCTTCCCTCGTCAAATCTCGTCGAATTGTGTGCTTAACCACGCTGTAATATGCGCTCTCGACAGTTGGTGTCGTTTGAGAATAAAAATCTCCATACGGAGACTCGAACCCTCGACCCCCAACCTAACGGGCTTCGTGGTTACCCGTTAGACCACCGGGGCGATGGGACCGCGGTTTAAGGGGTCTACTCGTGCACCGGGTGCGCTAGGGGGAAGAGAGGGTGTAGCTCGCCATGAGGCGAGAGAAGATGATGAACCAGGTGTGTAATAGAAACCACCAAACAGAAGAAGTGGAGGGAGGGGGCTTCACCCCTCCGTATCCAGATGATGCTCTTACCAAAACCCATCCGGGAAAACCAAAATCCCGCCGCATATTCCAGCTACACAAATGACGCGTGCTACGGTAGAGGTAGCACTTTTTGGCTGAATCGTTTTCTGAACAATCGGGCTCCTTAACTCCAAATTCGTCGGACTTTCATTTTGTGACGAATATGTTTCAGAGTATACTTTTGTCATGAGATTTCGCATCCGGCAGCACTTCTAGTTTCCTCCAAAATGTTTTTTTCGGTGAGGTACGACGAGGAGCCCAGAAATAATATGGTGCACCTCTATCGTAGCATGCGTCAAATCACACGTACGTATCACGTACGTCACGTACGTATTCGCACGATCAGACACATCAGACTGGGATTTGTCACTGGGACCGGTTGATATCCTCAAGCGAGCAACTGCCGGATTGTACTTCACTTTTGCTAATTATATATGTTTGATGCATCCTACGTACTGATTGTAGAGGGGCACCATATTGTTTCTGAGGGTGCTTACTTACTTGATTATAGTATAGGATATATCTATACGCCTCACCCTCAAAACTGTTTTTGGGGGGGAAATAAAAGCGCGCCTATATACCCGAGGAACAAACAACACCATGGCCTTATCTCATTCAGTACTAAGAAAAAGAAAAATTCCCACACCAATTCCAAGCAGTTTNTAACTCAGATCCAGGGTCACAAAGTAGGCTCTTCTCCCTCCTCCCCCACTACTACAGTTCTTGCCTTGCCTTTTTTTATCGCGAGAAGATTTCAGCATTTTCTTCCCTCGTCAAATCTCGTCGAATTGTGCTTACCCACGCTGTAATATGCGCTCTCGACAGTTGGTGTCGTTTGAGAATAAAAATCTCCATACGGAGACTCGAACCCTCGACCCCTAACCTAACGGGCTTCGTGGTTACCTGTTAGACCACCGGGGCGATGGGACCGGTTTAAGGGGTCTACTCGTGCACCGGGTGCGCTAGGGGGAAGAGAGGGTGGAGCTCGCCGTGATGCGAGAGAAGATGATGAACCAGGTGTGTATTAGAAAGCACCGAACAGAACAAGTGAACGGAGGGGGCTTCACCCCTCCGTATCCAGATGATGCTCTTACGAAAACCCATCCGGGAAGACCGAAATTCCGCCGCACATTCCAGCTATACAAATGACGCGTGCTACGGTAGAGGTAGCACTTTTTGGCTGTATCGTTTTCTGAACAATCGGGCTCCTTAACTCCAAATTCGTCGTTCTTTCATTTCTTGTGACGAATGTGTTTCAGAGCATACTTTGGTCATGAGATTTCGCATCTGGCGGCACTTTTATTTTCCTCCAAAATATCTGTTTCGGTGAGGTACGACGCTCCTTGAGTGAAGAGCCCAGAAAGAATATGGTGCACCTCTATCGTAGCATGCGTCAAATCACACGTACGTATCACTTACGTATTCGCACGATCAGACACATCAGACTGGGATTTGTCACTGGGACCGGTTGATATCCTCAAGCGAGCAACTGCCGGATTGTATTTCACTTATGCTAATATATGTTTGACGCATCCTACGTACTGATTGTAGAGGGGCACCATATTGTTTCTGAGGGTGCTTACTTACTTGATTATAGCATAGGATATATCTATACGCCTCACCCTCAAAACTGTTTTTGGGGGGGAAATAAAAGCGCGCCTATATACCCGAGGAACAAACAACACCATGGCCTTATCTCATTCAGTACTAAGAAAAAGAAAAATTCCCACACCAATTCCAAGCAGTTTGTCCACAAATATGTGGGACCAGGTCTTAAGGGGTTAAGCCTACAATACAAAAAAAAATGACAAGAAAAGGAAAAAAGTCCGACGATTTGGGGTTAAGGAGCACCGACCATTCAGGAAATATTTCAGCCAAAAAACGGTATACCTCTACAGGCTGGTTCAAGTATACCGCGGAAAATTCAGTCAGAAGTGGCCAATGTCCACGCCGTTTTCTGGAGATAGACCCTGAAATTTGGCACACGTGTTTCATGCGCCCTACCCCGAGACTTTGACGGATGGGGGCGGGGTTCGTCAGGTATTGTTTGTTTTGTAATTTTTTCAGAAATTTGGGTCAATTTGGGTCTTAAAAGATCCAAAATTTCCGGCGAAAAAAAAAAACACACACACACACACACACACATTCGTGCTCGGGTAGGGCGCATAAAACACGTGTACCAAATTTCAGGGCCTATCTAAAAACAAACGGCGTGGACATTTGGACTTTTGTGCGTTGCCTCGTAATTATTTAGTTTCAGTATATAATCGATTTTGGACGTTAAATATTACTTAATATGATCATACGCAGTCAGATCTTCGAATATTTGCGTGAAACTTTATACAAACATGTCTTGGACCACCTGGAAGCGGCTCGTTCAGGAGAACAAAATGGGGGGGAAAACATGTTTTCCTACGGAAACGCCTGACTATTTTGTTGACGTCTTTGAAAGCCTGTGATTGGTCGGGCCACATTTTCGGCGGCAGCGCCAGTTCTAGATCCTTGAACAAAAAAACTGGCGATGTCACCCTCTTCCACTGTTCATGGCGGTCAGTATGATACCAAATGTGTGACATTGAAGTTGCTTTTGCATGCGGCATTCGTGATCTGACGAAATTTGCGGTGATATCCCTGAACCAGCTCGTACCTCTATCGTCGTACATATTTTAGGACGAGCGCACATAGACATCTTGGTCGGATTGAGTGAGCGCACGAATTCGAAAGTGTTCAAAATGTTTCGGGTGAGATGTATTGAGGTCCCCGTGTGAGGCGAGCTAGGATAATAAGGCGCCGCCCCTATACAAGGCGTTGTTCGCTGGTACAGCTCTACGGTGTATAGCATGCGCCACTGATTGATGGGGTTTTCGTTTTTACAATCGGTTTCGTGACAGAAAACATACACCACTCTGTCCAGAGGTATAAGAAACGTTATTATTGAAAACTCATGTATAAAAGGTTGCTTATATTTATGTACTGAGTGGTAGCTCGTAGGCATATGGGATGGCCCATCGGGTTATACTCGGTGTGCGTTTGTTTCGAAAAAGCCAGGTTTTTGGTTAGGTGTACGAGTAGAGATCCTCTCAAGTGAAAACCTGAACCTTCACAGCAGGTGTATTGTAAATTGCAGGTGTGCATCCCCTGCCGAAACATGTCTCATCACGGGTGTGCAAACCCTTCCTTTCAGGTGTAGAGATAAAAATGTACGTATCATACAGATTTGCATCGTCGGCGTCTCTGATGTTTAGTTTAAAATTGTTTCGAAAGAAATCACGGCCACCACGGCATTACTCGTACCCAATCAAAGTGCATAATGACCACCAACACACCTGTACATCGCATCGTGACCACAAAAAGGCCACGATGTGCGACAGACAGCACAACGAGTACTCCGTGCATCATCGTACCGTCTCCACACGCTAACCCACGGAGTATTCCACAACCTCGGATAGATCAAACAATCTACACCGTCAAAATAGACCCATAATCCAACCACTATGATATGCTACACAGGGTCTATCTGCTGTGTCTACAGCACGTGTCCCGCACAGAAAATATGGGTCCCTCCCGGCGACATCAGAGCTAGGTCATACAGATCATACAAATCATACAGAGCATACAGATCATACAGATCATACCGGTCGTACATATCATACAGACCATACAGATCTTACAGATCATACAGAGCGTACAGACCATACAGATCATACAAATCATAGACGCGTGGTAAAATAGAAGTGCACCATGTTTTTTCTGAGCTCTTCGCTTAAGGAGCGTCATACCTCACCGAAAATTGGTTTTGGCGGAAAATAAAAGTGCTGCCGGACGTGAAATCGCATGACCGAAGTATAGTCTGAAACATTTATTCGTCACAAAATTGAAAGTCCGACGAATTTCGGTTAAGGAGCCCGATCGTTCAGAAAACGATTCAGATAAAAAGTGCTACCTCTACCGTAGCACACGTCCATACAGATCATACAGATCATGCAGATCATACAGATCATACAGATCATACAGATCATACAGATCATACAGATCATACAGATCATACAGATCATACAGATCATACAGATCATACAGATCAGGAATATATCTTCCCTAAAAGGTCTAGATCATGAAAGCGGGAATCGAAAATCTGTCCAAGCTGCGGAGGGTATTTGCTGTTCAGACCCCGCATCATCCTGGACAAAAACCTCCCATCCTCGCCAATTTTGCCGACATTGCGGCAAGGCGTATATCCCGGGTCGAGGTCGCCCCCTACTCCCGACATGATCACGGCTGCCTGCTTTAGGGAAACCCCAACATGTACATGCGATTACGGTCCGTATCATGCACCACACTGGACACCTCCCTCGAGCCTCGCCTCGACGGAGCTGCGCAAGGTACAGCCCCGCGTCGGATTCATCCCCTACTCCCGGCCCATTTCACGCAATTCCTGCATTCGGAAACCCTCTAAATGTGCTGTAGTTACGGTCAGCATCCTGCGCCGTACTGGACATCGCCCCGGGCCTCGCTTCTCCGGAGCTGCGGGAGGTACCCCGCGTCGGAATCGTCCCCTGGCCCCGACCCTTTGCGTCCAGCCTGTCTTCGGAAACCCCTACGCATGCGGAGGAGTTGGAGGAGCCTCGTCGCTTGAGGTGGAGTGGTGACATGGGATAGCCGCCGGTGAGGGAAGACGGCTTGCCGCCGCCAGAGACTGCGGTGTGAGGAGGACCCGAGAACATGTCCATCCCGGCTACGGCCTGCACACGGTTGGGGAACATTGAAAGGACCGGCTTTTGGTTCAGTAAGGTATCATACATATGTGTCGTATCATTGAGATTGCTGCCATAGCATGGTAGGTGGTACCATACGCAAGTAAATATATACGAAGTACATAGCATGGCACGGAATTTTGGTTTTCCTTGGACATTTAGTGTGGCGCGTGTTTTGTTGTGTACGAGTCGTACAAGGCTGTTGTAAGAAACGCCTGCCAAAGAACTAGAAATATGCATTGAGCTCTTTGGAAACCCTGGGGGGTAGTTTACTGTGCACGGGAATCATTTTGGTACCTTGGGGTTTAGAGAGATGGAAAACAAAGTTTAGTAGGGTTGTGCTTCATAACAATACTAAACAAGTCACGGATGGACGTGATTTTAGCATAAAATATTTCGTTCATCAGAGAAAAGGTCAAACTCGCCGAAAAATCTAGAAAACAACTGGGAAAACGTACGAGTATCTGGAAAATGGGTAACTTTATTCATGAAAATCAATAGGATAGTCGTGAATTGGTTCGCACCACCTGGAAGCGGCTCGTTCAGAAAAACAAAATGGGGGGGGGGACATGTTTTCCTACGGAAACGCCTGACTATTTTGTTGACGTCTTTGAAGGCCTGTGATTGGTCGGGCCACATTTTCGGCGGCAGCGCCAGTTCTAGATCCTTGAACAAAAACTGGCGATGTCACCCTCTTCTATTGTTCATGGCGGTCAGTATGATACCAAATATGTGACATTGGAGTTGCTTTTGCATGCGGCATTCGTGATCTGACGAAATTTGCGGTGATATCCCTGAACCAGCTCGTACCTCTATCATCGTACGTTTTTTAGGACGAGCGCACATAGACATCTTGGTCGGATTGAGTGAGCGCACGAATTCGAAAGTGTTCAAAATGTTTCGGATGAGATGTATTGAGGTCCCCGTGTGAGGCGAGCTAAGATAATAAGGCGCCGCCCCTATACAAGGCGTTGTTCGCTGGTACAGCTCTACCGTATATAGCATGCGCCACTGATTGATGGGGTTTTCGTTTTTACAATCGGTTTCGTGGCAGAAAAATATATACCACTCTGTTCAGAGATATAAGCCACGTTATTATTGAAAATTAATGTATAAACGGTGCTTATATTTATGTACAGAGTGGTAGCTCGTAGGCATATGGGATGGCCCATCGGGTTATACTCGGTGTGCGTTTGTTTCGAAAAAACAGGTTTTTGGTTAGGTGTACGAGTAGAGCTCCTCTTAAGTGAGAACCTGAACCTTCACAGCAGGTGTATTGTAAATTACAGGTGTGCATCCCCTGCCGAAACATGCCTCATCACGGGTGTGCAAACCCCTCATTTCAGGTGTAGAGATAAAAATGTACGTATCATACAGATTTGCATCGTCGGCGTCTCTGATGTTTAGTTTAAAATTGTTTCGAAAGAAATCACGGCCACCACGGCATTACTCGTACCCAATCAAAGTGCATAATGACCACCAACACACCTGTACATCGCATCGTGACCACAAAAAGGCCACGATGTGCGACAGACAGCACAACGAGTACTCCGTGCATCATCGTACCGTCTCCACACGCTAACCCACGGAGTATTCCACAACCTCGGATAGATCAAACGATCTAGACCGTCTAAATAGACCCATAATCCAACCACTATGATATGCTGTACAGGGTCTATCTGCTGCGTCTACAGCACGTGTCCCACACAGAAAATATGGGTCCCTCCCGGCGACGTCAGAGCTAGGTCATACAGATCATACAAATCATACAGAGCATACAGATCATACAGATCATACCGGTCGTACATATCATACAGACCATACAGATCTTACAGATCATACAGAGCGTACAGACCATACAGATCACACAGATCATACAGATCATAGACGCATGCCACGATAGAAGTGCACCATGTTTTTTCTGAGCTCTTCGCTTAAGGAGCGTCATACCTCACCGAAAATTGATTTTGGCGGAAAATTAAAGTGCTGCCGGGCGCGAAATCGCATGACCGAAGTATAGTCTGAAACATCTACTCGTCACAAAAATGAAAGTCCGACGAATTTCGGTTAAGGAGCCGGATCGTTCAGAAAACGATTCAGATATAAAGTGCTACCTCTACCGTAGCACACGTCCATACAGATCATACAGATCACACAGATCATACAGATCATACAGATCATACAGATCATACAGATCATACAGATCATACAGATCAGGAATATATCTTCCCTAAAAGGTCTAGATCATGAAAGCGGGAATCGAAAATCTGTCCAAGCTGCGGAGGGTATTTGCTGTTCAGAACCCCGCATCATCCTGGACAAAAACCTCCCATCCTCGCCAATTTTGCCGACATTGCGGCAAGGCGTATATCCCGGGTCGAGGTCGCCCCCTACTCCCGACATGATCACGGCATGCCTGCTATAGGGAAACCCCAACATGTACATGCGATTACGGTCCGTATCATGCACCACACTGGACACCTCCCCCGAGCCTCGCCTCGACGGAGCTGCGCAAGGTATAGCCCCGCGTCGGATTCATCCCCTACTCCCGGCCCATTTCACGCAATTCCTGCATTCGGAAACCCTCTAAATGTGCTGTAGTTACGGTCAGCATCCTGCGCCGTACTGGACATCGCCCCGGGCCTCGCTTCTCCGGAGCTGCGGGAGGTACCCCGCGTCGGAATCGTCCCCTGGCCCCGACCCTTTCGCGTCCAGCCTGTCTTCGGAAACCCCTACGCATGCGGAGGAGTTGGAGGAGCCTCGTCGCTTGAGGTGGAGTGGTGACATGGGATAGCCGCCGGTGAGGGAAGACGGCTTGCCTCCACCAGAGACTGCGGTGTGAGGAGGACCCGAGAACATGTCCATCCCGGCTACGGCCTGCACACGGTTGGGGAACATTGAAAGGACCGGCTTTTGGTTCAGTAAGGTATCATACATATGTGTCGTATCATTGAGATTGCTGCCATAGCATGGTAGGTGGTACCATACGCAAGTAAATATATACGAAGTACATAGCATGGCACGGAATTTTGGTTTTCCTTGGACATTTAGTGTGGCGCGTGTTTTGTTGTGTACGAGTCGTACAAGGCTGTTGTAAGAAACGCCTGCCAAAGAACTAGAAATATGCATTGAGCTCTTTGGAAACCCTGGGGGGTAGTTTACTGTGCACGGGAATCATTTTGGTACCTTGGGGTTTAGAGAGATGGAAAACAAAGTTTAGTAGGGTTGTGCTTCATAACAATACTAAACAAGTCACGGATGGACGTGATTTTAGCATAAAATATTTCGTTCATCAGAGAAAAGGTCAAACTCGCCGAAAAATCTAGAAAACAACTGGGAAAACGTACGAGTATCTGGAAAATGGGTAACTTTATTCATGAAAATCAATAGGATAGTCGTGAATTGGTTCGCACTGTCGTCACCCGCAACCCTACGAATGGCGGGGGGCTCCTTTACCCAAATTCATCGGAATTTCATTTTTTTGTGATGCAATATTGTCCGATTTTTTCTTGAGACCCATGGGATTGTTCATCGGGTATATAGTATATTTTTATAACACTTTTATTTTCCTCCAAAACAAATTTGGGTGAGGTATAGACCTTCTCAAGTGACCACCCTTATAAGGCAAAAACCATGGTGCACCTCTACCGTATCAAGCGTCTACACACCTTCGTCGTGTGGTATTGTCGTTGCTCGGCGATCAAGAAAACATACGTCCGTCCAATGTTTGAGTAAGGTACACAGCCGCCCGCCCGAGCGGCCCTTATAGCACCGCACTGTGCAGAACCATGTAGTTGACACTAATTTCAAGTCACTTGTCCCCGAAACGGGACTGCTGTAGTTCTTAAAGAGTTAACATGGTAGTGAATACGGGAGAATATAGTATATACCTCCCTAAATGGGGGTATATAGTGTATACCCCCCTCTATCGTAACAACAGTTTTTTGCAACTCGATTCGCTAGCAGACGCGGGCTACGATAGAGGTACGATAAAGGTATACCTTTTTTTGGCTGAAACGTGTTCTGAATGACGGGGGGGGGGGCTCCATAGGGCCCGTTTTAACGAAGAAAACAAAAAAATCAATTTGGAAAAAAAACCCATCAAATCCGCTTTTCATTGGTCAGAACCCGCACCACCACCCAAGATTATAACCCAAGATCCTAATCTTTGGTGCTGGTGCGTGTGTTGACCAATGAAAAGCGAATTTGAATTTTTATTTTTCCAAATTGAATTTATTTTGTACTCGTTAATATGGGCCCTTAACCCAAAAACCGTCGAATTTTTTTTCTGGTGTTGCTATATTTTTCGTTTTTTACCCAAGCCATGATATTGTTTCGTCGGGTAGACCTTCAAGTTTTATCCAAAAATCAGTTTTTGTTTTACCTACTATTAGTATAGATCTCTTCGAGGGAGGAACCTCAGGAGAAAAAAAAAGATGGCGCACGTCTACCTTAACCCTTTCGGAACTGCTTTGTCTAGAAATAATTATTTCACTCTAATTCCAAGTGTTTTGTCCCCACATCGGGACTGCAGTCCTAAATGGGTTGAGTAGCATGCGCCAGCAACAAAAAACGATGATATCTTCTTGCCCAATCTACCGACGAGATAAGCCGACTTGCTTAAAAGGCGTTTGCTCTATATCCGTCAACCTGCCGACGACGCCACGTGCGATAAGACTGGGCGAGAGACAGAGTATCCCCTTGCAGGGTTGTCTATTAAGCATCCTAGGTGTTACCTCGCTTTCGCGAAGAACCAAGCGTAGAAGAGAAGCGGCTTATATTATCCCCAGAGCCGTGATGACATCTGCCCGGGAAGGGCCCTTCCGATGTTACAATTACCCCGAATACGAAGGCCACCCAAGTAATACTAAAACGGACCAATTACCTATAAATGAGGTAATTACCGACCTTCCTAGCCCATACCATCACACTACGGCATACCCCGCAAGACATAACACGCCCCCTCTCGGACAGATCTCCACGAAAACCTTTTCTTGACAGCGAGAGAGAGAGTGCAAAAAACGCCTGCTTTTGCCCTCTGCTACATATCTACCATCACACACCCCCCCTTCCCTCGGTTTCCATTCACCCTCTGCTACATCTACCGTTGTACAGCCGCCTTGTCAATGCAGCATGCTAAGAATCACCGAACCCGAAAGTATATATATTTTGTTGGTTCTGTAGCATAGCCACGTGACTGAGTAGGCCAGTGGACTATGCTATATAACCGACACGCCTTCCCCCCGTTTCCCAAGCCTCGTCGCGCGTCTTCTAATAAATGGCGAGGTTCTTATCAACTCACCTTCGGATCCGGCTGTGGCGGGTTCTGTATGTGCTCGAGGGGGGGATACCGGGCGGACGCCATCGGTGGCGATGACCCCACCCCGCACCGATCTCCTGAGCCACCAACAGAAGAACCCTGGCCACCCCCACCCCCACCACCACCACCACCACCACCACCACCCTGCGGAAAACCCCTCTTGAGACTGCTAGTATTGTCGAATCCGGAACCGGTGCCCCCTGCTCCGCCCCCGCCACTGCCTCCGGCCTCTCCTCCAACACCAACTCCCCCTCCGCCTCCTATTCCGAACAGCCGTCGCCCGGAATTGGCCCCCCCTGCACCAATGCCTGCGTTGCCTGGTCCGGAGGGAGACTCGTCCCTTCCCCGACTCCGTGGAGGCACCTTCGCGCCCAATATATAGAACGGGATAGGAATGGATGGATGGGACAGAATGGGACAGGGATGGGACATAATGAGACAGGGATGGGACAGGATAGGACTGTATGGGGCTGGATGGGACAGGATGGGACAGGGTGGAACAGGATGGAACAGGGTGGGACAGAATGGGACAGAATGAGACAGGGATGGGACCTGATACGACAGGATGGGACACGATAGGACAGGATGGGACAGGATGGGACATGGATAGGACAGGATGAGACAGGGATGGAAAAGGATGGGAAAGGATGGGACACGATGGGACAGGGACGGGACAGGATAGGACTGTATGGGACAGGACGGGACAGGGATGGGACAGGATGGGACAGGGATGGAACAAGACGGGACAGGATGGGACAGGATGGGACAGGATGGGACAGGGATGGGACAGGGATGGGACAGGGATGGGACAGGGATGGGACAGGGATGGGACAGGGATGGGACAGGGATGGGACAGGGATGGAACAGGGATGTGACAGGGATGGGACGACGGGGATGGGACAGGGATGGGACAGGATGGGACAGGATGGGACACGATGGGACAGGATGGGACAGGATGGGACACGATGGGACAGGATGGGACAGGATGGGACAGGATGGAACAGGATGGGACAGGATGGGACAGGATGTTCTATGAGCCCCTGCCGACCCGTTATCGGCTGACGTGTTGTTTTCGTCTTGTTCGTCTTGTTTGGCCAGATGTTCCGGTTTTTGTTTTGTTTCGGAGGTTTGGGTCTTAAGGGATCACAAATTTCGGCGACGAAAATGAAAAATCCACGATCGTGAATGGTTCTATAGGGGTATGTAAAGCACGTGTGCAAAAAGCCAGGGTTCAACTTTTTAAAACGGCGTGAACATTTGGACCTTTGTGCGGCAAACGTGTAAACTCCGACATCGCCTCGTAATTACTGAGTTTCAGTGTATCTCCCATTTTGGGCGTTAACCCATTCAGAACTGAAAAACTTACCCCACACTATTTCCAAGTAGTTTGTCCCCAAATACGTGGGACCAGTTCGTAACCCTTTTAGAACTGCAGTCCCGTTTTGGGGACAGATTACTTAGAATTAGAGTGGTTTGTCCCCATAACGGTACTCCAGTCCGAAAAGGGTTAAGGGGTTAAATATGGCTCAAGATTGATCCTACGCAGTCAGAGCTTCGAATATCTGCGTGAAACTTTGTACGGACATGCCTTGGACCGCCAGGAGGTGACTCGTTCTGAAAACAAAATGGGGAACAAACAACTGCTACGGAACGCCTGACTTATATTGACCTTCTTTGAATGTCTGTGATTGGCTGGGGCACATTTTCGGCACTAGCGCCAGTCCTAGGTCCCTAAAAATCAACCTGGCTATGTCGCCCTGTTCCACTGTTCGTGGCGGTCTGCATGCTACCAAATATGTGACATGTGAGCGGCTATTGCACGCGGCTTTCGTGGCTGCTGACGAAAGTTAGGGCGATATGCTTTCTAACCAGCTCTTAGTTGCTTTAGGATTTTTTCAGTATCGCGTGGACAGGTCGGTCGGGCTGCACACGAGAAAGATCGTTCGAAGACATTATTTCGGGCGAGATACTGTGCTCCTCAAAACTTGTCCGAGGTCACGTTTCGTTTCGGGTGAGCTATTGAGCACCTCATAATATGCTGAGGAAAGCGCTCAGACATTAAGCCACTACCCCTACCCCTGCCTGCCAGCGCATATTTGACGAGGGTCGACGAGGGAAAAAAAAGTGCTGAAATCTTCTCGCGAAAAACATATGCAAGACACACGTACCGTACCGTAGTGCAGGAGGAGGGAGAAGAGCCTACTACAATAAGTGACCCCGGATCTGTGCTACGACTATTACCGGGGTGGGCTAATGTAGTAAATAGGACCTACGGTACACACAAAAACCTATATATTTACCTAGTTTTACTAACAATACTTGGTCCTATATATTTACTATGGTCCTCCGTAATAAGAGGGAGAAAGAAAAGAAGGGCGAACATACTAAATGGGATGGAAAATGAAATACAAAATAGGCGGCGTTACTTTCCGCTCACCGTAGGATCCCGTAACGCGTCCAGGCTAACACCAGAAGTCTTGTATTCGGCTCGCTTCGGTGGACCCCTGGGGAACTCGCCGTCATCGTCGCGAAAGTTTCCGCCACTTATCAAGCCGCCGCCGACCCCAATACCGCTTCCGCCCGCTTTCCCCGAGGCCGATGATGGCGAGGAA
Source organism: Saccharina japonica (assembly GCA_008828725.1). Lineage (NCBI taxonomy): Eukaryota > Phaeophyceae > Laminariales > Laminariaceae > Saccharina > Saccharina japonica. Next base: position 294,519 of record MEHQ01000383.1, on the reverse strand, counting down.
GAGGAGGAGAGGTTGATAGAGAAATCGCGGAAAGCTCGTATCTCGTTCTCGCGCTGGCGCTCCCTTTCCGCCTACATTTTTGTTTTGGGGAGGGGGGGGGGCGGGGGGTTGGACGTTGTGTGAGAAAACGAAACAGGAGAAATTGGAAACCTTTTTTTTGTTTTTCAGAATCGAGCATGCTTGATGTTTTTTTTTGTGTTACTCGTACATATATACGAACCTCAGATGGATGTATCTGTGTTTTGTTGAAGTTCCTACGAGTATCAAGCGGAGTATTTTTACGCTGTCTGTTTTTCCTCCGTGGGACGTCTTGTACTGTAGTACTTCAAGTATATACACAGGCCCGACAATAAAAGGCCTCAGACTCTGATTGGATGGCCTAGAGCCAGCTAGCTCCCTTTCCTATAGAGATGGCGTTTTTTTACACATCCCACCAGATCCCACGGTAGAGTTTTTGTACTTTGTGGGTCATAAGTTTGTCACTGGGACCGGTTGACCCCCTTGAACACCGACCGGCCCAACGTTTTTGGGAGACAAACTACTTGGAATTAGTGTACGATATGTTTTGCGGTTCTAAAACGGGTTAAGTGGGCAACTGCCGGTTTTTTGGTATGATACTGTTAAAAGAAAACGATTGCGTCGGGACACAAGCGCGCATTAAAACATAAGCGCGCATCAAAAAAACATTTTGTCGAGGTTGAGCGCACAAAAACAAAAACAAAAAAAAACCTTCGAAGTCATGTTTCGGGTGGAGATATTGAGCCCCTCACATCGTACATGTGTGAGGAGCGGCTCAGACAAAAAAAAACAAATAAGCCACCGCCGACGCGTGCAACGATAGAGATGGCACCTTTTGTTTTTGGCTGGAACGTTGTCTGAAATAAAAGGGCTCCTTACGAGTAGTGTGATGGTATCACGTACAACGGCTATAAAGCGGTGCAATACGTACCGGTATGAGTCAAGTGGCGTACTAGTAACGGGGACGTCTCCTTAAGAGAATAGCAGTATGAGTAGACACGCGGATACGTACTACGAGTATGAGATCATGTGACGTGCCAGTAACGGAAACGTCTCCGTAGATTGTGATTGTACATGTATGAAGATACATGCTTCAGGGGACAGTCTAGGTATGGACTGCCCCCTCCTATCGCACTCTGTTCTTGTGCGCAATCGAGCTCCATGATATAAGCAACAAGGAGAACTTTATCAAAAAGAAGCGTGTCTCTGGCTTGCGTCGACATTCCTGTGTCCTGGCCTTATTGGATTGTCCTTTCCTCACTTTTGACGTCGTCGAGGACACGGGTTCGAATCTCACTTCGAACGTTTCTTTTATAGAAACGCTTGCGCGTGCGTCCCTAAAACCCACGTCTCCCTGGTGCCCCAGGTATTGAAACGAAGCGGGTAGGTCAACGTACGGCCGTATACGGTATCGACGTCCCGAATATCCCGCCGTTCAGAGGGGGGGAGAGTGTTATTAGGATTACCCTGGGCTGGGTAATTGCTCGACCTTTTACCCCTATACCTCAGCAGGTAATACCCTCACATTAGGGCCCGAGTAAACGAAGAAAAAACAATCAATTTAGAAAACAATATAATCAAATCCGCTTTTCATTGGTCAACACGCGCACCAGCACCAAAGATTAGGATCTTGGGGGGTGCTGGTGCGTGTGTTGACCAATGAAAAGCGATTTATTTATTTTTTTCCAAATTGAATTTAATGTATACTCGTTAATTCGGGCCCTTACTCCAAAACCGTCCGACTTTCATTCTTGTTTTTTTTTTCATCTTTTTTCCTTTATTTTTTGCTCAAGATTTTACTCAGGCCACGGAATTGTACATGCATCGGGTACATACATATAATACGTATGGCAGTTTTTGCTCTTCCTCCCCCAAAAAACGTTTTTTGTTTTTGTTTTTGACTTAGTATTAGTATAGAGCTCCTCAAACGAGGGGACCCTCATGAAAAAAAAGGGTGCAATTTCTACCTTAAGGTATCATAGCGTGCGTCCACCCCTACCGTTGCATTGCTCGAACACACGATTCGTTTTTTTATGACCCACGGAGAGGACGACGTTTTTATTTTGGTGTTGTTGATTGATCTCCTCACACAAACTCAACGCCTCAAAAAAATATTCCGTCGTGTGGTCACATACAGGACAAGAAGCTCCGACAAAAACTCTGGGTGTTGGAAATATTATCTCCTCTCTCCTCAACAAAAAGCGAAAAAACAAATACAAAATTACTTTGAAAAAGCTCAATTATACTCACGATTATTTTATTTTTTCGGGGTGCTTCTTTGACCCCTCAAGAATCGGCCGCACGAATTTGGGGTGCAAACTACGCACTTAGAATAAGTGTGAGAGATTATTTTTTTTCAGTTATGAATGGATCAAGAGTGATCAACGTTGAAGTTCGTTGCTGCACGCTGCTGAGGATGGAAAGGACTAACACTCAAACATGTTCTGACCTGAACGATAAGGACAACTTCAATGAAATGTCAATATACAAGCGGTCTTTTATGTTCTGGATCAGACTGGTGCTACTTCGCGCGTACGGGGGACCATGGAAAATAGGACCAACAGATTGTTCGTAAAAATAGGGGAAAATATGCTACTAATAGTATATCCGACGCAAGTCGACGAGGGAAGAGAGTGCTGAAATCTTCTCGCGATAAAAATGCAAGGCAAGTGCCGTAGTGGGGAAGGAGGGAGAGGAGCCTACTTAGTGACCCCGGATCTGAGTTACGACTGTTAATAGGAAGGACAGAGAAAATTAGAGGGCGAAGATAATAAATGTGATGGACAACAAAAAAAAAATATATATATACCCTAACCCTATATATATATTAGGGTATACCGTAGGGCCCCTATGTAGTATGCCCCCCCCCGCAATAGTTTTTATTGATGGAAGTCATTCGGAAAATGGTGTCCCCCTGCTTCGAATGCTCCATGTGGCTTTTTTCACGGGCTTGGACGGGTGCTACGATAAAGCTACAACAGTGTCACGGGGTGGGCTAATGTAGTAAACACGACCTACGGTACATATTTACCTATTTTTACTAACAAAATTCGGTCCTATTTACTATGGCCCCCCGAAATATTACGGGGGAACATACAATAAATAGGACCTACGGAAAACACAAAAAAAAAACTTCGTACATATTTACCTATTTTTTACTAAGAAAATTCGGTCGTATTTACTAGTGTTTACTATGGCCCCCCCCGTAATAGTAGCACTTTTTTGCCTTCTGAGGCAAATACTTATCTGCTAGTAGTCTTTTGGATAGTTGTTACTATTAACAGTACTCCAATGAGAAGCTACCCAATAAAGCACGGCTTATCTATGCGCAAACAGTTTTCAACGTCAACCTCCCAATACGTGGGACCATAGTAAATAGGACCAAATATTGTTCGTAAAAAAGTGCTATATACGAGAGAGGTAGAGGTATACCTTTTTTTGGCTGAAACGACTTCTGAGCGATCGGACCCCTCCTTAACCCAAATTCGTCGGACTTTTATTTCAGTCCTGTCTTGCAATATTTTTCAGAGTATAATTAGGTCGTGAGGGTGCTGTTTATTACGAGCGAATGCGAGTTTCTAATTTTGACCAAGGCTCTCGTGACAGGGACCCCTGGCAAAATGGCCATGGCCGTTGTCTTACTTGATTAAACGATTGATTTTGTGTGCACTTTTCATCAAATTCTCAGAAAATTATTTTGTCTACTACTTTTGTTTTTGCACTTTTCATCAGTTTCTCAGAATTTTATCTGTCTACTATACGTACGTTTTTTTTTTCCTACATATAAAGAAGTTCGGAGTGATACACGGGTCTCGAACCCCTGACTCTTGTATTGAGAAGATGCTGCACCACCTATTACTCTAAACGTGCAAGTTACGGTTACCTCCATTTTTTCTGTACTTCTATAGTAGACGACTTTTTTTTTCCCCCTACGGTCCTCACGCAAGTGGAGCAGATCCTCATAGCCATAGCCTGCGCCATCATGCGCGTGTACCGCCTTAAGGGAGGGCAGCGGGGGTTCTCGGGGCACGTCGTCGACGTTTTTCCCTGTATTTTTCCCCACCAATGCACACAAGTTGACGGCAGTTACTAATATCCTGCTGCGCGAGTTCCTAGCGACAGCTATACTCTCTTCGGGTAGACGTACGTAGCACTTTTGTTTTCCCGAAGACAAATGCAGGTATGGAGGTCCTCAAGCGCGGAGCTCAGCAAATGGCATGTATGCAGGTGCACCTCCATCGTATACACTATGCGTCTACGGTCAGGCGTACAAGTGGCATGCAGGCAGTTTTCAAGAGTCGCTTACTAATAGAATAGAGAGGAGCCTCTACATCAAGATATCGCCATGGCAATTGGTGTGGTCCCACGGTATGTCAGGGTTGCTTCGTGGCAATGCCATTGGAGTGCCATGGCATTGTCGTGGTGTGTCGGTGTGTGTTTCGGCACGTTGGTCGGTGGCATGCCGTGAATTGCACCATGCATGCATGGTATTGCCATGGTACTTTCCCCACGCCATTGCCACATAGTAGTCTTTCCTTCCTGAATTTTTCGTCACCTGTATCTCTCTGTCGAGCTGCCGCTTCTCTTCCGCCGTGCTTTGCCCCCCGCCGCCGCCACCGCCGCCGCCGCCGCCGCCACTGTCGCCCTGACCAAGCGCGAGACGACAGCAAAAATGGGGCATTTGCGAAAAATGCAATTCGGTTGTTGAGGGTTATAAAAATAGTTGAAACCGACAGAACAAAAGGAGGTGATTGGTTAAACCGGTGAATCTGAAGGCGCCACGTACGGTACACGTAGCCGATCAGAAGGCCGCTCCGTTTTGCCCAACCAACCGTCAGTTTATTTTACCCCGACCACCCAAATAATTGGGTGAAAAAACGTCGTTTTTGGTTTCACACTATGTTTTCGTCACGCAGCAATTCTTTTTTTCGTGGGCTGCCTGGGATTGCTATTGTATTTATTCGTATATTAAAAAATAAAAAAACAACAGCTGTGAGCTCGAGGCTTTCGTCGACAGCTCATCTTTGCTACGCTAGTGAGTGTAATACTTCGATCGCGCGTACTTACGGATTTTATATGTCCTCATGTAGGATGTACATCCCGTATGAGGGGGACACAATCTGAGGCTGTAGAATTCAGCAAGTGTGTGTCTATTTGTGGGGGGAGAAATAATTAAAATTATTAAATTTAAAAATTAAATTAAACAGTCTGAAATAAACTACCAGGTATAGTACGAGTGCTCCGGTATGTGTTCGTTTTTGTACAGTGGTTCGTCCTTTCGTACCATCGTACGTATCCAGCAAGAAGAGTGTCTGTGCGATTTGGATACCGTTTGTGCACATTCCCACACACAAACGTCCTTTTTTTCTTATATATCATAGCCAATTCAAGAGATAATCATTTTGACGTTGTTACAACGAGTACATCGTAGGACAAAGGTTACTGCTCTTAACATTGGGGTAGCATTCCTCGTACGCAGGCAACCGTAGAGCATAAGTTATCATACAAGGTCTGTTCGATTCACAGTATCGAGCAGCTTTGAAATATATATAGTACAAGGGAATCAAGAGGCATTCCAGCCCACTTTTGCCGGTAAGGCTTGACACACGAGTAGTAGGAAATGTATCTAAATAAATTCGCAGTATAGTTGGAATGAACATGAAATATATTGCACCAATGTTCACAGATGCTCCGAGTACCTTGGAAGTAATAAGTAAGGAGTATTGGAGATAAAATACTTCAGGACTTCGTGACTCGGAGTATTTCGGGGTTCGATACTCCAGGGATACTGCTCGTATCTCGGAGTATTTCGGGTATGAACACTCTCGATACTGCTTGGACTCGGAGTATTTCGGGGTCCGATACTGCGGGCATGCTCCTCGTACTCCGAGTATTTGGGGCTTCAGTACTGCTCATACATCCAAGTCTCCGAGTATTCAGGCCGCCAGTACTCTAATACCTAAGTACTCGGAGTACGAAATGTACTCGATACTCGGAGTATACTCGGAAGTGTGAAGTACGTTAGTCGAGCATCTTTGCATCATTTGAAAGACTCGGCCGTCATTCCTCCCAGGTTCTGGGAGCATGTGACTGGCAGTTTATAGCATTTCAACATTCACAGATGCTCCCATTACCTCGGAGTATAATTAGAGTATTTTCGACGAAATAAAATCAGGTACTTTGTGTACTCAGCAGTATTTGGTGTCCAATACTCTCGATACTCGGAGTACTCCGAGTAAATTTAGATGTTTCTACTCCGAGTAGCTGCTTTTAACTCGAGTATAAGTACTCGCTCATACTGCCAGTACTCGGAGTATTTGGGCTTCAGTACTGCTCATACTCCAAGTACTCCGACGTATTTAAGGCCACCAGTACTCTAATACTCTCAGTACTTGGAGTACGAAAAATACTCGATACTCCGNTGAACAGTCTGAAATAAACATACCAGGTATACTATAGTGTTTGCCTGGTAGGAGACATGCTACGTACATACAAGAAGACCAAAACCTCCAACCAAATTATCCGTCAACACGCTATACCTAGCGGCAGAGAAAGAGAGACGCTGACACCGGCATGCGAAAGTAGTCTCGGAGAAAATACCATCCGGTATGATGTGGGTGCCAATGTTTTCGCTCACAACGTTCAGCCTAATTGGAGCTCCTCACGAGAGCAACTAACTACCAGTTATTATAGGGTCGTTCTTACGTATCGAGCAGCTTTTTGAAAAATATATATATACTAGGGAATAAGAGGCCCTCCCGCCCCCACGGCGGTAGGGCCATTGAAGCAAGTAGTAAAGGAGATGATAGAGGCTCAAAAACAAATAATAGGAATGAAACTGGAAACAAATTGACGACGAAGATTCCACAGATGCTCCGAGTACCTTGAAGTAAGGTAAGGAGTATTGGAGAAAACATACTTCAGGTACTTCGTGTACTCGGAGTATTTCGGGGTTCGATACTCCGGGATACTGCTCGTACTCGGAGTATTTCGGGTATGAACACTCTCGATACTGCTAGTACTCCGAGTATTTCGAGGTCCGATACTGCGCATACTCCTTCCGTGTACTCCGAGTATTTGGGGCTTCAGTACTGCTCATAATCCAAGTACTCCGAGTATTCAGGCCGCCAGTACTTTAATACTCCAAGTACTCGGAGTACGAAATGTATTCGGTACTCGGAGTATACTTGAAGTGTGAAGTACGTTAGGTGCATCTTTGCATAATCTGAAGACGCGGCCGTCATTTCTCCTAGGTTCTGGGAGCATGTGACTGGCGTTTATAGCATTTCAAAATTCCCAGATGCTCCCATTACCTCGGAGTAATATTAGAGTATTTTCGAGAAAAAATACTTCAGGTACTTTGTGCACTCGCAGTATTTCGGTGTCCAATACTCTCGATACTCGGAGTACTCCGAGTAATTTAGATGTTTTTACTCCGAGTACTGCTTGTATATTCGAGTATAAGTATACTGCTCATACTCCCAGTACTTGGAGTATTTGGGCCTTCAGTACTGTTCATACTCCAAGTACTCCGAGTTTTTAGGCCACCAGTACTCTAATACTCTCAGTACTCGGAGCACGAAAAATACTCGATACTCCGAGTATACTCGGAGTATCGAGTATACTAGCACGTGTTTGTTGTTGTCGGTTGTCGCGCGGTCATAGCGAAAGGGCCTTGCTAAATCCCTCGCGAGACTGTGGCTGTGCTGATGATCGAGATAATTTGACTCGTACATGCATGCATACCGAGTTTTTCGTGAAAACTGTAACAGTGCACAAATACTGCATACCCTAATGCATTACAATACTCTGCGTACGTATATACAGCAGGCACATTGAATGTACGTACAATGAAATAAAATGCAAAAGAAGAAGTCGCACAGCACCGCACAACAGAGGATTGCGCAAAACGAAAAACCGAAAGGCGGTACGTTGCTGTTCCGTGAACGGACAAGACAGATTGGAAACAAATACGCATACCATTTGAAGACATAAGCAACAAGACTAAGTTAGGGTTATTTATATACGTATATACGTGCGTGCACAGACAGCATGATTACAGCATGATGCAGGCTCGCGAGGATGTCACGTGAGCATGTCACCTGGGCATGACTCTGAACGTGGTGTGTCGTTGAAGAGCTACTATATGGTGTCTCGCGGCACCGTCTAGCCTGGTATGATACCTGGTATCCTGGTATCACCTTATTGCGCCGCATTCACAAAA
>MEHQ01000383.1:181512-285145 GCA_008828725.1 Saccharina japonica | reverse complement strand
CCATTTTCTTATTTCATCATGTGATCACAACGGTTGCAACGGTTTTCTATTCCGACCTCTGGGGGTGTGGTGTGTCATTTTCTCTTTTTTCTGGACGCCCCTGGGACCAACGCAAAAAAAAACTGGTCGGGTTTGCGAGGGCGTCCCGAAAAGTATTTTTTCGACACCTAACTATCTCAAATGGTCAGAATGGAAAAACAATCGGAGAACTGTGATCGCTGGACGATTTAGCACAAAACAAGTTTTTTGTGTGTGTGTGAATTTTTCCAAAAACCAATCCCGATCTCACAGCCGAAGCGTCGTTTGACCAGGAAATTGCCCAAATTTCCAACACGCCCCCTCGATGGAGGTAGTATGGCTAATAGCAACTGGTTGTGGTTGTTTTTGTTTTTTTCTTTTGGAGCGCGTCGTGCGTTTCTTAACCCCTTGATAACTGGCCCCAACATATTTGGGGACAAACTACTTGGAATTAGTGTGGAATATTGTTTTCAGTTCTGAATGGGTCGAGGGCCAAACACCCAGGAATCCGAGTGGGAAACAAGGCCAGAAGGGAAGGGAAACGGCCCGGGCTACGTACGATAGCGGTACGAGGGAACGTTTTGTCCCGAAATATTCAGAAGGGAAAATACGCGTGCTAGAGTACGTGCGATACATCGTATACACTACCGGCCCTCTCATAAGAAAGTGCCCCACAAGAAACTCAGCCTAAACATTACGGGGAAAATAAGAAAGTCGACAGCTATTATACTGAATTTAGAGTGGGACACACCCCTTTCTCAAATAAGAAAGTCAGCTTAAGCCCGATTTCTGGTTTTCTATAAGTGGGCCGGCACTGTATAGTGGCTCGAACCACTCGTATGGCCGAATGATTTGTCACTGGGACGGAAGCCCTCCACCGAGGAAATGCCTGGTCGGTTCGCGTATCTCATCTGTGCCTGAACCAGATTTGTTCGAAACAGGCCACGGGATTGGTTGGTCTTCAGCCAGCAGCAGTTCGTGGTTTTCAGGGGACAGTATCCCATTCATGCTTCACCATTTTGTTTTCGGTACAGACCATGAGATTGGGTAAGCCGGTCGCCCCGGTAGAGTAGTGGTCAGCTTCAAAGGCTACTACCATTGGTACCCAAGTTCGAATTCCACCGTGGTGAGAGATTTTGACTTGTTTTGAAAAAATAAAAAGGAACCAATTGCTGAGAGCGCCTTCGTGGCGTGGGTAGGCGGAATCCGACGCAAGTCGACGAGGATAGAAAATACTGAAAGCTTCTCGCGATAAAAAATGCAAAGCAAGTGCCGTAGTGGGGGACGAGGGAGAAGAGCCTACTTTGTGGCCCCGGATCTGAGTTACGACCAGGAAGGAGAGAGAAAGGAAGGGCGAAGATAATAAATGGGATGGACAAAAAAAAACAAAAATGAGATTGGTTGGTCTTCAGCCAACAGCAATTCGTGGTAGGCGGGGGACAAACAGCAGTGTCCCGTCTGTGCTTGCCCGATATTTGTTCGGTACAGACCATGATATTTTTCATCTGCAGCAAGCAGCAATTCGTGGTCGTCGGGGACAAACAGTGTCTCATTTGTGCTCCACGAATACTATTCGGTGTAAACCATGAGGTTGCTAATCCACAGGAAGCAGTACGTTTCGTTCGTCAGGGGACAAAAGTCGACGAGGAAAGAAAGGGCGGAAGTCTTCTCGCGATAAATACACAAGGCACGAGCCGTAGTGGGGGAGGAGGGAGAGGAGCCTACTTTGTGACCCCGGATCTGAGTTACACGACCAGGGAAGAGAGAGAAAAGAAGGGCGACGAAATTAAATGGGATGGAAACAAAAAAAAACGTTGTTGTTATTTATTCTTGCCATCCGACATTGATGTGTACATAGCATGACTGAGCTTCAACGGTGATCACTCAGAAGCACTCACTCCGCGGAAATAAAAGGAGCCCTGAGCACAAAGTAGAACTCCCGGCCATTCACATTAGTATCGACGAGTGTTCCCTCTTTTGTTTTTTGTCAAGCAAGGAAGAACAGTAATAAAATAATCTACAGTACGATGCATCATTTTCTACCGTTGTGACATACCTGTTGGTCGGGATGTGTACCGTACAGATTCAACCCAGCCGGTCGCCCCGGTAGAGTAGTGGTCAGCTTCAAAGGCTACTATCTTTGGTACCCAAGTTCGAATCCCACCGTGGTGAGAGATTTCTACTTTATTTGAAAAAATAAAAAGGAACCAATTGCTGAGAACGCCTTCGTGGCGTGGGTAGGCGGAATCCGACGCAAGTCAACGAGGGAAGAAAATGCTGAAATCTTCTCGCGATAAAAAATGCAAGACAAGTACCGTAGTGGGGGAGGAGGGAGAAGAGCCTACTTTGTGACCCCGGATCTGAGTTACCGTCAGGTAGGAGAGAGAAAGGAAGGGCGAAGATAATAAATGAGATGGACAAAAAAATAAAAATGAGATTGGTTGGTCTTCAGCCAGCAGCAATTCGTGGTGGGCGGGGGGCAAACAGCAGTGTCCCGTTTGTGCATGCCCGATGTTTGTTCGGTACAGACCATGATATTTTTCATCTGCAGCAAGCAGCAATTCGTGGTGGTCGGGGACAAACAGTGTCTCATTTGTGCTCCACGAATACTATTCGGTGTAAACCATGAGGTTGCTAATCCACAGGAAGCAGTACGTTTCGTTCGTCAGGGGACAAATGGTGTCCCATTTGTGATGCACCATATTGTTCAAAATCGGCCATGAGTTTGTTCATATACAGCAGCAGCTTGTGGTTGCCAGGGGACAAGCAGTGCCCCATCTGTGGAAGCTGCGCCTGTGAAACTTCTCAAAATCAATTTTGGGCAGGAGGATATGGAGCTCCTCAAGAGAGCGGGCACAGAACAATTAGGTGCATATACGTACGCAGGCCCCCCCGCCGTGCACGATAGGCGCATAAAATGAAAGTTGTGCAGACATTGCACAAATGTTATATCAAACCCCACGAGGTTCCGAAAACTTCTTAATTCGGTACTCGCAAAGATGTGTCACATTGTGCAAAGTCTCCACAATAAGCCTTTTACAAAGGGGGGGGGGGGTTCCGGTCGCCACACCAGGGGTGGAATCCGACGCAAGTCGACAAGGGAAAGAAAGTGCTGAAACCTTCTCGCGATAAACGTGCAAGGCACGTACCGTAGTGGGGAGGGGGGGAGAAGAGAGCCTACTTAGTGACCCCGGATCTGAGTTACGACTAAAGAGGGAGAGAGAAAAGAAGGGCGAAGATCATAAATGGGATGGACAATACTAAAAACAAAATTACGACACACAAGTTCCTGGGCAGGCGTATCGGCGATACAGCAGATTGGCCAAAAACGAAAACGCTCGTGAGAACCGGAACCGAGAAAACAGAAACAAAAAAATCAAAACGAACTATAAAAGTCCAAACCTATTCGTACACAGGGGTTTCCTGTATATACATACAGGCGTTTTTCACCAGGGGCCAGCACAAACAACCCGAAACCGCGAACAGTTTGCAAAAAACGCGTGTGATTTTCAAGGACCGATGAGAACCTGTTACCGACAATACACGTCCCTCGTGTAGGTGCTACTGAATACCACGCCAAGATAGTACACCCCCCTCCTCGGGCGGGTTTCCAAGCTAGCGTTTTTTCTCGACAACAGCAGGGAGAGTGCAAACCACCGAGCGATGCAGCTATGGAAATATATCTCCGCGGGACATTTTCGAAGGTTTCACGATGTTTCACGGTGTGGTGCCCCCCCGATCCGACCGAAGGGTCTTCCGTCGTCGTACAGGTTGTGCAGTATATATAGTGTCTCGCTTTTCGAGTAGAAAAAATGAAAAAAACAAAATGGGGCGTCTTTTCTTCGTACACGACAACACAACTCTTGCCACTCTGTCCCGAAATATGAGCACCTTTTGTGCAGTAACATTCAATTAAAAAAATCGCTTAAATATTTCGGGACAGAATGGTAAGAATTACGTACAGGTTATCCCTCCTCTCGATCAGAAAATCCCGCACTGTATGTACTCGTAGGATGTCAAGGTGCGAAACTTGGTTTCCAGAAAATTGGCTACGAAAATAATCCCAACCGGTGTGCACGTACCCTTCAGTGGTACACGGTATACAGTGCGCTAGAGCAGTTCATAGTATATCAAGCCGGCTGAGGCTCGTGGCTTATTGTGTGGTGTCAGCGTGAAGCAGATGCTCCGAAAAAGCTATGATGTCGGACCTTTAGAGAGGCGTTCCTCGTCGAGCACAAATGCTCACATAAGCTGAAAATGGTACATAGAACTCTTGAAATTGATAACAACTCAGCCTCCTGCAATTCTTAAGAACTCAAAATGTTTCACACCGTGTCGCGTGCAAAGCACGTTATAAAACTTGACCAGTGGGGGGGTTCCAGAACATCTGTACAGGCGTTTTTCATCAGGGGTCAGAGCGAAAGCATCGAAACCGCAAACAGTGTTTTTCAAACAAACACACGGTGGTATTGAGAGAGAGTCATTGATACCATTGCCGGCGATACACACACACTATCGTTGTACTGGTGCTAACGGCGCTTGCCTGGACGGTGAAAACCCGATTATGTGCTCCGTCCCAGCATATCGTAGGGGTGTGAGCATTTTTTTGTTTGTTTTTTGTTTCGTCCCATTCCTTACCTTCGCCCTTCTCTTCTCTCTCCTTCCTATTCCTGGGGGGGCATATAGAAAATAGAGGACCTACGACGCACAAACACAAGAATATACTTCGAAGTATAGATATATCCGTATTTTTACAGACAACATTCGGCCCTATTTCAGACGGTCCCCCGCAACAGTCGTAACTCAGACCCGGGGTCACAAAAGAAGGGTCTTCTCCCTCCTTCCCCACTACTACGGTTCGTGCCTTGCGTTTTTCTTCATCGCGAGGAGGAGAAGACTTTAGCCCCTTTCTTCCCCCCCCCGTCGACTCGCATCGATCGATCGCCATACGACCGCGGCCCCGCACGATAAAGAGCACCATATTCCCCTTTCGTAGCTACAACATGAAAAACGCAAAAGCACCTTCCATCTCCGCGTGCTGGGTGGCTTTCCGTCCGAGCCCCTCCCGGTCGGCGCGAGCGATCTCGACTTCCCCACTCCGTTCACGCGAGGCGACAGCCCTTTCGCTCCGTCCACCGCGCTGAACCTCCCTCCTACCCTCGGGCTCATCTTAGGTTCGGCTGGGGGCGGGTGAAGGGGGGTTGGGGGGGAGTTTGGGGGGGGGGCGTACTCATTTGTTGCTTGCGTTACGAGTTTTTTTACTATTGAACACGCATCCCTTTCGAGACGGACCAGGGGGGGGGGGGGGGGGGGGGGGGCGTATTCATTTGTTGCTTGCCTTAGTAATTTGACTATTGACCACGCATCCCTTTCGAGAGGGAGTAGGGGGGTGTACTTCATTTTCATACATGGCCGCAGTCGTATGACCATAGACTCTAGCATCCTTACAATGCCGGGACGGAGCACGTCGGGTTTTACCAACCAGGCAGGGGGCGGGTGGTGGGCGTCGTACTCACTTATTGCTTGCGTTTTGAGGTGTTTTACTGTTGACCACGCATCCCTTTCGAGACGGACCACGGGGGTAGGGGGGGCGTATTCATTTGTTGCTTGTCGTAGCCATTTTACCATTTTGACCACGCATCCCCTTCGAGAAAAAACACCGTTAACACTTCTTTATAGAGACACATCCCACAGTTGCTCGCTCATTACGCCGTTTCCATGTATTGCATATGAAACGAATGATAATCCTATTCGCTTCCTGTTTCGCCGCCTGTGGCCACAGGGGGGGTTGGGGGTGCCGTACTCATTTGTCGCTTGCCTTAGTATTTTGACCGTTGACCACACGCATCTCTTTCGAGACGGAGCACGGGGGGGGTGTGCTTCATTTTCACGCATGGCCGTATTCGTATGGGGGCTTGGGAAGACGCAAGCAGACACGTCTAAGATAGGGCGAAGGTTATTATTTACGAGCCAATGCATGAATGCGACGTTTCAAAACCAATTAACGGCAACAAAGGAGGTAGGTATATACCCGCAGCGTCTGGGTCCTCCTGCAATCCAATTATCTTTTCCTGGGTCATGCTGCCATTCTAGGGTTTTTTGTTCGAGATTAGTTGACGTAATAGCAACAACCACAACAGTACCCTCGCGTACCCTCGCCCTCGCCAGACAGGAACTATCCCGTGGTCAAGGCTGATCAAGGCTGATACCACCTTTAACTTCCACGTCTTGCTCAGGTTAGAGGGGACATAGTAATCAGAACGATGCGAGTCGACGAGGGAAGAAAGGGGCAAAGCCTTCTCCTCGCGATACAAACGCAAAGCACGAACCGTAGTGGGGGTGGGAGAGGGAGAAGAGCCTACCTTTATGACCCCAGATCTGAGTTACGACTACGTAGCAGGAAGAAGAGAGAAAAGACAGGGGGGGGAGATAATAAACGAGATGGGGAAAAAAACATAAAAACGAAAACAAAAATGAAGCAAAACAAAACAAGGTACCCCCCTACGTTACCACACCATACTCGGTTCTAATTGCTATGATATGTTCCCCCCCCCGTAACCACAGTAGGTGTCTGTTTCTTGTTGGCGAGCCCACAACTCACCGTAAGCGCCAAGCTCGTCTTGCAACCCTTTGAGAGGAGCAGGTCCCCTTCTCCCCCCGACCGCACCTCCACCTCCACCTCCACCTCCGCTCCCGCCTCCGCCTCCGCCCCCGGTCCCGTCGCGACTGGTTTCTCGAGAAGAATCGCGACCATAAGCCCCCCGAGACCAATCTCTGCCACCGCCGCCGCCGCCGCCGCCGCCGCCGCTACCGCTGCCGCTACCGCTACCGCCCCCCCGATCACCACCACCGTTGCCACCCCCCACGCCGTCGCGGTATCCGCCGCTGTCCCGGTGGCGGCTCCTTTCGCCCAGGTCCTTGGACTCCCTGTCTCGGTTGGCAAGCGAAAGCAGGTATGTGAGCATCGAGACACCCCCGTTGAGTGTCGGGGTTTACTACCCGACGTGATGTTTCTCGACCAAACCAAACTCGGAGTCGAAAAAATTCTAGCGTCTGCGTAATAATATGCGGTTGCAGGCCTGGAAAACGCTGCTGTTAAAAATTCGGAGTTCTGGTGTCTTCAAAATGCTTTCGAAACCGCCGATAGAACGAACATCTATGTTTTTATTGGCTGGACCAGCTTGTATAGGGCGTTTGAGGCGTGTAAAAAAATCAGTGCAGCAGCCTGTGGGGTATACTATACAGTGCCTGTGTTGGATAAATAGACGGCCTCAAAAGCCTCACAGTCAACCATTGTTTTTGTTTTGTTTGTTTCATCCTCCGGCGGATGGGTAAAAACAAAGCTTACGCCCTCCACACTTCCACGTCTCACTGCGTGTCGTGTGCTGTCAATTCACTCCATGCCCCCTCGAAAGTATCAGCCCTTCCTTCCTACAACTCCGGAGGCTTGAGCATGTTGACCCGACCTGACCCCCGAAGGGGCCGGGTGCGGTGGTGGGGATCATATACTTCGTACACCTTTAACTCAAACTGAAAACATGAATATAAGCACCAAACGGTTCTCACAGTTCCGACCAGAGTGGTCTATACTATGCTGTGTATATATGTTTTCGCAAGCCATACTCGTAGTGTGGATGAAGGCCGATGAAATTAATTAATTAGTTAATTAACTACTTGAGTTAAGTGGGGATTCATGAAGTTCGCAAAAGGGGAAGAACAATAAAACCATACTCGTAGTGTGGATGGGGGTATATGGAATTAAATAGTTAACTACTCGAGCTAATGTGGATTAATTAATTTCGCAAAAGGGGAAGAACAATATATTATATTTCGTCGTACCTGGCTTTTCTTTTATTTGATATGATTTTGGCCTCTACAACAACCGCCACCCACCTCGTCTCCCGCGACGATCCCCAGCCTCCCCCCTTCCGTTCCCGGTCATCATCGCACTTCCCTCCCCCCGCCCCGTCCCCCCCCACGCCTTCCGCATTCCTGGAAACCCCGGGAAATTGAGGCGTGCCGGTAGAGCTCTGCCACTGCTGCTGCTGCTGTTGCGCCTGCTGCTGCTGCGCCTGCTCCGCCCGAGATGACAGCGGGGGCGCTTGCCTTTGGGAAGGTTGATGTTGGTGGTGGTTTTGGGTTTGGTGGTGATGTTGGTGGTGGCCGTGCTGCGGCTGGTAGGCGTGGTGATGGTGACCGCCGCCCGCCCCCCCACTGCTGTTCCGATGTGGGTGGTTTTGGTAGTTGCTGTTGGCTTCGCCGCCGCCGCCGCCGTTTCCGTTTCCGCCTTCGAGCGAGGCCGCGCCGGTATCTCGACCGCTCCCGCGTGCCCCTCCGCAGTTGCTGCCTCTGCTGTTGTTGTTGTTGTTGCTGTTGCTCTGTCGGCCGTCGCTGTTGCTCGTGCTGTTGTCTGCTGTGCTACCCACGGCGTTAGAAGAGAGGCGCCCGCTCCTCGCGGCGCCTCCTCCCCCGCCTCCCCCGTACCTGGTTATGCACAAGACCAAAAACAAAAGGAAAAAATTAAAGGAGGAAGACATTCGGGGGGGGGGGGGGCGTACGCATACATATTAACCAGGCACAAGTAGTGTAGATGAAGACCTGGACAACCTACCGACGCATGCCAAGATAGAGGTGCACCTGAATACAGTACATTTTTCGGAGGCTTCTCGCTTCAGGGGATCTCTACGTACTATTGGTAAGTCGAAACTGATTTAGGAAGAAACAAAAGTGCTACCAGATAAACAATCCTACGTATTTTATATGGCTTTAAGGGCCCGTTTTAACGAAGAAGAAAAACAATCAATTTGGAAAAAAAAAAAACAAATCCGCTTTTCATTGGTCAACACACGCACCAGCACCAAAGATTAGGATCTTGGGGCATAATATTTGGTGCTGGTGCGTGTGTTGACCAATGAAAAGCGAATTTGAATTTTATTTTTTCCAAATTGAATTTATTTTATACTCGTTAATATGGGCCCTACTGCAAGCTTTACAGCGAAATAAATTGCAACACAAGGATGGTATTTCGACGACTTGGGGTTAATGAGGGCCCCGTCATGCGGAAAATGTTTCAGCAAAAAAAAACGTATCTCTATGGTAGCACGTTTCTACTTTCACGCATAGAACAGATCATGATCTAGATCATCTAGATGATCTAGGTTATAGCCTATCGTTATGAGGATACTGTGCGGGGTCTGTATGTATGTGGTGCAGATTTAAGCCAGGAAACCGTGTCCTATTCGTAGATCATGCAGATTGTACGACTATATAATCCGGCAACATGAGCTAGATCATACAGATCATACAGATCATACATATCATACAGATCATACAGATCACACAGATCAAGCATATCATGCAGATCACACAGATCATGCAGATCGTACAGATCATACAGATCATACAGATCATACAAATCATCAGATAATATACGGAGTAGATAATATAGCTCACACATATCATACAGATCATACAGATCATACAGATCATACAGAGCATACAGATCACACAGATCATACAGATCATACAGATCATACAGATCAGGAATGTCTCTGCCCTGAAAGATCTAGGTCATGAAGAGGGAATCGATTCTCTGTAGATGATATGTACATGATATGTACATGATCTGTCCGAGGCGTGACACGCTATCCCAGAAAAGACGCCATCCCCCAACAAAAACGTGTTGCTGTTCTTCTTGTTTTTGCTTTTCCGCGTTCAACCAAGTGCACGTTTTGACAGATGCTGCGACAGTTACAAGAAAATCGGCGCACGAACGAACGGCCTTATAGCCATACGTGCAGTTCGTCAAAACTGACACTCTAGTCACGACGAAAACGGCGATTTATCCCACGGTAGGTAGGTATAGGGGTTTCAGTAAGTTTTTGCCTTCTGAGGTAATATTTTGTCACTGGGATTTGTCACTGGGACCAGTTGATCTCCTCAAGGGGGAACAGCTACCGGTTTGTATGATACATTTACCTTGTATTTGTTTCAGGGGCTAGCGCATAGGAAATCCTAGCCGGGTTGCACCAAACAAAATAATTCAAAGACATGTTTCGGGTGAGATATTGCGCTCCTCGCATGCGAGGAGAACATAAAATAAGCCACCACCCCTATAAGGTGGCCTCGTTGTTCCTAGAGCTGTGAGTCAGTGCGAGTTGAGCTGTCAACTACAGTCGTGCGATTATGGGGGGGGGCATATTAAACGTAAATAGGGCCTACGGGCACACAAAACAAAATAGTAGTAGACTTAACCCACACGCACCATTTTGTAAAATGGAACATAGAACCAATCACGCCCAATGAGCGTGTCTAGCAAGAAAGTTGAGTTTCAACCGTTCAAGCGGTTGTACTCACAGCAGTTGACGTATTTTGTCTAATTTTTATAAAAAAACCATGTGCTTCCCTATTTTTACGAACAATATTTGGTCCTATTTACTAGTATTTACTATGGTCCCCCGTAAAAGTCGAACTACAGTAGTAGTCAGCCGCTTCCCGGAGGTTTCGACTATCCTACTAGTTGGGTTTCCACTCTTTCACAAAGGATTTTTGAATTCGGGATACCTTCTCTTTTTTTAGGGCGGGGCCGGGGAGGACCGATTAGGGTCGCTCCGCTCGCCTGACGTGAGTCGGAAACTCAGCTGGCCGTCGGCTGCCTCCGCCAGGCGACTTGCGGACTAAGAACAGTAAGCTCGCTACCGGCACTCTTCGTACCGACTATTTATTTGTCGTGAAATCCTGTCGCCTTCCACAACTCTAGCAATGACAGAACCCTACTACCTCCCTCTGCCCCCCGAGCTATCTCCCCCTTGCACACTATCCAGCCCCTTCTCCTGCCACGCACCCCTCTGCCCGCATGCTACAGTAGAGGTGCACCTGCATACAGGCCATTTTTCTGAGGGTGTGGTCACTTGAGGAGCTTTATGCCTCTATACCTGCAGTAGTCTAAACATTGATTTTTGGAGGAAAACACAAGTGCTATCATACAGTATCCGGAGTAGATCATTTAGATCACACATATAATACAGATCCAGATCGTATAGATCATACAGATCAGGAAAAGTCTCTTCCCTGAAAGATCTAGTAGGTCATGAAGAGGGAATCGATGATCTGTACATGATCTGTACAAGATCTGAGTATATACAGTAAAGGGAAACATTGGAACACAAGAACGAAAGCCCGATCAGTGTAAGGGGTCAAGAAGACCGACCACCGTGAAAACGTTTCAGACGAAAAAAAAAACTGCTACCTCCATCGTAGCACGCGTCCCCGACTAAAGTCAGATAGTCGGCTACCGACTATTTCTTAGTCGCGACAACCTGCCGACTTCCACAGCTCCGGCCTTGCCCGAGCGCTCTCACCTCCCTTTGCCCCCCGAGCTATCTCTTCCAGCCCGCCCTCCGGCCCTTCTCCCCCCACCCCCCCCACCACCACCACCACTACCACCATTCCCCGAACCTTCGCCACCTCCGCCGCCGCCACCCGGCGCCGCTCTGCCCCCGCTGTCTTCCCTCCCTATCCCTCCTCCTCCTCCTCCTCCGCCCGTACGATCACGATCTCTGCTGCCGTGCCTGCTGCTGCTGTTGCCACTGCTAGCGGCCGGGGCGGCGGTGTTCGCGGTGCCTTGTCCAGCGTTCGGGTTTCCTCGACGGTGCCTTTGTTGGAGGCGGTCGCCAGAGCCGCGCGGGCGGCCGGCGAGGGGCAAGGGCGCGCGTGTGGAGAGAGGGCAGGGGGGGGGGGGGGCTTGGGTCGTCTGGAAAACATTGTTTTTACAATATTTTGTTTGGTCGAATTTTAAAAACAAATTGAGAGAAGATCGGATGCATGCCACCATACGGTAGAGGTGCACCTGCATACAGGCCATTTTCTGAGGGTGGTCACTTGAGAATATCTATACTAATAGCAAGTAAAGAGGGGGGGGGGGGGGGGGGGGGGGGGGAGTGCTATATATATATATATATACTATATACACGATGAAAAATCAGATGGCCTAAAAGTAGAAAATGAAAAATACTCCGACACAAGCGTGAGACTCCGACGATTTGGGGGGTTAAGGAGCGCGACCATCCATTCAGAAAAAAACCGTTTCAGCCAAAAACAAAACGGTATACCTGTCGTACCTCTGTCGTTGAACGCGTCATCCGTTCCGAAGATTTTGATCGACATGCTTCCGACAAAGAGCAACACCGAATCTTGGACAGTTTTTCGTTTTTGAACGCTTGCAACGTTGGGGGGTGTGTGCGCTCATCGTGGCTCGTGACAGCCAGAAACGAGTGAAAATAAAGGCGCGTCCGGTAAATATTTACGGCAGAACTCCAATTATGCATAGAGGCAGCGTGAGTTTCTACGTTCTGGAACGAGCCAAGGTGAGCGCCAACACCGCAGGCTGCAAGCGTTTCAACAAAAAAAATGTCGGCATCGATGTTGGTGTGTTGGAGTTGGTGTGTTGGAGTTGGTGTTGGTGTTGGTGTTGGTGTTGGTGTTGTTGGTGTTGGTGTTGGTGTTGGTGTTAGAGTTGGTGGTGTTGTTGTTGTTATTGTTATTGTTGTCGCCGTTGTCGTCATTGTTGTCATTGTTGTCGTTGTCGTTGTTGTTGTTGGTGTTGGTGTTGGCGTTGGAGATGGGGTTGGTGTTGGTGTTGGTGTTGGTGTAGTTGTTGGTGTTGGTGTTTTGTTGTTGCTATTGTCGTTGTTTTTCGTGTCATTGTTGCTGCTTCCGTTGTTGCTATCACATTACCTCATCGCCAAAACTCTTCGCAGTCCACGGCAACACAACAAAACTGTGACTCACCCGCTACCGCCTCCACTACCGCCCCCGCTGCCACCACCCCCCCCTCCTCCTCGTCCTCTCCCCTCGGAGCCTCCCTTCCCATCGCCACCACTGGCTCCCCCCCTCTCCCCCCCGCGCGGACCGTGATGGCTGCTTTGCTGTTGCTGCTGCTGCTGCTGCTGCTGCTGCTGCTGCTGCTGCTGCTGTTGCTGTACCGGTCTTTGAGACTGGTGCTGGGAGCTTTGCCTGCAAAGCAGGGGGGAGGGAGAAGGAGGCGGGGAGAAAGGGGGGGGGAGGGGAGGGAAGGGGAGGGCGTGCTCGTTTGTTGCTTGCCACGGTCGGTTAGCCATTGGCCACGTATCCCCTTCGAGGCGGAAGAAGGGGCCGGGGGGGAGGGTAATCATGTTGTGCACGGCCGTAGTCGGTAGCGGCCTTAAACCCTCGCAAGGAAGGGTGGGGGGGGGTTGAGGAGAAGAAAGGAGAGGGGGGGGGAGGGGAGCGGGTGCTGGGAAGTGGGAGGGGAATGGAAGGCGCGGGAAAGGGGAGATCAGATGGGAGGAGCGCGCGGGGGGAAGGGGCAGGGTGAGGGGGTGGGAGAGAGCGGGGGGAGGGGGAGGACGAGGGGGGGGCAGGGTTAGGGGGGGGTGTACTCTCGTCGTGTACCTGGTACGGCCGTAGTCGTGTACGGCCGTAGTCGTATGATCATAGACCTTCGCATCCCTACAATGCCGGGACGGAGCATGTCAGGTGTTCACCATCCAGGCAGACATTGCTAGCACCAAGCGCGAAGCGCCGTGGGGTGTCGGGCGAGTCGCATGAAGGGTAAGCTGCATCCTACAAAGAACCGCTTGTGAAGCGGACTTGCATATGGATGACAGCTTCAATGCGTTAATTTAATTTCTGGTGTGGCCACTTCCTGAGACAGCAATGGGAGCACTACTCGTATGTAACTGCCTCATGGGTGCCTTACCATATCACACTACGTGATACGATCGTTCCCCTTGTGCGGAGCACAGTTTCTCCACCACGCACAAATGATCTACCTCGACCGCCAGCCTTGGCCACCGCCAAAAAAACAAAACGGTCCCCTGGTTGTCTAGCTCACGCGGGGAAAGGCGTGTTTTACAGCGTCGTCGCCAACCGACGCTAACCCAACCTATAAGTATGCCATATATTTGTAGCAGGGGGGGGGGGTACTTCATTTTCATGCATGGCCGTAGTAGTTTGACCATAGACCCTCGCATCCCTACATTGCCGGGACGGAGCATGTCGGGTTTTCACCGGCCAGGCAGACATTGCTTGCACCAAGCGCGAAGCGCCGTGAGGTGTTGGGCGAGTCGCATGAAAAGTGAGCTGCATCCAACTGAGAACCGCTTGTGAGGCAGACTTGCATAGAGATGACGGCTTCAATGAGTTAATTTAATTTCTGGTGTGGCCACTTTGAGACAGCAATGGGTGCACTATGTAACTGCCTCGTGGGTGCCTTACCATATTAACACTACGTGATACGATAATTCCCCTTGTGCGGAGCAAAGGTTCGCCATCTCGCACAATTGATCTAACTCGACTGCTAGCCTTGGTGACCGCCAAAACAAGAAACAAACAAAAAACGGCACCCTGGTGGTCTAGCTCACGCAGTGAGAGGCGTGTTTTACAGCGTCGTGGCCAACCGACGCCAACCCAACCTATCAATATATTGGAGGGGAGGGGGGGGTGAAGGAGAAGGAAAGGGGGAGGGGGGGGGGAGATCTGCCCGTAACATTTGGTTTGTTTTTCCTCACCGACTAAATCTCCCCAGTCGCGGAACTCCACCGGAGGGGGGGATGGGGCCGGGGGGCAATTGGCCGTCCTCCCCTTCTTGAGATACTGTTCGAAGATCGCTGCCCCCACCGGCTCCTCTTAAGTCCTCCCTGATGAAGGCGTGTTGGGTAGGAGCGGGAGGGGGCGTACTCATTTGTTGCTTGCCTTAGTCATTTGATCATTGACCATGCATCTCTCTCGAGGGGGGGGCGGGGGGAGTACTCATTTGTTGCTTATCGTAAGTAATTTAGTTGACCATTGACCACGCATCCCTTTCGAGACGGAGCACCGTTTCTACTCCTGATAGAGACACGTCCAACATTTGGACGCTCATTGCGTTGTGTCCACATATTACGAAGAAACGTTTGACTAATCTCACCCCCTTCCTGTTCCGCCGCCTTTGGCCACCATCTATCTCCTAAGATAGCGATCATGATTTCACTACTGTCTAGTGTACCACACTTCTCCATGTTCCATTCGTCAACTCTTCTTCTAACACATTCCGTTCCTCCTTGTGCATGCCACATTATCCCACCATGTGATTTCTACTATCTATTGCTTTGCCACAAGGACACATCTATGCATCTACTTCCTCCTCCTCCCGGCTGCTGGTATACCTCCTTCTTATTTCTGGCAGGTTCAGGTCCCCTACACGAATTAGACGTTTCGGCGCTTCCGCGAAGCCCATTGGGCCGCGGAAAATACGTTTCTATGCCTATACCTTCTCTTAACCCCCCCCGCAAATATCTAAGTGCTCCTCCCCTTCCACCTTCTTTCTTAGCGCTAGCCTTTCCCTTCCTTCCATCCTTTCTTTTACTTCTGTCGTGTACCCCTCAAACTTCTGTATATAGGCAGCATCTCTTTTTTGTTTTCTACATCCTTCACTTTTCTCGACTACGCTAGCCCACCTTATTTCATCTCGCACTTTGGTTACTTTCTCAAACTACAGCTCTACATTTGCCTCTAATTTTCACCCACTACCCATACCCCCTCTATTTCCTATGTATATACAATACTACGGGTTGCGAAGTATACATAGTGATCTACAAATTATGACAGTGTTCGTACGTACCAAAATGAGACCCGCTACCTCAATCGGAGTGCCTTTTAAATAAATGTACGCCGCATGGTTTTACAAGCCCAATCAACTGCTGAGTAGCATGGGTAGGCGCAATTCGTCGCGAATTGACGAGGGAAATGAAGGGTTAAAGTTTTCTCGCGATAAAAAAAAATGCAAAAAAGCACGAACCGCAGTGGGGGAGGAGGGAGAAGAGCCTACTTTGTGACACCCAGATCTGAGTTACGACTATTCATAGGAAGGAGAGAGAAAGGACGCGCAAATATAATAAATGGGATGAGAGAAAAAAAAAAAACGGCTCAGGAAAAGCACAAAAAATGTTTTTTTTTACGGAGGGGGGGGTTAAGGTAGAGTAGTTAGTCGCGCCACGCGGTTATCTCACACCTGTCGTTGTCGCGATTGCGCCCCCCCCTGTCNCAATCAACTGCTGAGTAGCATGGGTAGGCGCAATTCGTCGCGAGTTGACGAGGGAAATGAAGGGTTAAAGTTTTCTCGCGATAAAAAAAAATGCAAAAAAGCACGAACCGCAGTGGGGGAGGAGGGAGAAGAGCCTAAATTTGTGACACCCAGATCTGAGTTACAACTATTAATAGGAAGGAGAGAGAAAGGACGCGCGAATATAATAATGGGATGAGAGAAAAAAAAATAAAAACGGCTCAGGAAAAGCACAAAAAATGACATTTTTTGCGGAGGGGGGGTGAAGGTAGCGTAGTTAGTCGCGCCGCGCGGTTATCTCACACCTGTCGTTGTCGCGATTGCGCCCCCCACGGTCCCTGTCCGATTTTGACAAGGAGACAGAGTCGGTCCTTCCGCCTCCTCCCCTCGCACCCCCCCCTCCCCCTCCCGCCTCATTTCCTAGCTCGCGGTCGTTGGCCTGAGGGATATATGTCGGGGGGACGGGCCCAAGGTAAAACGATCGAACCCTTGATAACCCAAGTGCTGTGCTGACGCGTGCTATACATGCGAGAGAAGAAGAGGTATACCTTTTTTTGGCTGAAAACGTTTTCTGACTGATCGGGCTCCTTAACCCCCAACAAAAAACGCCGGACATTTCCATTCTTGTGTTGCAATAATTTTCAGGGTATACATACTATTACGGGGTGGGCTAATGTAGTAAATAGGGCCTACGGTACACACAAACACCTATATACTTACCTATTTTTGCTAACAAAATGAGGTCCTATTAACTATGGTCTCCCGTAATAATAGGGTCATTCTTATCGAGCAGCTTTTTTCCATGATATTTCCAATATATATATATATTTTCCCCGAAAAAAAAAAGGAAAAAGAGGAAATGTTGGAAAAAAAATGGAAAAAATTGGAAAGTCTTCAGAGGGGCAAAATGTTAATGTTTGGAAGGCTTCACGTTCCAATAAAATGGAAAAAAAAAAACATGGGGAAAAAAATGGAAATATAGAAAATTGCGCGAAAATGGCCTTTTTCGTAGATCATGGGATTGTTCTTCGGGTAGGACTTTTGTTTCCCTCAAAAATAATGTTTTGACTTACTGTTAGTATAGAGCGCCTCAAGTAGTGAGGATAGCCTCAGAAAAATAGACAATGCTTGGGGCACCTCTACCGTAGCCTGCGTCTGCTATCGACCACATTCTGCTGCTAATAGTGTGCCCCAGAGCTGTGGATAGTCGGCAAGGTCTCACGACTGAATAACTAATCGGTAGAGGTGCGGTTAGCCAACTAAACGACTTTGATCGGAAAGTCGGCTGTGGCCATCAGCTTTGCTAATAGCGCTGCAGAGCTGTGAATGATCGGCAAGGTATCACGACTGAATAATGAATCGGTAAAATTGCAGTTAGCCAACTAAACGACTTTACGTGTTCGAAAAGTCGGCTGTGGCCATCAGCTTTGCTCATACGAGTGCCACAGAGCTATGAATCAGCCAGGTATCACGACCAACAACTGTTACAGGGTGGGCTAATGTAGTAAATAGGACCTACGGTATACACAAAAACCTATATATTTCCCTATTTTTACTAACAATATTTGGTCCTATTTACTGTGGTCTTCCGTAATACCTGGTAGTCGGCAAGTCTGCTGCCGAATCGAGCCAAAAATCAGGCCTCCCCGGCCGAAGGAAACCCCGCTAGTTTTGTTTTTTGTTTTGTAGTATGCATTCGACAATCCCTTCCAAATGATATGGAAACCCAATAAGTCGGATACCCGGCACGTCCAGGAATCGACTATCGGTAACTACTGGTCCGACTAAAAAGCTCGGTGGCGACTTTATTATTAAGTCGTGCGGGCTCACAGCTTTTCCCCCAAAAGAGTTTCCATTATGTCCCTAAATATTAGCATCGCTTGTATATCTATATTGCATTATAACCGTGCTTATTTTTTGGGACAATGTGGTACCTGGTATGTACGTAGGCACTTTGGACGGGAATATAGTACCCGTGTGGAGTATGATATGAACACACAAACGTGGCTTATATTGTCGGACAGGGGGGGCTCCTAGAGTGAGCAGCTGCCGGTTAGGCGTATGATGCCTTTACCGGTATGTTTGTTTTCAGGACTAGCGCATACTCGTAGAGATCTTGGGTCGGGTTTCCATACGAAACTTCTTCCAAGTCATGCCTCGGGGTTAGAATTCTGAGCTCGTTATGTGAGGAGCTCATAAAATAAGCCGCCACCCCTATAAGGCACCACCCCTGTAAGACACCGCCCCTATAAGGCACCACCCGTATAAGACCCCGCCCTTATAAGGCCCCACCCCTATAAGGCACCACCCTTAGAAGGAACCACCCCTGTAAGGCACCACCCCTTATAAGGCACCATCCCTATAAGCCGCCACCCTTATAAGGCGCCACCCCTACTGTAACTTACCTCCCTATCGTCTCGACCGACGGGGGGCGCCCGCGGATCCTTCCGGCTGCCCTGCGAGCTGCTCGCGCCATCATGCCTGCTATGGGTTAACGCAAAAAATGGGGAAATGACATTGAGTACGTACATACATCGTACAAAAGGTTCCCCTTCGGGATGATTGTGGTTGACTTAATTATCCCGGCGGTAGTGTCGCACGCTGAAAAGGGGGGAAACCCAGCAGGAGGCGTTCGTTGTTCCTCGTACCAGCTACTACTCGTACGTATAGTGAAATAGCCACCGGTTAAGAACGAAGAACATAAAAAAAAAAACTAAAAAAAAACTCTTGAAAGCTACGCGTAAATATATATATATTTTTGTCCATCCCATTTATTATCTTCGCCCTTCTTGTTCTCTCTCCCTCTTTAGTGCAGCATGTTTTTGCCTTCTGAGGGTGGTGGCTTGAGGAGCTCTATACTAATAGTGAGTCAAAACCTGATTTTGGAGGAAAATAAAAGTGCTACGATCATACCCGACGAACAACCCCACGGCCTAAGCATACGAACGAAAAATAATGCGACACAAGAATCAAATTCCGACGGTTGTTTGGGTTGTTATTAACCTCTTAAGAACTGGTCCTCCGATTGTGGGAACAAACTACTTGGAATTAGTGTGCGATAGGTTTTTCAGTTCTGAGTTCAGAACTGAAGAAAAAATACTACACTAATAACAAGTAGTTTGTCCCCAAATACGTGGGACCAGTTCTCAAAGGGGTTAAGGAGCCCTCTGTCATTCCGAAAACGTTTTAGCCAAAAAACGGTACATTCCGAAAACAAATTAGCCAATAAACGGTACAGTACCTCTATCGTATACACCACGCGTCACAGACGGGATCAACCAGTGTGGCCGTGTACGGAGTTAGTGCCAGTTGCCGCTACGATATAGTGCCGGTATTGTAGGCTGGCGCATATATATATATACCGGCACTACTGGCACTACTGTAAACGCCTGCTACGATAGAGGTATAAGGTATACCGTTTTTTGGCTTGAACGTTTTCTGGATGATCTGTTAAAGGCTCCTTAACCCAAAATGGTCGGACTCTCCTGGTCGGTGCAATATTTATCAATGAGATTGTTCGTCGGGTAGCAGTTTGTATTTCCCTCCATTTTTTTTTTTTCTGGTGGTGAAGTATGGAGCTCCTTAGGGCCCATATTAACGAATATAAAATAAATTCGATTTGGAAAAAATAAAATTCAAATTCGCTTTTCATTGGTCAACACACGCACCAGCACCAAAGATTAGGATCTTGGGGTATAGTATTGGGTGGTGGTGCGGGTTCTGACCAATGAAAAGCGGATTTTTTTTTTCCCCCAAAATTGTTTTTGTTTTTTTCTTCGTTAAAGCGGGCCCTTAAGTGCGGAGCTCAGAAAGTTCATGGTGCAACTCTACCGCAGCATGCGTCACAATACGAGTAGAGGGACCAGAAATCCGTCCGATATTTTTGTAGATGAAGTCGCACGAACGTTCGGCACCACACTCACCGCCCTGCAGCCCCCCGTCCTCCTCCTCCTCCTCCTCCTCCTCTGCCTCCTCCACCCTCGCCAGCGCCCGCGCTTGCATTGTCCCCGCCCTCATGACCGTCGCTATCGCTCCCGTTACCTTCCGAATGGGGTATGGGGGGGGGAGGGGGTGAGGCAAGGACGCGTGCTACGATAGAGGTAGTCCCAGTGACACTTTTTGCTGTTTTTTTTGTTTCTGAATGATCGGGCTCCTTAACCCAAATTCGTCGTACTTTCATTCTTGTGTTGCCATATTTTCCATAGTATACCTAGCTCATGGGGTTGTTGGTCGGGAAGCACTTTTGGTTTCCTCCTAAATCGTTTTTTTCGGGTGAGGTATGACGCTCCTTAAGTGAGGAGCTCAGAAAAATCACGGTGCACCACTAACGTAGCATTCGTCCAAGTAGAAAAACGTTCAAAGGGTCGGGTTTAGCGGAGTATCCCCCCCCCCTTTTAGTTTTTTCGCCCTTCTTTTCTCTCTCTCCTCCCTAGCCGTAACTCAGATCCGGGGTCACAAAGTAGGCTCTTCTCCCTCCTCTTCCCCACTACGAGTACGGTTCGTGTCTTGAATTTTTTGTCGCGAGGAGACTTCAGTCCGTTCTTCCCTCGTCGACTCTCGTCGAATTGTGCCTACCCACGCTAGTATTAATAGATAAAAATATCCATAGGCGCTCTCAGCAGTTGATACCGTTTTATTTTTTTTATTTTTACAAATATACTCAAAAGCCCGACCCACGCGAGGTTCGAACCCCGTCAACCATCTCTTAAAAACTTTCGAGGGTACCACTAGACCGTCGGGGCGATACACGCTGGGGATACCCGAGTATGGATAAAACAAGATATGGATATGGATATGGATATGGATATGGATATGGATATGGATAATAATACGGGTATATAGACGGGTGCGTATACGGGTATGCACATATATCTACTATCTACATATTAATATGGATATGGATACGTAACATATACATAAACAGGGCATTTCAGACATGTAAAACAGGTGCTACATACGACGTACCTTCCGCATGGAGGTGAGGGTGCCGCGAGGCGTAGTCCTCGAACAGCCCCTCGAAAAGAGGGTGACGTACCGCCTCTCTGCTGGAAAACCGTGCCGCTGGATCCATGGCGAGAGCCCCCCGCATGAACATCATGGCACGCTTCCCGAGCTGGTTTTTTTTTTTTTTTTTTCGAGTTTTAGGGAAGAGGATGACGGAGGGAGCAATAGCGGGGGGGGGGGGGGTGTACTTCATTTTCATGCATGGCCGTAGTCGTATGACGATAGACCCTCGCATCCCTACAATGCCGGGACGGAGCATGTCGGGTTTTCACCGACCATCAGGCAGACATTGCTAGCACCAAGCGCGAAGCGTAACGTGAGGTGTTGGGGGGGGTGGGTTGCTTTATATTTTTTTCGTCGCAAAAAAAGTACACGCCCTTTCTTACTCTATTACGGGAGACCACAGTAAGTAGGATCAAGTATTGTTAGTAAAAATATGGAAATATGTTGTTTTTTGTGTGTGCTGAAGGTCCTACTTACTATGGCCCCTCGTAAATATTCGTGACTCGGACCATGGATCATCAGAGATCAACATAGCAGGCTATCCTTCCCCCTCCCCGCTACGGTTTTCGTGGATTTCCTGTTTATCGCGACAAGACTTCAGCATTTTCTTCCCTCGTCGACCTGCGGTTGAGTTTTGCGCCTATACCCACGCTATGCGCTCTCAGCAGGTTGTTGTTGCTTGTTTTTGGTGGGCGGGGTTGTTACTAATGCTGGTTTCACATCCATGTGAGTATGATGCATTAGTTTGGGCAGGATAGGGCAAACCCGACTTCTGTGCTGGTTCACTCTGGTTAACTCTTGATCACTCGCACTCACACGTGTTTGGTTCATATCATTAGCGGTTCCTTGCCTCTCCAGAAGTTCTGAGCAGGAGGGCAAGTATTCTTCTTCTCAGAGGAATATATAACCAGTACAGCAACGTCTCCACAACAATACAGGGGAAACGGGGATATCATGACACTAGCGCATCGCCAATAACCCTGGAGGGTGAGTGGAAGGATATCCCCTCGGCAAGAGAAACAAAACGAAACGCAACAAAGTGATACATGCCAACCATATGTGAGGCGCATAATATAATATCATACAATATCATATCATACGATGTGATATTATATGATAGCGTATTATGTCATATGATATTTTATATCATATGATACTTTGTGATATTATATACATATATTTATATTTATCATATGATACGATGTGGTATTATATGATATTATAGGATACCATATGATATTTTATAGCATATGATACGATGTGATATTATATTATATCATATTATATAATATACCCGTATATATAATATTTTATTATATGAAATGATACTACAGTACATGAGACGATGTGATAACATACAATATGACACAATTCATCATGATATATATATAGATTGTTTGATATTTTACGTATACGATACTATAATATCCTGCAACACAATGCGATACGGTATGAAAAAATGATAATCATCACCTTCCCCACGAAGCGTTTCTGCAGAGTCTCTGGCCGCGACATGTCCGGAAACTTTAGCCCCACAAACCGCGCGTTCTTCAAGAAAAGCTGCAGGTGCGCCTCCGTCAAAGGTCCCAGCACGCGCTGCCGTTGGTGGGAAGAGGAAAGTTAACCAGAGCGCGAGAGTGATGGCGTCATTGTCGGGTTTCGTTGGTTAGTTGATTGATTGATTGATTGATTGATCGATTGGTTGATTGATTGCTTGGTTGCTTGATTGATTGATTGATAGATTGATTGGTTGCTTGATTGATTGATCGATTGGTTGATTGATTGGTTGATTGATAGATAGATTGATTGATTGGTTGGTTGGTTGATTGATTGATTGGTTGTTTGGTATGACTGATTGTTTGATTGATTGAATGATTCGAATCTCCCCGTTACACAATGAGTTAGGCGGCGATCGAGCTCTCCCGTGCGATACTAACACCACCAATCACCAGGCACCAACCATATCCCTAAATGTAAGAAACGCTTGCATTTTAATTTCAGTACAAATGTTTTTGATGTTTAGGGACAGAACAATATTACATAACAAGCAGTAGTGTGGCTAAAGGAGAGGAAGCAAATGACATTATTTCGTCAAGTATTCAGGTCTGGTTGTGTGGGATTTACTCGAGTTGTCCCTTTAGATTGATGCCGGTATGATTTTCCGCACTTTCCCTTCCATTTGTGGATGGCACGACTGGAAACGGCGCTGCACATTGAAAACAAATAACAAATACTAACTACAGTACAAAAACAATAAAAAATAAGAAGAAGAATAAGGACCGAACCCGACGCAAGTCGACGAGGGAAGAAAGTGTTGAAACAATCTCGCGATAAAAATACAAGGCAAGAACCGTAGTGGGGGAGGAGGGAGAAGAGCCTACTTTGTGACCCCGGATCTGAGTTACGACTAGGAAGGAGAGAGAAAGGAAGGGCGAAGATAATAAATGGGATGGACAAAAAAGAAAGAAACACAAAAAAAGGACCCCCACCTGCACGATGTAGAGCTGGTCGATCTCGCTGTCCCCTGGAAACAGCGGCTGTCCATCTACGAGCTCCCCCATGATGCACCCGATGGCCCACAGGTCGACCGAGGGGTCGTACCGGGTGGAGCCGAGCAGAAGCTCCGGCGCTCGATACCACCTTTTTATATAAAAATATATCATAAATAAGAGAAAATATGAAAATTAACGACAGCGGTGAGATCGAGGATTTACTTGAAAACTTATCTTTCAAGCTGCGTGGGATACGTACTTCGATCACGCGAACTATGTACTATGTACGGTACATGCTGAGGAGGAAGTGCACCGATTTTGTTTTTCCGAGGTGCCTCCCTTGAGGGGCTCTAATACAAATAGTAAGTCGTTAGGAAGTCACCCAGAAACTGGTTTATTAGAAAAAACTGTTGAGTGCAAATTCCGATGAGAAATCGCATAGCCTAATAGGGTATACAAAAAAAAAACACACACACACACACACACTGCAAAAAAAACCTACCAGGTATATATTTTCCCAATTTTTACTAACCACTTTTTGGTCCTGTTTACTATGGTCCTCCGCAGTAGGAGGAAGCAGAAGCAAGAAAAAAAAAAAGTGAAGATAATAAATGGGATTGACGAAAAAGACATACAATAAAAAGAATATCATGGAGGGGCATAGTAAATAGGACATACGGTATGCACAGAAACATACGAAGTATATATATATTTACCATTTTTATTAACAATATTTTATCTCATTTACTATTTGCCCAGGGGCGTATAGAAAAAAAGAGAAAACGACACACCACACCTCCAGAGGTCGGAATAGAAAACCGTTGCAACCGTTGTGATCACACGATGAAATAAGAAAATGGAAAAAAAAAATGATCCTTATTTTCATTTTTTCACTTGGATTTAGTAACCCCCCTCCCCCCCCTCCCCCTAACGAACAAAAAATTATGTGAGATGTCGAAAAATATTTTTTCGACCACCCTCGATTTGCCTATTTTTAGTAACAACATTTGGTCCTATTTGCTATGGCCACCCGTAATAGTTGGGAACAGGAGCAAGAAAAAAGCGAAGATAATTAATCGGATGGAAAACAAAAATGCAAAAAAACAAACAAACAGGTGGGCGTTAGGGTTTCTATCACAAAGGAGGGGGGGGGGGCGTACTCATTTGTTGCATGTCTTGGTCATTCGACCGTTGACCACGCACCCCTTTCGAGACGGAGCACCGTTCCTACTCCTAAAATAGAGAAGACACCCTCCAACGTTTGGGCGCTCATGACGATGTTTCCATATATTGCAAAGAAACTTTCTGCAAGTCCTATGCTCTTCCTGTTTCGCCTCCTTTGGCCGCCATCTATCTCCTAAGATAGCGATCGATTTCTCGCTCCTGCTACGGTAGAAGAGGTATACCTTATTTTGGCTGAATCGTTTTCTGAACGATCGGGCTCCTTAACCCAAATTCGTCGGACGCTCATTTTTGCGACGAATAATGTTTCAAGTATACCTCGGTTATAGATATTTCTCATCCGGCAGCACTTTTTATTTTCCTCCAAAAATCATTTTTTCGGTGAGTTATGACGCTCCTTAAGTGAGGAGCTCAGAAAAATTCAAGTCGCGCCTCTGTCGTAGCAGGCGTCGGGGGCCATAATATATAGGACCAAATATTGTTAGTAAAAATATGTAAACATGTAGCTTTTTATATGTACCGTAGGTTCTATTTACTAGTGTTTACTATGGTCCCCCGTATTATCTAGTGCACCAAACCTCTCCATGTCACATTCGTCTATTTTCCTCCTTTAGGCTGTACGCATGTCGTGCAACGGCCGTAGTCGTATGACCATAGACCCTCGCATCCCTACAAGGCCGGGACGGAGCACGCTGGCTTTCCACCAACCAGGCAGCATTTAGGGGGGGGGGGGTCGTTTGTATACGCCGCTGTCGAACGCGTCACTTGCTGGCCCGCGTGGCTATACCATCAGTCGCGGAGGAAGAGTAATAGATAATGCACACCACCACCAAGTACCAAATACACACCAGGTGGGTCAAACACCAATTTTGTCAGAGACCTCCCCACATAAACCACGCACAGGTGGAGGTAAGCCGCACCAGGATTGTCACCGGCCGCACCCCTCACATACACATACGAGCAGAATCATCGTGATCAAAGCCCGGGGACGCGTGCTACGATAGAGATAGCACTTTTTTTGGCCGAAATGATTTCTGAATGATCGAGCTCACCTTAACCCAAAATCGGCGAACTGTCAGAATTTTGTTGCAATATTGTTTCTTGTTTGCTTCGGCCATGGGACTTTCAATCTGATACCAGTAGCACTTTTACTTTCCTCCCTTAATGATCAGCTTGGGGTGAGGTGTTGAGCTCTTCAAGTAACCACCCTTCCAAGGCAAAAACATGGTTGGTGCACCTCTATCGTAGCATGCGTCCGGGGTCGTATACTTACCATCATCGACTGTTCCCGGAGGAGCAGCATCCAAACGCCGAGGCATCCAAGTATCATCTCAGGTCAAAATGCCTCGCCACACAATAGAAAACCCCGATCTCCGTAGACCAGTATGAAACCCCTACATATCCGGAAACCGGTATCGAGCAACCGCATACCACAAACAGGGGGAGCACCAGGTTCTTCCGGGAAAGCTGACCTTGTGGCTACGTAATCCGTGAGCTCTTGCCGGTTTCCCTGGGGAGGGGGCAAGGTCCGGGCGAAGCCGAAGTCGCACAGCTTGAGCTCGTTGCTCCTCACGTTTACGAGCAGGTTCTCGGGCTTGATGTCGCGGTGCACCACTCCGTTGTGGTGGCACCAGTCTATCGCTCGGCACAGCTGGTGGATGTAGCTGTTGTTGTTGTTGGTGGTGGTGGTGGTGGGTCAAGAAGAAACGAGGGTAGTATGTAGTTAGGACAGGAGTGAGAACAAGACGAAGAACAAGACCCAAGAGAGAAAACAATATCAAGAACAGGGGAGGCGGCAGTGGTAATGACAGGAGACACGAGTGTGGATCAGAACAAGAACAAGAACAAGAACGAGAACGAGAAAAGGAACAAGAACAAGACAAATAAAATACAAATAACAAAGACAAGAACAAGAACAAGAAAATGTAAATAACAACAACAACAACAACAACAACAACAACAACAGCAACAACAACAACGAAACCAAAACAAATAATGTTTGCGTTGTTGTATAGAGCATACATCAAGGGCAATCAAAAGTACGATTTGGCCTGACAATAATCACCAAATCTTGGCGGGAAGCAGACATAGAAGGGTGTTAGACTGTACGCATAGGTTTCCTTGGTTTCCGTGGTTTTATGCTTTTGGGAATTTTGTGAGTGATCAAAGCTGAAGATCCTGCTGCACATTGTCGGATGGCAAAGATAATAATGATCCACCTAAACAAAGGTTCCTCTCGCCGTCCGACACGTGAAAACAAAATGCGGCCAAAATACGATCCTATCAATAAAAGGATGAGGTCTGAACGAACACAAGCTAAATCAAAATCACAGAACGGCCTCGGAGGGTAACCTTGAGACACGCCAATTGAAAACAAGATGCGGCCCAAATACAAACCAATCAAAGTGCGGCCTGAATTAAGACTTTCGTGTACACGCCACTACAGATCACAAAAGGGGCGGCGTCCCACCCTCGGACGGCCTCGAAGGGCAACCTTGAGAAAAGCCAATCAAAGCAAGGATGCGTCCCGAATACAAACCAATCAAAATGCGGTATGAATGAAGACGCACGTGTACACACCACTACACATCACAAAAGGAGGGGCGTCTCACCCTCGGACGGCCTCGAAGGGTAACCTCAAAACAAACCAGTGAAACTAAAGATGCGGCCTAAATACGAGCCAATCAAAACGCGGTATGAATGAAGACATACCTGTACACGCCATGCAAATCATAAAAGGAGCGGCGTCTCACCCTCGGGCGGCCTCGAACGTCAACCTCAAGCCAAGCCAATCAAAACAAGTATGCGGCCCAAATACAGGCCAATCAAAACGCGGTATGGATGAAGACGTAAGTGTACACGCCACTTCAAATCACAAAAGGAGCGGCGTCCCACCATCGAACGGTCTCGAAGGGTCGCCTCAAGACGAGCCAATCAAGCCAAAGATGCGGCCCGAATACACGCCAATCAAAATGCCGTCTGAATGAAGAAAGACACTTGCGCCAAAACAAGCCACAAAAGAAGCGTCGCCTCACCCGCGGACGACCTTCGAGGGAATCTTCAAGACAAGCCAATCAGAAACACGATGCGACCTAAATACAAGCCAATCAAAATGCAGTCTGAATGAAGACACTTGCGCCAATCAAAATCATAAAAGGAGCGGCGTCTCACCCTCGGACGGCCTCGAAGGGCAACCCGTCCGGATTGTCCTCCAGCACCTCCAGCAGGTTTTTCTCGACGTACTCGAAGACGAGGTAGAGCTTCCCCTTCCTTCGAAACGCTTCCTTGAGGCACACGATGTTCGGGTGCCGCAGCATGCGCAGCACCTTCACCTCGCGAAGCGTCGTCTTCTTGACGATCTCGTCGTCCTGGCATTGTCCGAAAGCGACGCGACAAAAAACACCATATGAGTTACTACTACGTACATACATTTTCGACACGAGTCGATGAGGGAAAAAAAAAGAAAGAAAAAAGGGCTGAAATTTCCTCGCGATAAGAATGCAAGGCACGTACCGTAGTGAGGAGGGAGGAAAAGAGCCCACTTAGTGACCCCGGATCTGAGTTAGGGAGAGAGAAGGGAAGGGCGGACGCATGCTACGATAGAGGTGCACCCTGTTTTTTCTGAGCTCCTCGCTTAAGGAGCGTCATACCTCACCGAACAAAACGGTTTTGGAGGAAAATAAAAGTGCTGCCGGACGAGAAATCTCTTGGTCGAAGTATACTCTGGAACATTAGCCGTCACAAAAATGAAAGTCCGACGAATTTGGGTTAAGGAGCCCGATCGTTCAGAAAACGATTTAGCCGAAAAGTGCTACCTCTACCGTAGCACTCGTCGGCGAAGATAATAAATATGATGGAACAAATAAAACAAATGCGTACTATGATACACGACACATCCTGAAAAACAAAAACAAAAAAAAACAAAAAAAAAATCCCCAGCTGTGATGAATGAGATCGAGAACGGATATTCGGAAGCCACTTTCGCTAATCTTCACGATGCCATCGTCCTGTTGTCCAAAATCGACACCCAAAAAAAAACAACACATCAGTTTCTTACGTAACGTACATAAAACTAAAAACAGAAACAGCAACTAACTGTTGTGAGGTGAGAGCGAGGACTTTCCATTGAGAAAGTAACGGTAGCTTTGCAAGCTGCGTGCGACAGTCCGATCGATAGGGCTGTGAAAAAGGCGGTGTCTCATTGGCTAGACTTCAGGAAGGCGTGCTGGGCTAGTTGGATTGGTTGGATGGCGAGAGTATGCCAGCTAACCGACTTTTGTTGTTCTTTCAGAAGAAAAAAAACACACACACAAAGGTGGAAGCCTCAAATGCGCTAAGTCTGAAGTCAGATATATCGACGCAGAACCCCGCCGTTCACCCGACGCAACTTGTCGCCCCGGTAGACTAGTGGTCAGCTCCGAAGGCTACTAGCATTGGTACCCGAGTTTAAATCCCACCGTGGTGAGATTTTGACTTTATTTGAAAAAATACACCGTACGAGTATAGGAACCAATTGCTAAGAGCTCCATCGTGGCGTGGGTAGGCGGAATCCGACGCAAGTCGACGAGGGAAGAAAGTGCTGAAATATTCTCACGATAAACATGCAAGGCACGTCCCGTAGTGGGGAAGGAGGGAGAAGAGCCTACTTAGTGACCCCGAATCTGAGTTGCGACTAAAGAGGGAGAGAGAAAAGAAGGGCGACGATAATAAATGGGATGAAAAAAACAACTGTGATGAGGTGTTCTAGGGCTATAGAACGGTTGAAAGGTAACCGTACAGGTATAAAGCCTTGTGCCACCCTAAGATAATTATCGGGTACTGAAGTTTCCTTTGTAGATCAGATAGGCAGTAGCACCGAGGCTTCGTAAGCCCATAGGAATGTTCTGAGCATCAGAATATTCCTCAAAGACGAGAGAACCCGTAGACGACTTAGCTCTTAGAATACCACAATATTGGTATTATATCCCTTGGGTATGATTGATAGGCGATAACTCAGGAATAGCGAAGCACCATGGGAAATTCCCCGAGACAACTATAAGTACCCGACTGAAGGGCTGTTATATAGCGAGAGACCTATCATAACCACCCCCGACTAGCGGGCAAGGGCTCTGCTGTCTCTATTCAAGCCTCCCCCATGTTCTCTCACTCTTCCCGTTCACCCTTCCAGGCTCTCTATCTCAGATTAGCCTTTTTAGTCTCCCATCATCAGAGGATTAATATCAAACAAGAGGTGTCCTATACGGAAGAGGAGCTGCGATTCCAAGCCAGCAACGGAAACCCCCTGCGCCCCTTCCGTTACACCTCGAGCATCTTCACACAACTAATTGTGTAGTGCATAGTCAACTTATATCTGCTCGGCGACTTACACGTAGTCAGCCAGCTAATGTTATCAATATACGTCAGCTGTGAGTTTGACAGATCGAATAGTCGATACTCAACTTTTTGCAAGCTGCGTAGAGCGTTTGTTCCATATGGCATTTGTCGTATCCGTGTGTGATTCGTGATATACTAAGGTACCCTAGTTGTTATACTACTCGATTTTATAATAAGCCGTTCGCGCGTGTGTTTTTTTTTGTTAACCCCTGGTTAAGGGTATAGTTCAATGACTCCCTTGGATGCCACCCGGGTGAGCAGGACAATTTACCAAGGGAATCCCATGATCATTCTGCGCACTGATACTATATGCCTAACCTTTATAGAGGAGAATAATATGGCGTTTGGTACATGAAACTATCTGAAAGGAATGCCTATTGCGGGACACCATAGTAAATACTAGTAAATAGCACCTACGGTACACGCGAAAACCTAAACATTTCCCGATTTTCACTAACAACATTTTTGTTTTTTGTTTTTCCCATCCCATTCATTATCTTCGCACATCCGTCTCTCTCCCTCCCTATTAATAGTCGTACCTCAGATCCGGGGTCACGAAAGTAGGCTCCTCTCTCCCTCCTCCCCCACTGCGGCTCTTGCCTTGCACTTTTTATCGCGAGAAGATTTCAGCACTTTCTTCCCTGGTCAACTCTCGTCGAATTTTGCTTACCCACATTAGGCCCTATTTACTATGGCCTTTCGGTAATAACCAACTAATAGCTATTATAGTCGGCAACTTTTCGTCAGCCAGCCCACAGCCCTATCGATCGCGCATATATACTCGTAAGGGTTTTGTATAACCTCGTGAAGGATGTATATCTGTTACCCCCTATTGAGGATATGTTTATGCCATACTGATGGCCTGCTATCCTGTATTGGGTATTGGGGGAATATCATCCCATGTCGAGGGCCTGCTGTCCCTTATTGAGGGCCTTTTGACCCATATTGGGAGCCTTTGTCCCTTATTGAGGGAAATTAGCCCTTATCGAGAGCATGCTGCCCCTTTTTGAGAGACTTTACTTAGGGTTCCCTACGTATGACCTCTTTAGGGATGTAGACCAGCTATCCCTTATTGAGGGCCTTTTATGCCTTACTGATGGCCTGTTGACTGATGGCCTGTTGTCCCCTACGTATGGGGGGATTGCATGCCATGTTCAGGGCCTGTTATCCCTTACTGGGGGCCTGTTATCCCTTACTGAGGGCCTGTTATCCCTTACTGAGGGCATTTATCCCTTATCGAGGGCAGGCTGCCCCTTTTCGAGAGACTTGTACTTAGAGTCAACCAATTCACAGCCCTGTCGATCGTGCTTACTATAATAAGGGTTTTGTATGACCTCATGAAGGATGTGTACCTGTTAGTGAGGGCCCTTTTATGCCTTACTGATGGCCTGCTCTCCCTTATTGGGGAAATTGTATCTCTTATTGAGGACCTGATATCGACGCGTGCTACGAT
Organism: Saccharina japonica; assembly: GCA_008828725.1. NCBI lineage: Eukaryota > Phaeophyceae > Laminariales > Laminariaceae > Saccharina > Saccharina japonica. Next base: position 253,539 of record MEHQ01000383.1, on the reverse strand, counting down.
AGAGGAGCTGATTTTTTTCTGAGTGACCTCTTAAAGGCTCCTTGTGTTGCAATAGTGTTCATTGTGTACGTAGGGCATGGGATAATGCACCGGGTACTTTAGCATTTTTATTTTCGTCCATAATCAGTTTTTCACTTACTATATGTATAGAGCTCCTCAAGTGACCACCCACCCTCAGAACAATGCCTGTATGCAGGTGTACCTTTACCGTAGCATGCGTCTATCCCTTATTGAGGGCCTTTTATCCCTTATTTTTTAGCATGTTCTCCCTTAATGACGGCCTTTATCCCTTGTGAAGGGCATGATGCTACAAAATTTATATACACTCTACTTCCGGGTTGATATGTATCTACTGCATTTTGCTGCCCTTCGTGTTTCTTCCTTCCTTCTCAGCAAAAACGTATTCTTATCTTGTCGTATTCTCAATCTTTGAGCTGCTTGGTTGCCATCCTCAGCAATGTGGAGCATGAGCTTGCAACGTTTATCACCCACAAGGGCCCACCTCCGAAAAACAAGAAAGTCCACGGAAGTAAAAAAGAAGAAGAGCCTGTACAAAACCTATATATCCTCTACTTCCGGCTTGATATGTATCTACTGCATTTTGCGGCCCTTACTGCTTCTTCCTTCCTTCTCAGCAAAACACGTATTCTTATCTTGTATTCTCATTTTCTGATAGCTTTTAGTGGCTTTCTCACCTCGCTTTCTTTGAACTTCTTTACCGCCACCACGCAGCCGCTCTCCTTGTTGCGACACCGCAGCACCACCCCGTACGCGCCCTCCCCCACAACCCCAAGCACCTCGTACTTGTTCATTCCGTTGCCGGATGACCCAGAGTCGCGCTTACTGTCGGGTCATGGTGGAAGGGGGAAGGGGGGGGGGAGGGTGTACTCGTGTCATGCATGGCCGTAGTCGTATGACCATAGACCCTCGCATCCCTACAATGCCGGGACGGAAGCATGTCGAGTTTTCACCGACCAGGCAGGCATTGCCAGGGAGGGGTTACTCGTGTCATGCATGCCCGTAGTCGTATGAGTATAGAGGGAGGGGGGGGGTGTACTTATGTGTTGCTTGCCTTAGGCATTTGGCCATTGACCACGCATCCCTTTCGAGACGGAGCGCCGTTGCTTACTCCTAACTAGAGACTACTCCAACAGTTAGGTGCTCGTTACGTTGTTTCCATATATATTTCATGGAAGCGAAAAAGTGTTTGCGTATCTTGTCCCTTTCCTGTTTCGTCGCCTGTGGCCACACCATCTATCTGCTGTTGCGGGGGACCCATAGTATTCAGCCCCGGTGGTCTAACAGGTAACCACGAAGCCTGTTAGGTTGGAGGTCGAGGGTTCGAGTCTCCGTATGGAGATTTTATTATCAAATGACACCAACTGTCGAGAGCGCATATTATAATAATATAGCGTGGGTAAGCACAGTTCAACGAGGGTTGACGAGGGAAGAAAGTGCTGAAATCTTCTCGAGATCAAAACGCAAGCCAAGAACCGTAGTGGGGGAGGCGAGAGAGAGAGGAGCCTACTTTGTGACCCCGGGTCTGAGTTACGACTAGGAAGGAGAGAGAAAGGAAGGGCGAAGATAATAAATGGGATGGGAACAAAAAACTAAAATGATATAGTAAAACCTACTATATATTCCAGTACTTTTACTAGGCGTATTTGGTCCTGATTACTATGCCCCCCCCTTGCTAGGGAGGAGTGTACTCATGTTGTGCATGGCCGTAGTCGTATGGCCATAGACCCTCCACGCATCCCTACAATGCCGGGACGGAGCACGTTGGGTTTTCGCCAACCAGGCAGACATTGATTGCTTGCACCAAGCGCGACGCGAAACGAGAAGGGTGACCTGCATCCGACTAGGAACCGCTTGTGAGACGGACTTGCATGTGTGGATGGCAGCTTCAACGAGTTCATTTATTTTCCGGTATGGCTACTTCCAGAGACAGCAGGGAGGGAGGGAGGGAGGGGGTACCTCATGTCAAGTATGGAGGTAGTGGTATGAACATAGACCCTCGCATCCCTACAATGCCGGGATGGAGTACGTCATGCTCTTCACCGACTACGCGGCGGGGGCGACGAGAGTAGTCACGTCATTATTAGAGGTGCTGGGAGTTTGGACGACTAAAAGCCACCTAGCTATTTTAGATTTTAGTTGGCAAGGGGAAATTGTTGTTTAGCAGCGGTGCCAACTTTTCAACTATTTGGGTGCCGACAAACGACTATTACGGAGGACCATATAGTAAGTAGAACCACAATTGCGAGTAAAAATAGGAGATTATATAGGTTTTTGTATTTTCCATGGGTTCTATTTACACAGACTATCTTTTTCGCGATCAGTTAGTGTGAAAACAACAACAACAACAACAACAACACCGTAGGGGCTTCGAGTTGGCTGGGCTTCCTGGCTATCACAGGATAGGCTCCAAAAAGCTCTGCAGTGGAAGGATACCCCAGGGAAAAAATAATACACAAAATACAAAATTCAACGCGGGTACGATGTACATAATATAACTGCTGTGGCGCATCGTACGCCTCAGCCAAGAGGAAAAATAAACCGATCCCGATGGGTAATGGGAAGAGAAAGAGCGAAAGGAGAAAGGAAATAAAAGGAAAAAAAAGAAAATGTGCAAGCATGACCTCCGCGTACAGTAGCTTCATTCTCCATTCACTCCAAACTCTGTCACACCCTGGGACACATCATCGATCCCCTGCTACATGATCTCCCCTTGGGGGACAAAAACAAAAAATAAGGTAGGGGGTACGACTTATATCCGAGAATCTACCCCAGCAGACGATTCTGTATAATACCGGGTATAGGGTATAGACGGGTGGAATTAAGGTGTTAATGGCTTGAGACAAGTGTGAGTTTATGACTCTTTTGTTTGAGGAGCCGGTACCGGTTTAGATCTCTCAAGGGAGGTGTATTCCTGATCTGTATGATCTGTATGATCTGTATGATCTGTACGATCTAGCTCCTGTTTGCGGGGGGGGGGGAGCCGTATTATCCTGCATGTTCTGTAGGGTATGTTTCCCGGGTCGGATCTGTTTTTACGTACAAAGATCCTGCACCATATCTCATCACAACGGCAGGTTCAGCCTCCTGCTCTATTTGTGTTTCCCGTATGATAGAAGCCGATAGAAGTTTCCATGGAAGCTCCCATCGCTTCCATGGAATTTTCCACCGCTTGCATGGAAGCTTCCGCCACTTCCATGGAAGATTCCGTGGAAGTGATGGAAGCTTCCATAGAAGCGAGCGAAGCTTCCATGAATTCACCCCCTGATCCCAGCTGGTACACCATCCCACTCAAAGTGGATCCATCCTGATTACCAAAACGTGGACCAGTTAGACCTGTCTATCAACGAAAAAAACCCGCGGATTTGCACGTAACTTCGCCACTACGATCAATAGGAAAGAACCATACCTGGTATTACTGTTTTATACATAAGTATAATATAAACATACATAAGTCTTCGTATTGTGTTCTTCGCCATAGATAGATGCTGATAATTTTTCCCACCATCCCACTGTACAGAATATCCGACAATGCGCGCTAGATTGGTGGGAATTTGTTTTGTACGTACATACAGAGCGCCCGGCCGCGGATCACGTCTTTTTTTGTTTTGTCTTGTTAACATTTTCTCAGCGTCGGAAATACGCGCAACACTGCTGCTGCGGTAGGGGAAGAAACACCACCCACACATAGAAAAAGGGAATCCAGAATCCCCATGTTTTGTTCGATTTTTTTTTTACGCATGCTACTTAGGGTAGAGGTGCCCCTGCATACAGGCCATTTTCTGAGGCTCCTCACTTGAGGTTGAGGGGCTCTATGCCTCTATACCTGCAGTAGTCTGAACACTAACTTTGGGGCGCAAACAAAAGTGCTATGTATGTATGTGTGTACCCGATGAACCATACCGTGGCCTGAGTCAACAGCTGTTCGTGGTATGCGGTAGCTTGATACGACAGGTTTTCCGGTCTTGGGGGTTTCATGTATTGTGGGGTTTCGTATTATGTATCGGGGCATTATACAGTATTTGCAACACAAGAATGAAAATTCCGGCGATTTGGGGTGAAGGAGCCTCTAATAGGTCATTCAGAAACCATCTCAGCCAAAAATAAAGTACAGTTCAGTACCTCTTTCGTGGCACGCGACTTTTAACACCCTCGCCGTTTTCGAGAGAGCGAGCCCTGAAAAACGATCGCAATCCCTGTTTTTTGCCTCTTTACGGCATACCTACATACCTCTTTACGGTATGCCTTTTATAACTTGACCTCTTTGCGGTATACCTGTTATAATTTTACCTCTTTACGGTATACCTATTATAATTTTACCTCTTTACGGTATACATATTATAATTTTACCTCTTTACGGTATACCTGTTATACTTTTACCTCTCTACGGTATACCTGTTTCCAGGTCAACAGGTATACTGTAGACTATCGACGCTGAGCGATCTTCTGAAGACCAATATCTTAGTCTTAGCCGCCCTGCCAAAAAAGAGCCTGACGTTCGTACTTTCTTTTTTTTTTTTTTTTTTTGTCCATCCCATTTATTATCTTCGCCCTTCTTTTCTCTCTCCGCCCTTCTTTTCTCTCTCCCTCTTTAGTCGCAGCTCAGATCCGGGGTCACTAAGTAGGCTCTTCTCCCCCCCTCCCCACTACGGTACTTGCCTTGCATTTTTATCGCGAGAAGATTTCAGCACTCTCTTCCTGCAGCAGGCTATTTCTTATTCGGGGGCCTATGGCATGTGGCACGTCCGAGGCACCACGTTTTCGCCGATTTGTTTTCGGAATGACGGCACTCCTTAACTCAAACATCGGCGTCGGAATTCCAGTTTTTTTTGTTGTTGCCATGGTTGGACCATGGGATTGTAGCGCTTTTTTTCCCCCTCTGAAGTGTTTTTTTTTTTGGGTGGGATATAGAGCTCCAATACTATAATAATCAAGCGACCACCTTCAGGAATAACACGGTGCACCTCTGCTATTAATATCCCGTTTGCCATCTGACGATGTGCAGCTGTTGTTTCAATCATGTTCGTGGTATGCGGTAGCTTGATACAACAGGTTTTCCGGTCTCGGGGGTTTCATATATTGTGGGGTTTCGTATAAACAAATCATACCGTTCACGTACACCCATCCCAAATCATCAATCATCCCTGAATACGAGACAAACGTATACCGATAACAGTGCCGTTCCCCCTTATGAGTGGCTTTACCGTCGTTTCACCAATCAAAGCTCGAAGGGTGACATGTACGTGTGCCTTTCAATCAAAATTATGTCCCCCTTCGTCATGAAAAGATCTATCGTAGCATGCGTCCTACCTGGTATGAACTGTGGTAATGCTTAAAAAGAGCGGCCGAAGGAAAGCGACGGCGCGACCGACCGAGCGACGGCGAGCGACGAACGCGGCCCGAGGCCGCCCAGCTAACTACGGAGCGACGAGGTCGAGCGACGTCGCGATCGACCGAGCGAGCGACGCGGCGGACCGAGTGACGGCGGGATCGACCGAGCGAGCGAACGACCCGACGGGCCGAGCGGCGGAGAGCGGCGGGGCTAACATACTGTATTGTTGTTTATTGCGTTTGCTGTCCGACAATGTGCAGCATGCGCTTTCAACGTTGATCGCTCAAAATCGGGGCCGTGTCGGCTGGACTCGAACTCCAGTCCAGAGCATCAGGATTCCTGACTTTTAAGGACATTTCCACACACGTCGACAGATGATGATCTACTGAAGATCGTCTAAACCCTACCCTATATATAGTCTGCCGTTATGCGATGTTGAGCAGGATCTGAATACTACTGTGCGGATCCAAGCTATCATTGTAGGAAACCAATTCGAGATCGTGCAGAATACAGGGCCTCCACGCGGTCGACATTACTGTAGGTCATACAGATCATACATATCATACGTATCATACAGATCACACCGATCATACAGATAGTACATATCATACAGATCATGCAGATCATACAGATCATAGAGATTATGCAGATCATACAGATCATACAGATCATACAGATCATACAGATCATACAGATCATACAGATCATACAGATCATACAGATCATACAGATCATGCATACCATACAGATCATACAGATCATACATATCATACATATCATACAGATCATACATACCATACAGATGATACAGATCATACAGATCATACAGGTCATTCAGATCATACAGATCATTCCGATGATACAGATCATACAGATCATGAAGTGGGAATCAATGATCTGTCCGAGGTGTGACATACTTACCATGTACAGCGTATACCCTATACCTGGTATACCGTGCAGGGACACCTAACAAGAAACAGGCTAATAAGGAAGCCTGACTGAAAATTTAGAAGAAAAGAAGAAACTCGGGAGTCGCTATCTTGAAATTAGAGTAGAAAGCACCCTCTCTCAAATAAGGAATACAGCCTGGACCAGATATCCTGTTTCTTATTATATAGGTGTCCTGTACAACGTACAGTATATCTGTAATGCATTTTACCGTGGTATCACTCTGCTATTGATACTGCTTTAAGTAGCAGGATTCATAACCAGCACGGCGGGCGCCGCAGGTGTGCAGGGTGTTGAAATTACGGTTAGGTTCTGATACGAGTATCACGCACCTGTTGCGTTGTACCTGGTAGGGCATATCGCAACATGCAAAGCATAGTAGCTATGGGCATATATCCTGGCCGTGATACATCTCTGCATACCATACGGATACGGGTATCATACACAGATAACAACGAATGATAATCGAAGGAAGGGATAATCCTCAAACCGACACCCGAATCACACTACGACGTAAAGTACGGCGAATGATACGTATCCGTACGTACAATTACACTCTACTTTTACATATCTACCGATATGAGGCTATCCTATCGCGACACGTCTGTCCATATATTGTACAACGAACGCACCGCACACGATGATACGAAACCTCACGACAAGACAAAATGCATATTAGAGTAGTACAACAGCAGTACCCGCGGGCAACCGTTGGTACTCGTTCACTCACCTACTAGTGCTGCTGCCGCGTCCTCTCCGTCGCCTCCGCCCGGGGCAGCCGCCGGCCGGGTCAACCCGCGACACAAACACCGCCGCCGATTTCCGGCCACCGGCCTTCCCACACGGATTCACCGTACTCGAATACCCTTAAACACTGCGTACAGTACAGCACGTGGTACAGTATATAGTAGTGTTGTCGTCGTACAGGGTAGTAGCGACCTCAGCAGTCCGGTCAGCCGGTTCGCAACAAACAGATCACAGGTGTACGGTCTATCTACGAAGAGCTGCCGAAGTACGTGCAGCACTGCGGTATATGTATACCGGGCGTTCTCTATCCGTAGATGTACGTGGTCGGCTTCTCTCTCGCCTATCTTATATACGTGGGTTTCTCTCTCGTAAAGTATAAGTAAGTGCTTGGCCGCCTCGCGAGTCCTCCGCGTAGTAGCTGTACCGATGCCAACAGCACCGACTGCGACGCGTTGTGCCGCTAAATAGCGTTGCTACTGCTGCTGCTGCTGCTGCTGCTGCTGTCAGGGGTCAACCAGGACCAGCCTCGACCAGACGAGACAGCAGGGGCGAGAATCTTACGAAGCACCGATAAGAAGACCGGACCGCATCTACTGCTGCGCGTCCATTCCTCGCAGCTCGTCACAAAGCCACAGCGAGCGGTCGTGGCTGATCCTCCTCATGCATGGCCTCGCCCAGTGCCTTGGGGTGAGATGCACCCGGGCCTTCCAAGCTACCTCCCGGCTGCAGTAGATTGCGAGATCGAGCGCTATCACTGTTTGTCACACTGCTGTTACCATTCCATGATGGCAGGGATGATAGCTCACGCGATAGGCGTACACGAGCCGTGCGATGAGCTTCGAACGAGCTCCACAACAAACGAAAAAATACAAAATTGCAAAAACAAATGATGGCGGTTACAAAAAAACAAAATGGAGTATGGTTCCAGGTGTTTGTTTTTGGATTCAGATTGAAAATCAAGATTCGCATGTACGTATATGTACACCTACGGGCCTACGGCGCACTGCACGTGATCGTATTGACGATATAATCGCCCATCCATGTTACAGAGACACAGAGGCTACCATAATATAACTTAAGGCAGTAGAAGTCTTCTCTCGAAACTACCAGGTACCGGTATTTAATAAGAAAATGCGGGGGTATATATCTTGTGAGCTCGCTGTGGTTCCAATGATTTGATAATTGATTCGAAAATATCTTGCTGCTTGATCTCGACGAGATCTTTTTCCTATGGTTCTCATCATCTACAGGCGTTTTCACCTTAGTTTCCCCATGGTCCAGAGAAAACTCCGAGTACGTATTATACGAGCTTCGAAAGTCTTCGGAGGGGTTGTGTTATTATTATATTGATTACAGCCAGAGCAGGCCAGAGTGTACTGTAAGAGTAGTAAAAACCAGGACAAGTAAAATTAGTAAGAAACAGGAAAGCTGATGAGGATGATGATGTGGTCCCAGGCCGTATTTTTTATTTTTTTCCTGCAAAATGTAATATCCATCCTTCCTTTATTGACAGCGTGTTCTTATTTGGTGCAGTCCTGTATACTGCTGTTGTTACCAGTACCACATGCAGCAGCAGCAGCAGCAGCAAGCAGTGTGTACATACGGCAGTACAAGTAAAGAAAGGATGTGCACGAACGAGTGTTTTACGGCGTGTTGCGCAAGCAAGCAGTGTTTGTGGGCAGCGCTTGGGCAGCGGGGTATTTTGTATTTTGATGCGGTGCTCGATTCCCGAGTTCTCGAGTTAATCACATCTCCCACACGAAAAAAAAACATGGCAACCATTTTATCCAGTTCTACGCCATCTACGGTTCTCTCCGTATGTTCTACGGACCGCTTTGTACTTAAATATAAGGACCGTTTTCATATTAATGTCAAAATTTAATGATTATTATATTTCCGTCCATAATAATGGGCACTATTCGTATCGACGAAAGATGCAACAACAACATTTTTTCCCGAAACCATCTCATACGCAGCGTATTGTCCGTAAATATAATGATCCATTTATTATTAAACATTATATCAAAATGGATATTATATTTACGGACATAATGCTACCGAATTTTTGTGCACGTATCCAGCCAGGTGCCAGGCGTATTAAATGCTTTACGAGTCCTTTTTATTTTTCTTTCTTTTTTCTGTTCTTCCTGTTTCGGCTTCCTAGTACCGCCGCTGCTGCTGCCGCCACTGCTGCTGCTGCCTGAGTCTACGATATGTCTTCACTCCGCACACGCGCGCTCTCTCACAGCAGCCTAGAGGACGATCGCGCGAAGGCACGACACAGCAGAGCACTGCTGGTACAGGTCCAGTCGACATTCCTTCTTAGCAAAGACATTGCTACGCATTACACCAGTAAACACCGACTGACAGCGCTGTGATCTGATGAGCTTTGGCCCAACTGCAACCCAGCATCACCATCACCAGCGAGGGCATCAGCCTCCAAGGATAACGATAAGAGCAGTTGTCGGTAAGTCCTATTTCCTCCCGACGTTGCGCTCCTCCCAGCTGATAATGCAATAGAGGCGCAACGAGATTGCAGGACCGTCCTTGAGGCAACACGTACTGCTGCCTGTCTGTGCTGGCGAGCTTGCAAGATGTTTTGACGCATCGCTTCCAACGCTTGCAAAGGGCTTGCAATGCCCATGCTTGCTTGTGCATGTGTTGGTTGTGGACACTCGATCGGGTTGACGGGTAGTTTTTGTCGGCTCTCGGTCGGGCGATCTGCTGCGTTACCAGTATTGATACGAGTACAGCATCATCGTGAGGGAGCAAGAGTGTTGTGTAGGTTGTGGACATCTAAAAACAAGACAGCAAGCAGAACAATTGATCAAAGCACTGCGAAGTCGACGTACGTACAACAGCACAGCAGTAGTACAGCAGTTAGTTGCAGTTGTGTACAGTACTACTACTGCTGTAGTAGTGCATAGTACGTGGCAGACGTATACACCTTGAAGTAGTGTCGTACAGCATTACCAATCAGCAGCAAGAGAGCAGTGCAGTAGTACTGCTGCTGTGCTGTACTGCTGTGCTGCTGTAGTTCAGTTCAGCAGTGCAGTGCAAAAGCGGCATTCGCTCTGCTTCCGCTGCTGCTGCTGCTGCTGCTATCCAACAATTGACACGAAAAACTAAAGCGCCGCAAGATATACCAGGTACAGTATAGCACAGCAGCAGCTATGATAAGTACATGTACCTGGTATATAGCAGCAGCAGCAACAGACAGCAGCGCAGTTCAGCAACACACAGCAGTCCCGCGCTGCTGAAACTACTACTGTGTACAACTGTGTAAACCAACTGCTGGTGCTGTTGCTGCTGCTCAGCGGGGGCGGCGGCGGCGGCGGCTGCAACAAGCAACCACGAAATCGAGACAAGCGTGGCTGCAATTAATGCTGATTGGCTCTTTGAGGCTCTTTGGCTTTGGATGTTCATTTTACGAGCGGTGCACGCCATGTGATGTTGGGTATTAATGTCATACCTACGAGTGATACCTACAGCAGAGTACCAGGTACATGGTACGCGGCGCTACACGAAGTACGCATCGATATGAGTAGGTCCCGTCGCCCATTGTTGTCAAACAGCAGTTCAAGACACCTATGTATGATATTATTAATAATTGATAATCGTAAAAGAAGCAGAAACATATCTGATCCAAGCTGGGTTTCTTATTTCTTATTTGAGAGATCGGGTGCATTCTAACTTCAGCATAACGACTCCCGAATTTTTTTTTTTCGTGAAAATTTCAGCCTGCCTTTCTTATTGATCATTTAGTTTATTACGCGCCCTGCAAGCGTCCTGTACTACTTGCTATATTCTGCTGATGGCGTGGTCTTGGCTTTGAAGAGCAAAAGTTTTTTTCGAGTGTTTCTTGGTTTATCTATCCCCTTGTTCATAAGACTGGGTGAGACACATGCTAGAGTTTCCGATTACCTAGATCTATATTGAGGTAATTACCAGCCTTGCAAGCCCAAGACTGGGTGAGACACATGCTAGAGTATCCGATTACCTAGATCTATATTGAGGTAATTACCGGCCTTGCAAGCCCGCACTGTTTCCTCCCCCAGGTAACGTGTAACCATAAACTTTCGAAGTGAGATTCGAACCCGTGTCCTGCCGATGACGCCGAACGTGAAGGTGTTAGCCACTGAGCTGTCGTACACAGTGCGGACACGTAGTAATAAGAAACAGGAAAGCTGGCACACAGGCTGGGTTTCTTATTTAAGAGGGGGTGATTTTTACACTAATTTCAAGATAACGACTCTTGAATTTATTATTCTACTCTGAATGTCAGCCTGGCTTTCTCGTTACCCTTTTTCTTAGTAGGTTGCCCTTCACTGCACCGGCAATAGGGTAAAAGATCGATTGATTATCCAGCCGAGCGTTACGGAGTTTTTTTTTTTTCTTTTTTTTTTCGTGCGTCCATCCCATACAATACCGGCCCGCTCATAAGAAACCAGAAATCGGGCTTAGGGTGACTTTCTTATTTGAGAAAGGGGTGTGTCCAACACTAACTTCAGTATATATAATAGCCGTCGACTTTCTTATTTCCTTCGTAATGTGTAGGCTGAGTTTCTTGTGGGGTACTTTCTCATGAGAGGGCCGGTAGTGTATATTATCTTCGCCCTTCCTTCCTCTCTCCTCATAGTCGCAACTCAGATTCGGGGTCATTAAATAGGCGTTTCTCCCTCCTCCCCACTATTATACGTAAGGTTCGTGCCTTGAATTTTTATCGCCAGACTTCAACCCTTTCTTTCCCTCGTCAACTTGCACCGAATTTATAGTTCTTGTAACACGGCTACACCATTAAGAGTGTACATTATTACTATCCTTATTATTTAATACGCTTCGGTCGTGGTGGTGGTGATGGTGTCGTTTGGGATCTTCAGGACTATGCCGATTTCGGTATGCCCCGCGGGAGACCGGCTCTATCACGCGCCAGGCGACCCCGATCGGCACCGCACTCGCACCCGGCCCGCCCCACGCGTCGGCCCTCGGTGACCCCGGCGAGAGAACGGGCCCCGGTTCCGAACTCGGCCAGAGGGGATCGAGGGAAGGCGGCCTCCCGGGGACGGCTCGCTCCGTCCCCTGGAACGAGGCGGATCCACGGGAGGGGAGGGGTTCCCAGCAGCGTATTCGGAGGGCTTTGCGGCTCGGGGTCTAACACCCACACTAAGAGCAAGTCAAATATCCACACTATCCACACTAATTGCAAGATTAAAAATATCTATACTAAAATCAAGTAATTTGTTTTGGCCATACTAAAATCAAGTATGTTTTTTATAAAGAGTCCCGCAGGTAGGTGTGGAAATAAATGTAGATCTCCAGAACTTCGGTCAGAATCGAAATCGGTCCATAAGTTCGCGAGCTATTAATAGCGGTTTTTGCACTAATTTCAAAATAAAAAGCCCAGACATGAAGATTATCGTGTGCCCGAACTCCGAAAATAATTAATTGACTCTATATCTGGTACAAAATAATAAAATTGGAAATGTGATCAATTTATTTTATTGTTTTGCCCATATATCGTGTTTAACCCCATCATACGTTGTTGTTTTATATTCACGTTTTAATTCTTGTTATTTCTTTTTCAACGTTCAATTCCAAACGATTATTTTATTTTGCAAGTGCCAATCAACCTAAAAAAAAAAAGGGCCACTGCTGTACGTACAAGGGCTGCGCATCCATGCCGGCGTTTTGTTTGTGTCCGCTGTACGTACGTACGAGTACGTGCTGCTACTTTCTGGACTGCTGTTGTTGCTATTGCTGCTGTAGATGGGTTATATACTATTGCTATACGTACTGGTGCTGCTGTATACTAATTTCACTCTGCTGCTGTTGTAGTTGTTATTGTGGGTGGGTGGTTCGGTTGGTGCGTGTGTGTGTCGACCGGTTGGTGCGTACGTACGCGGTTGGGTGGGTGGGTCGGTGGTTGGGTGGGTGGGTGTGAGTGAGTGGATGTCGGTAAGTACGTGAGTGGGTGGATGGGTGTGGGTGGGTGGGTGCCGGTAGGTCGGTTGATACGTGGTTGACTGCGTGTGTGGATCGTGACCAGTTCCTATTTTGATTTTTGTTTCTGTCCGCTATTATACCATGGTGTATATGTTTGCAGCTTGGAAAGGACCGCGCCGCGAAAGTCCACGTAAAATTATATGGTATAATTCATATGTACCATGTTCTTATTTTTTTGTTCGGCTCATGTCGTTGTGTTCTCGTACCGGGTGCGTTAGCATCTCACTTGCTTTACCCATTAATTTTTTTTTATTTTGTTTTGGTTTTTCCCTGTTTCACAGTCTGTGACCACATAATTTGTGTCTCTAGGATTAGGAATCAGGACAGGCACTGGGTGTACTGATGTGGTTGAGTAGTAATAACGGGTTTAATGTGAAGACAACACACCAGGTTGTACTGTCAGTGTCGGGAGCGAGCACATCTTCACCTCTTCTACCTGAAAAACCAGCTGCACGAAAATAGAGCGCGACGGTTCAGATGTTGTACCAACCGTGTCACCAGTCCCTCTACATGTTTTTCACCCGACAGCAGCAGCTATAATAGTCGTAGCCGCAGTACACCGGTAGTGGTGTTGAGCGCATACAAGCCTTGATGCCACTCATCATGAACCTGTGCCAGGTACGTACAGCATACGTAATACATAATACTTGTACCTGGCATGATATAGTACGTAATTAGGCATAATATGTACGATACTATATCTTATACTCGCACGGAAGTCATCTCCGTTCATAGTGTCTCTACGAGTACACTCTGATGCATTTCCGATTTCCGAAGATTGACTACGTAAATACATGTGGTACGATAGTATCTCTAAGTCGTCTCTGTTCATAGTCTATATTATCTATATATGTACGGGTACTCGTACACTCTGATACTCTGATGCATTTCCGATTTCCGAACTCCGTCGTTGTGTGCAGCGTATGCACACTTACGTATATATGGTATCTACGTTGTGCTTTTACTTATGATATATACGATATATATATCCACGAATTGTGTCAGCTTTTTCATTCTGAATGAATACTCGTAATGCCCTGCACACTGTCGGAAGGCAAATAATATATAATAAAACATATGATAGGTTCTACCGGATTTATCTATTTGTAGCCGGTAGAGGAGTTTCGACGAAATCCTCGATTTCACAGCTAGGTATCATAGCCGTTATTTTTTTATTTTTATAAATACCGGTATAGTCATGGTATAGTCTATAAACACGAACATAACATGGAAAAAAAGAGCGGAAGCTACGTAAAAACACCCCGAACATGATGCGGCAAGATGGATAACGCAAAGAGGAACGGGAGGCACCCCGAGAAAGGAATGTTGCGAGAGGAAAATGAAAACAAAACCAAACTACCAGGTGCATATTAATCAACCAAATATCCAACACAAACAGAAAACCGGGCAGACCACAACATAATCCGATTCAGCGTAGAGGACATGGGTTCCGAATGAAAAACTGGAACAAAAATTGACCTAAAATACATTTTATTACTGCTTTGTTTCCACGGAAAAAAAACCGTGGGACCGTTCCATGAGGTGTCCCACGAATGTCACCATGACACATGGAATATATCCCATGGCATACCCCCTGGACTCTTTCGTATTTCGGAATGTGCCGCGTTACATGTACCATGGGGCCAAACAGGGGAAATATAATGAAATATCATGAATCTTTCCGTTGAGCGTGTCATGGGTAACCGTGGAATATACCATGGACACATCTTTGTTGTGGGTTGACCCATGGCGCGTGCTACGATGCAGGAAGCGTTTTTCGGCTGAGACGTTTTTCTGAATGGTCGGGCTCCATACCTTAACCCAAAAATCGTCGCACTTTCATTCTTGCGTTGCAATATTTTCCCCAGTATACTGATATACGACATGGGATTGTTCGTAGGGTACGAGTAGCACTTTTAGTTTCCTCCAAAATCAGTGTTCAGACTACTGCAGGTATATAGGCATAGAGCTCCTCAGGTGAGGAGCTTCAGAAAAATGTACTGTATGCAGGTGCACCTCTACCGGAGCATGCGTCCCATGGACGAAATGCCCACGTTGGTGTGCACCTCTACCGTAGCATGCGTCCCATGGACGAAATGCCCACGCTGGCATCGTCGGGCACCACGGAATATACCATGGCGTGTTTCATGGTGCACCATGGACTAGACCAGACCACTGGCCACGCAAATGCCATACGAGAAGGTACCATGGTACAAATCATGGAACCAAGGACCGTACCATGGCCCATTCCATGGGGAATCTTTTTTTCCATGGGGCACTGACGCGTGCTACGATGTAGATATATCTATATACCATGGTAGCCCTTTTTAGACGTTTTTTTTTTCTCTGAATTTTCCCGGAGCTCCTCAACCGAGGAATTGCCCTACAAGGCACATGCCTTATCCGATTTGTGTGTTGCAACATTTTTCGGTTTACGCCTAGAGGCATGGGGTTTTTCATCGGGGTAAGCCAACACATTTAATAAAAATCAGTTTTGGGTGAGGTATGGGGCTCCTATACTATAATCAAGTGAGGAGTCTCGGAAAAATTAGATACCCCCACAGCAGTAGCACGCGTCACTTTTATTCCCTGTCAATCAGGGAAATTGTTTATTTGTCCTCATTACCTCCATGAAGGGGTCGTGTTGGGGTGTTGGGAATACGTATTTCGCCACAGCGGAAGCCAGTAGCCTACGGATCCGCTGGTCGTTAACATAGTCGTCTATTCGCCGTAGTGACTACTGAGTAGAATGGAGTGCTATTGAAGCATACGCAATGGCTGATACCTGCTGTGTACAAACATACCAGTAGTCGTCGTCGTCTTAGAGAGTCAGTCGCAACGGTAGACGGAATTAGTACTGAAGCGTGAGCAACGGTTACAACGTTGTGCTTCGAAAATATTTCATTTTGTTAGCGAGCAGCAAGTAGGTAGGCTACTGACTACACAACTGAAGGCTCGCGAATCGCCCTCGCTCGCTCGGTCCATTAAACACCTACTGGCTGTGCTTTCGGTATCGGCTCTCCTTTTACACCGTCCCATGTACGTGCATGCCTGCCTCCCGCTGGCGATGCCATCGTGCGCCGTTTTATGTGGCCGTTTTCCGCAGATGCGATGGACGAAGATCAAGGCGTCGACCTTTCACGCATACCATGCGATGACGGGATGGGGCTCATGACCCCGAAGATAAAAAAGGCGACGACCGTTGAATCCATCAACGGTCTTAAAGGTAACATGCCGTTAGGCTGCTAAGGGTGCACGCATTCCTCACAGCCTTGCCACAGCAGTGGCAGGAGTGCTATTTTCGTTTAGTCAGGCTCTTATAGCTTGAAGACTCTCAAAGGACAGCCACTAAAGACACGACCTCCAAGATAAAAGCAAAAGGCGACGACCGTTGAAGTTATCAACGGTCTCATAGGTAATACAGTTGTTGTTGTTGTTGTTGTTGTCTTCACATTAAAAACCGTGCCGGTCTCTCTATCCAGTACCTCCATCTGTCCGTACTAATCCAACACTTGACACGGTCGATTCCCGTGGTCACAGGCTAACTTACCCAAAAAAGGTATACTGAAATAAAAGTGGAACCCGAAGGGTCCGCAAAGCGATCAAAGCCAGTCAAAAACAGAACAGGACACCAAATAAGAAACAGGAAATCTGGCCTCAGGCTGGATTTCTTATTTGAGATATAGGGTGCCTTCTGCACTAATTTTAAGATGACGGCACTCGAAATTTATTATTTATCTGTAACTACCAGCATGGCTTTCTTGTTAACCTGTTTCCTATTAGGTGTCCTGTACTGTTCTGTATCGCTAACGACAAATAGGTCGGTTGATAGTCTAGGCTTGACCCGTCAATGTCATTTGACGGCCCGCCAAGACCTGTCAGGCTTAATATACAGCATTACAGTACTTCAGTCATGGGAGCTGCTTGACGGCTGGTCCGTCGAGGAGCAAGAGTGCCGTCAAACCATCGCATCCCATTTGCCGCTACGTAGTCATACACACCCGGAAATAAGCGATGTGAAACACATATTTTCGAGTATATACAGCCTGTACGATCCCACCTTCCTGGCAACTGGCTACATGGTACACGAAAGTGACACCGCCAAGCCGTATGTCCTTCATTCAACTCCGATTCAGCCCCGTGCCCCCCCCCCCCCCCCCCCCCCCCCCCCCCCCCCCACCACCAACGCTTCATACACCCAGACGGCATCACTCGGCCACGGGAAGCAGCAGCAGGACGTGCTACCGCAGCCGCTGCGTCTACGAACCAGGTGGCGTACAACACGCTCTACCTCGCGGCACTCCGAATCTTCCTCAGTGGTGAACACGTCGGCGGTAAAGCAACATCCCAGCGGCTTGCGTCAGCGAAGAGCCTTAGCGTAGCGTCGTTGCAATCGTGCGAGGAATGCCGAGAGGCGATCGCTTTTCACGTTTGGGTGGGAAACGACACCCCGCGTAGCTTGTGGGCGTCGAGGTCAAGGAGCAACGGCAGGGAGCCGCCAGCTAAGCCCTCCCCTGTACAGTTTGGCGAGGGTGGTCACTGCGAACCTTCTTGCTGTGAACCAGCGTCTCCCAGGCGCGAACGCGTGACTCACGAACTCGAACGCGCGCCGCCCAAGCTCGAGCGCGTGCCAGCCGTGAGGGCGGCGAAGGTCACCTGGGATAAGCCGTCCGCCCAAGAGCTGCGCTGCCTCCCTCACGAAGAGCACAAAGGCGAAATGAGTAGCTCCCCTCTGTTGCTCGATGTGAAGTGCATGGTGTTTGGGGACGCGTTCAACGGGTGCGTCAACGGAATCGCGTGGCCGAGGGGGCTCGAACGGATCACCTTCGGATCGGCGTTTAACCAACCCCTGCAAGGGGTATCTTGGCCGCGCAGGCTAAAAGAAATCACCTTCGGGAAGTCGTTCAACTGTGCGTTGGGAGGAGTCAGCTGGCCGGATGGGCTTGAGCGCCTGACACTCGGACACGGGTTTGCCCAGCCGTGTTCAGACATCGCCTGGCCGAAGCGCCTATCGGAGATAACGTTTGGCCACGAGTACAACCACCCAATAGAGCCAGTGCGTTGGCCGCGCTCTCTGGCCCGTCTAACCTTCGGATACAAGTTCAACCAGCCGGTGCAGGGAGGCGGCGGGATAACCTGGCCGGCTTCGCTGAAGGTGCTGAGCTTCGGGTGGAATTTCAACCGCTCTCTGAGAGGCGTAGCGCTCCCCGGAAGCCTGGAAACGCTTACGATCGCCGGGGTGTACGACAGGCCCATCGACGAGGTACAGCTTCCGCAAGGATTAAAAAAGCTAGTGCTGGGAGGACACTTCAACCAGTCCCTCGAGTTTGTCCGATGGCCGGCCGGTCTCGAAGAGCTAGCCCTCGGCTGGGCGTTCGACCAGCCCCTCCTCGGTGTGCGCTGGCCACCGCGCCTAAAGAGGCTATCCCTGGGCTACCGGTTCAATCAGCCGCGAGAGTACGCGAAGTGGCCGGACGCGCTGGAGGAGCTCGAGCTGGGTGTCTTTTCTCGGCTGTCGCTAGAAGGGATGGTTTGGCCGTTGTCTCTGAAGAAGTTGACGGTTAGCCGCGCGTTCGACATCGCGGGTCTGGTCCTACCCGAGGGTGCCCGCGTGTGCCGCCGCGGTCAATCATCGTCTTGCGAAGCAAAGTGCGTTGCCAGACATAGATAGCGTTTTTTTGTTTTTGCTTTGCCGGGGGGCGGATGCTGCTACGATACACACAAAAGCCTATATATTTCCCTATTTTTACTATCTATATTCGGTCCTATTTACTATGGTTCCCCGTAATAATACTGTACAGGCTGGTTCTATTTCGATGACCGAACATTGTTCCCGGGCCAAAGTCCACGCCGTTTTTTCGAGTCAGACTGTGTTTTTTTTTTTTTTTTTGTCCATCCCATTTATTATCTTCGCCCTTCCTTTCTCTCTCCTCCCTAGTCGTAACTCAGATCCGGGGTCACAAAGTAGGCTCCTCTCCCTCCTCCCCACTACGGTTCTTGCCTTGCATTTTTATCGCGAGAAGACTTCAGCCTTTCCTTCCCTCGTCGACTCGCATCGAATTGTGCCTACCCACGCTACTATTAATTGGCGCTCTCAGCAGTTGATTCCGTTTTTTATTTATTTTTGCAAATAAACTCAAAAGTCCGACCCACGTGAGTTCGAACTCCAGACATCAACGTTAGAAGCGTTCGAGGTTACCTGCTAGACCATCGGGGCACGATTTAATGTATCATATAATCATCATGAACGCGTATCGTATCATATGATATGAACCTGGGGGATGTACAATGTACCCGCCGGACGGTAGCATTACCTTGTACCACACAGACAGATGTGGCTCGTGTTACAAGAACTGCCGATTACCATTGCAACCTATGCGTTTTGTGCTACGCAAAGGGATTCGTTGCACGCCTGCTCGTATCTTACGTGCCATAGGTCATGAGGTTTGTTCATCGGCTCAGACGCCCACTTTTTCACAAAATGTCCAGGTGTGTGGTGACGTACCTGGTATCATATACGTACGAGGCCTCTCCAAGTTAGGAATATAAGTACACGACTGCTACGATAGAGGTATAAGGTATACCTTTTTTTGGCTGAAACGTTTTATGAATGACCTATAAGGGCTCCTTCCAAATGCGCTTCATTCTTGTGGTGCAGTATTTGTCGTTGTATACTCACGACCATGGGGATTTTCGTCGGGCATTATAGCCGTTCATTTTCCTCTCCCAGCAAAACGTTTTTCATGAGGTATGGAGGCGGTATAGAGCTCCTGAAATGGCCACCCTCAGAAAAAAACCATGGTGCGTGCGTGTCTGTCGTAGCATGCGTCGCACTCCTACCGTACGTACCATGTGCCGCGGTCGGTGTGCACGGCCGGAGCAGGGGTGCCAATCCTGCTGTGAAGTCCATCGTCTTTGCCAGACATCGAGACTCTCGATCGAGGACAGGCGTGGAAGGTTTACACGTAACCTTCCCTGCGTAACATGGCACCCAAATATATGAAAAACCTATCTAGGAGATGGCCCAGAAAGTTCTGGTAACAGAGATAAATGGAGTTGGAGCCCCCATAATTGTTGTGAATCTTGATTTCCCGTCCACGCATGTATCGGTGCCGATCGCTTCACATCTGGGACAGATAATCGATTATCACTTGACCATCTACGTAGATATTTCAGGTCACGTATAAGATGCCTGATACGACTCTGGCCCGGAATATAAAGACCGTTTGTATATTAACATACACTTGAAATTATTCTTATATTTAGGGTCAGTGTGGTAAGGTTAATTCACGGTGCTGGGTATCATATGAGGAGCCACATCATCTCCGTGATCTAGGAACATTATTTCCTGGGTTGGAGGACCTGTACTGCACAGATAGATCTTGTACGACAGAACCACAGAACAGCAGGTTACTATCTAGATAATGTACGTACGGTAGAGATCGTCATTTTTGTCCGCCGAATGGAATCGTTTTGAGATGGGTGTGAATCGTTTGAGAAAAAAGAGGTGTAGGTTCTGAGCTGCCTACAAGGGGGCGGGGGGGGTCGAGTGCCCACACCAGAGACCGCTAGTTGACACACTTAATGGGGAATCGGTCAAACTTGTCGCACACCTCAGACAGATCATCTACAGATAGATCATCTACAGATAGACCATCTGCAGATGGATAATCTACAGATAGATCACCTACAGATAGATCATCTACAGATCATCTGGGTCCTAACGTGCCGTTTCGATATTGTGCAGAATCTGTAAAGTATAGATCCAAGCCATGTAACAGTTTCTAGATCATGCAGGTTCTACGGCTCCCACCCGGCAGCATGAGCTAGACCTCACAGATCATACAGATCATCTGCCCCTCAAAGCTCGAGAGGATGAACTGCGAATCGACCATGTGTTTGAGAACCTTTTGGATGCTTGTTTTTTCTTGGTGGAAAAACTGCGGTCATGAGCTGCCTCTCTTTACTGCAGTATAAGATACATTTTTTTTTTGTGTGCGCCGGCAATAATCTGATGGTCCCATAATCTCTATTGAATTGAGATTTTTTTATTGGTCGAAAAATGCAGGGCCACGAAAAATATATCTCCCTGTATATCGTGACTTTTGGTATCTAAAAACTGGTAAGATCATAAGATGAGGATGGTTTCGCCGATAGTGCAGTTCCGAAGAAATTTCAAGAGTTTTTCGTGAATATACAGTTGTGAGGTATACTCTCTCGGGTACCCGGACACCGGATTTGGTAGTTTTAGTCATACTCGGGTATGTACCCGTGGACCTCCGGAGCATATACCCTATTAAATATATATGATATATATACAGTTGGCGTCTAAACTTGGGATACTCGGATACCGAGTTTTGGTAGTTTAATAGGCATACTCGGGTATGTATCCGTGCACTCCCGGAGCATATAGCCTAGCAAACCTTTCATTGAGTTTTTACTTTTGGCGTACCCAAGTACCGAATTTGGTAGTTTTAGTCGTAATCGGCTATCATACGAGTTACCCCCGAGCAATCCAGAGCATATACCCTACAGTACTAACTATGCACCATTGAAGTTTTAAGCCTGGCCTACCCGGGTAAGGAGTTTGCAGCTTTAGTCACAGTCGTGTATGTTAGTCACAGTCGTGTATGTACCCGTGTACCCTCAGAGCGTGATCCCTAGTAAACATACTTCGTACAACATTTGGCGTACCCGGTTACTGGATTTGATACTGTTAGTCGTATTCGGCTAGTATACGTACCCGTGTACTCCAGAGCTTATAACCTAGTAAATATGCACCATTTATGAGGTGTTAAGCTTGGGCTACCTAGGTACAAATTTTGTAGTTTCAGTCACGTTCGTGTTTGTACCCGTCTTTCCTCAGAGCGTATTCCCTCGTAAGCATATATATCATTGGATCTTCTTGCACTTGACGAACTCGGGTACCGGGTTGGGTATTTTTTGCCATATCATAGTCGAGTATCGTATGATGTATACCTGTGTACCCCCGGAGCATACGTATGCCCAACCGAAAATGTCATTGCGTATTTAAAATATGGATACCGGATTCGGTAGTTTTAGCCACACTCGGGTATTATAAATACCCGTGTACCCCTAATGCAGAGTACGCCCTACCTGGTAGTAGATATACCCGTGGTTTTTCATATTGGGATACCCGGGTATATACCGGATTGATTTTTTTCACATACCCGAGTACCCGGGTAGGTGGTGGCGATGAAGGTGGCCGACTATAACGATAGTCGAACGGCAAAGCGCTTGGATTGCTGTTGTAGGCAAGTCAGGTTGCAACGCTTCAGTCAGAAGATGTCGGTGATATTGGGGAAAACACGCCTCGCAGGCTGATGAATAGAAGGGAGAAGCCGGAGCGGGAAAGGTGCGGATGGATGCATGCTACGGGTAGAGGGGTGTTCCATGTTTTTCTTTCTGACGGTGGTCAATTGAGGAGCTCTATACTAATAGTAAGTAAAACACTGATTTTGGAGGAGAATAAACGTGCTACTACTGTATGTATATACCCAATGAACAATCACATGGCATGCGTAAGTAAAAAAATGAAATAAAATATTGCAACACAATATCAATAGTAAAAGGCCAACGCTTTTCGATTAAGGGGCCCGATCGTTCAGAAAACCTTTCGGCCGAAAAGTGATGCATCTATCGTAGGATGCGTCTGCGGGTGTCATCCGCAGCCAGGTCTCGGGGGCACGATTTAGGGCTCGTACCGGGCAATTTCACTGTGTGCAAGGCGGCGATCCCGGCGACCAGTGAAGCCCGATTCCCTGCACTTATCTTGCTGACCAAAACGCCCCCACGGCGGTAGGGCCGGATTGATGTATGTAGAATATGAAGATGATAACAGTAGATACGGTAGGTAGGTAGGTTGTTCGGTGGTATGGGGGGGGTTAATTAATTAATTTAGCGAAAGAGGGAGAAGAATATCTTATAACGACTGGTCTTTGAGTGTGTGCGTAGAGTACCAGGTATTGCTGACGCGTGCTACGATAAAAAGGTATACCGTTTTTTGGCTGAAATGATTTCTGAACGATCCAGTAAAGCCTCCTTAACCCAAAATCGCCGGAATTATCGTTATTATAGTGTTGCAAGATTTTTTCCGAGTATACTTCGGGTCTTGAGACTGGTCGTCGGGTAGCAACTTTAACTTTCGCCCAAAACATAATGTTCACTGAAGGTACGAAGCTCCTCGAGTGGATAGCTCAGGAAAAAACAGGGTGCACCTCTACCGCAGCATGCGTCTGCTGCCGTCCGTATACAAGTCCGCCTCACGAGCGGCTCTTAGCAACATGCAGCTCACCCTTCCTGCGACTCGCCCAACTCACCGAGCGCTTCGCGCTTGGGTGCAAGCAATGCCTGCCTGGTTGGTGAAAACCCAACGTGCTCCGTCCCGGCATTGTAGGGATGCGAGGGTCTATGGTCATATGACTTCGGCCGTGCACGACATGAGTACACCCCCTACCCCCCCTGATCTGCTCCCCTGGTCTGCTAGACAACTATGGGTTGGCGTCAAGTGGCAACGACGCTGTGAAACAAGCCACCAGACTTTAGACAAGAAATTACTGAGCTAACCAGTTTTGTTTTTCCTCATATAAAAACACAAACCGGACGTACTAGACTAAACTACCAACTTGTTTTTTCCTCTTATCAAAACACAAACCGGACATAGACATGAGATTACTGAACTGACCAGTTTTTTTCTCCTCATATCAAAACACAAACCGGATATAGACATGAAATTACTAAGCTAACCAGTTTTTTTCCCTCATATAAAAACACAAACCGTACATAGACATGAAATTACTCAACTAACCAGTGTTTTTTTTTCCCCGTACCAACATACAAATCAGACATAGAGACATGACATTACTCAACTATCCAGTTTATTTCCCCATATCAAAACACAAACCAGAAATTAAGTATATATCTTCTCCCCTATCGTACCAGGTAATCTATCTATATTATAAAATGCTGCTATTCTGTCAGTCTGTCTGTCTGTCTGTCTGTGATTGAGCAGCGCTATCCAGAGCGGTTCAGCCCCACCTTGCCCCATGGGTAGGGAGGCTGGGTGCCACAGCCCGCAGAACACTGGGTCCCATGCCGCGCCGAGCCGTGGCCGTGGCGCAATCCCGATGCAGTTCTGGCAGCCATCTAGTCAGCCTACCTGCTGACTTAAAATTTTTGAATTACTATTCTGGCAGCTGATTGGTTGCCCAAATCCAGGCCAGTGGCTGCTGGCTCTTTCTAGAACATCGGTGCTGAAAAGAGCGACCGAGGTTCCGCCAAACCCGGGGAGGATAGGCTCCCATCCCCGGATCATAAATCCTTCCATATCTCTAGAACTCCGACCAACCGCGGACATAAACGGCGATTTCCCGGGTCGACACTGCCCCGCACGGTATGGAAACCCCACCCCCATCAGTTGGTCACTGATTGGCTGAGGCTCATGGTCGCACCCGGGAATGATATGATCCCATCCCCGGGTCAGAAATCCTTCCACACATGTACAACTCCGACGAACTGGGGACGAAAACAGACATCCCCCGGGTCGATACCGCCTCACAAGGTGTGGAAACCCCAATACCACGGGCAAATTTACACATTTACGGTTGTTTGGCCCTCATAGAGCCAGCTCGCGGCGAGAGTTGCCCCTGGGGGTAACGTCGAATTCCTGCCGCACCCGGGGATGATAACGTCCCATCCCCGGGTCAGAAACCCTTCCATACATCTATAACTCCAACAACCCGGGGACGAAAACGGACATCTCCCGGGTCGATACCGCCCCGCAAGGTGTGAAAACCCCACCACTACTGGCTGATTGCTGATTTGGATGGGGCGCTGGAGTTGATAGAGCTAGCACGCAGCCAGGGTTGCCCCTCGGGGCAACGGCGGGGTCCCGCCGTACCCGGAGATGATATGATCCCATCCCCGGGTCATAAATCCTTCCATGCATCTGCAACTCCAACGACCCGGGGACGCAAGCGGACATCCCCCGGGTCGATACAGGCCCACAAGGTGTAGAAAACCCACTACCACGGACAAATTTACGGTTGCCTGGCCCTCATAGAGCCAGCTCGCGGCGAGAGTTGCCCCTCGGGGTAACGTCGAAGCCTCGCCGCATCCAGGGATGATAGCATCCCATCCCCGGGTCAGAAATCCTTCCATAAATCTACAACTCCAACAACCCGGGGACGAAAACGGACATCCCCCGGGTCAATACCGCCCCACATGGTGTGGAAACCCCAACCCCACGGGCTAATTTACGGTTGCCTGGCCCTCANCTGCCTGGTTGGTGAAAACCCAACGTGCTCCGTCCCGGCATTGTAGGGATGCGAGGTTCTATGGTCATATGACTACGGCCGTGCACGACATGAGTACACCCCCCCCCATCCAGCAGCAGCCAGGCGGCTTCGCGCTGTTCGTTTGTACGCGATAAACCACGTATCGCAATCATTTTATCATTTTATCGCAATAATTTTATTGACGCGTGCGACGATAGAGGTAGCACTTTTTAGCTGAAATATTTTCTGAATTACGGAGCTGCTTAACCCAAAATCGCCGAAATATGTATTCTTCCGTTGACTATATTTTTGGCTTTTTTTGCACTGAGGTCATGGGCAAATTCGTCGGGTAGCACTTTAATTTTCCTCCCAAAGAGGTTTTTGGATGAGGTACATGGAGCTCCTTAAGGGACCACCTTCAGGAAAATGGAGTGCAACTCTATCGTAGCACGTGTCAGCTACTATTATGGGGGACCATAGCAAATAGGACCAAATTTTGTTATTGAAAATTGGGGAGTATATAGGTTTTAGTGTGTACCGTAGGTCCTATTTACTACATTAGCCCACCCCGTAATATATAAGTCAGCGCAGACTGAGTTCGTAGCTCAGGGGTCAATCCTTTATTAACGAACACGCGCGGAAGATGCTGTTACCGTCGCATATGTATCTGCCGGCTTTCCGTCCCGTCCTCCCGTGCCCCAAATATTTCGAAAAATATAAATAAAAAACAAGAAGCCTGAAAAAAAAAACACCGGGTTGTTGTAAACTCGGACACCATTCTTTGTAAATCATCCTCCCAGAACACGCGGTAACTGTTTCTGTCACCGCCATTTGTTTTAATCGATAATGCTCCCCTCTGGAGTCTCAGAGGGGTTAGTTAATAAAATTCCATCCACCCATACCCCATATGTCGTCTCCTAAAAATATACCAGGTAACAATTAATGCACTTACGCTACTGTAACTCAAGCAAATACATGAATTGACCCCCTTGCGACCCCCCGAAAAAGCGACTTAAGCAATCGTGACGGTGGTGCTGTCCACCGTTTATAAGAAACGTGGGCGCCCAACAGCCCGGTTGGGATCGTGGCGCGCGCGTGCCGTACGGCTTATCATCGCCTTGCAACTAAGATGCATGCTATATGCGTACGGGTAGAGGTGCACCTGTATCCAGTACATTTTCCGAGCCCCTCAACAATTGAGGAGCTCCATACCTCGCCCGAATTTCGCTTTTTTTTGTTTTTTTAATGAAAACAAAAGTTCTACCCGGCTTAAGTATACCACAGCAAATATTGCAGCACAAGAAGAATGGAAGCCCGATCGTTAAGAAAGCGTTTCAACCAAAACAATATACAGTACCTCTATCGACGCATGCTACGATAGAGGTGCGCCCTGTTTTTTTCTGAGCCCCGAACTTGAGGAGCTCCATACGTCGCCAAAAAAATGGGTTTTGGAGGAAAACAAAAGTGCTATATATACTCGATTCTAGTATGAAAAATATTACAAGCACAAGAATGAAAGCTCATGACGATTTTGGGTTAAGGGCCCATATTAACGAGTATAAAATAAATTCAATTTGGAAAAATAAAAATAAAAAATCGCTTTTCGTTGGTCAACACACGCACCAGCACCCCCCAACATCCTAATCTTTGGTGCTGGTGCGCGTGTTGACCAATGAAAAACGGATTCGATTTTTTTTTTTTTCAAATTGAATTTTGTTTTTCTTCGTTAAAACGGGCCCTAAGGAACCCGATCATTCGGAAACAGTTTCAGCCAAAAAGTGCTACCTCGATCGTACCACGCGTCATAAGTAGGACAAAGCTCCGACATCAATTTTCCCGAAATCACGCCGTGATGATTGCTGTAACCTTCACGTTTTTCATCGCCAATGTTTCCCCTCTATACATTAATCAAGTAAGTCCCAATCACTTCGACATGAATTTTCCCCGACATCACGCCGTGATGATTTGCTGTAACCTTCACGTTTTTCCATCTCGTCAATTTCCCCCCCTCTATATATATACATGAATCAAGTGAGTCTCAAGAGGGGTAACCTGGCCTCACCCATACCCCCACACAATACATGTTACATGCTACGATAGAGGTGCACCTGCATACAGTACATTTTCTGAGCTCCTCACTTGACGAGCTCCATACGTCGCCGAAAAATAGATTTGGAGAAAAACAAAAGTGCTATATATACCCGATGAAGAGTCCCATGACCTAACTATTTCATGCGAAACATTGCAACACAAGAATGAACGTCCGACGAGTGTGAGTTAAGGAGCCCGGTCATCCCGATAACGTTTCAGCCAAAACATGAACCCTCTATCGTAGCACGCGTCCTTTGGGATGCGGCCTACTTGAACTCCCGGGGGGGGATCGGGTAGAGCTCTTTTGATTGAGGAACCCACAATCAGTCCGAACGCTTTGGGCTCGAAAGTCTAACACATCAAGGCCTAGCTTTCCGAGACACAAGAGATTAACTGCTCACAGACTGTGAGGTAGAGTAGTACTCATACTGGCAAAGTTTGACGCGCGGCGGCAAAGCGCAAACATCCAGCAGGGGTCGATATCCAACAGTGAGCCGTCGCAGGGTCTTCGGGAACACCAGTCCCTCAATCTGCTGCCCGCTGTTCTGGTAGAAGGCTAGGTGTTCCAGGCGATCAGGCAGCACGACGCTCTCGACGGGTTGGCTGAAGCTGCCGCCGAGCGTCAGCGTTTTTAGATATCGCGGCCACTTCACCCGGTGTAGCGCCTGATCAAAACGCCAACCAAAGTGTAACTCCCGCAGGGTGGGCGGGAGGGATACCGAGTCCAGGGGCTGGTTGAACTCTCCGTCCAGAGACAAGTGGGTCAGCCCCGCCGGCCAAGCGCACGCCCCTTCAAGCTGCCCCGGACAGTTGCCGCCCAGGGTTAAGCTCTTGAGCCCCACCGGCCACTCCACCCCAGCCAGAGGCTGGTTGAACTGCCAGCCGAAGGACATCTCTTGCACGGCGGCGGGCCACCGCACGCCGACCAGGCTCTGGTTGAAGGAGTGCCCGAGCGTTAGCGTGCGCAAGAACCGGGGCCAGGCTGCGCCGGAGAGGGGCTGATCGAACTGGAACCCGAACATGATGCGCTCGGTGCTGTCCGACCACCTGACCCTATCGATCGGCTGGTTGAAGTGGAAGCCGAACGTTACTTCTCTCATCCTCGGGGGAAACTGAACGCCGTCGATCGACTGGTTAAACGAAGTGCTGAGGATCAGCGTTCTCAGCCTGGCGGGCAAGATGGTCGGGAGGGGTTTATCGAACACCCCTCGAAACTCCAGGGTTTCTAACGTGTCGGGGAGTTCTACAGCGTCGATGGCGGTATTGAAGTCCCACTGGAGGAGGAGCCTCTTCAGGCCAGGCGGAAACGCGACCTCGGTGAGCGCTTGGCTGAACGCTTCGCCGAAGAGGACAGTTTCCAATCGCGCTGGCCAAAGGCTGAACGGTCTGTTGAACCGCTCACCGAACGACAGTTTCAGGAGGGTTTCGGGCCACACCACGTCGTTCACGTCCTGATCGAACCAGTAGCCTAGCTCTACCTCAGCCAAAAGAGGGGGCCAGACCGTGCCAGAGAGGGGCTGGTTGAAATGCTTCCCAAACACAATCTGCTTGATTTTGCAGCCTTTTGGCCACGCCACCCCCGCCAAGCTCTCGTCGAACAGCCTTCCCAGCGTCAGCGACTTGACTCCGGCTAGCACCCCGGACAATACTCTGCTGAAGGTTTGGCGGAGGTCCAGGGCCGACCGCTCCCACGTGACTCGCGTGGCGTGCAGCACCGGTACCCGCGAAAGCACCGCGCCGGTGATCGCTGGTCGCCCGAAAGCATTCGTAGTGTCCGCTGGCGTGCCGTCAATTTTGGATGGAAGTATTTCACTGTCGATTATTTGATCCGCCCCGGGCGTGCTGTGACTCCTGAATGGTGTATGCGCGCCGTTTCTTGCACCTGTCGCCGAGACAATCTCTTCCACTTTGGTCGATGATGATGATAATGATGATGAGGATGATGGTGGTGATGATGGTGATGATGATGATGATGGTGATGATGGTGTACTACACTCTACGCCACAAGGGCTGCCGGCGAAAGCACTACGTTCCATCGCTTCTGTACGGTAGTCGACACCACCACCACCACATGATCTATTGGGCTTCTCGCAGAGACCCTGCTCTTTTCGTAGGTGTAAGGAGGAAGCTTCTTTGCACCCATGCCCACCAATTATCTCATTCGAGGGGAGAGCGTATTTCACTGCCGTACAGCAGTCGGCGGCACCCAAGGGTCCTTCTTGGTTTCCGAGCCCATTCCCTACCCAGAGCCATGTCGATGAAGACTCCGCCACTCGCAGGTGAACGGGAGCTGGATCGCAATTAGCGGTTCCTATTTCATCCCGGGTCGAGCGACTCGCCCCCGCCCAGAGCCATCTCGGGGTGGCTTCTGCCACTCGAAGATGGACGGAAGCTGACTCTCGCCACGCCCTGCACACCTCCAGGGAAACCAGTTGCAGTGACACCCCTACCGCCTTCCATTCCTTGTGGGTGTCGCCGGCTTCACCCCCCTCGGTCGGTCGTCTGTTGTCCAGGACGAATCCGATGGTGTCTAGAAACAGGCCGGCCACTGAAATTTTGCTAGCCCGGGGTGGGCAGTCCGCTGCTGAGGTCATGCTTGGAGGTATAGGTGTCGGCGGGTCTGGTAGAAGTGCGAGGTGCAAGCGCGTGTGGAGCGGGCGGTAGGGGGGCATTTGGATTTTTTTCTCGTCAGAAGCGTCATATAATCATCGTCGTCAGCCCACACCAACGGTGTGGGGATGGAGCATTGGACGCAAGTTAATATTTATAACAAGATATAAAACAAGAGTACATGAGGATAAGGAAGGAGCGCGTTCAAGGACAGCGAAATAAGCTGAGTAGACAAAGCTCTCAAGCCGGCAGGAATTATTGAATGTAGGGGGCTACCCCCATCTTCACTAACACCGCTTTGGGCCACTCGGGCGAGTGACTCCGAACCACGCCCGAAGTTGTGCGTGGACACAATTTGTTAGCGCCGCAAAACTTACAATCCCACGGCGGTGCATATCTCGAAACCCAAAAATACGTTAATCTTTAGACCGTGAAGAAACAAGGTAGTCACTCTGGCGAGTGGCTCTGCGCGGCTTTGAACAAAACCTGACCTATAAGTGACCTTCGTACCGTAGCGCAGCAGTCGAAGAAGGTACATTACGGAGTAGAGGTTTGATAGTAGAAGCCTCTCTGTTGTGTTTCTTCTGTGGTTTTTCTTCTTTCGCAAGCGTTTTTTTAGTCATCCATGTTGAAGCTCGTGCTGCATATCGTCGGATGGTAAGGACGGTGGGAATACTGCGATGGATGGGCATGGCTGGGCATGGGATGTTAATAATAGTAAACTTTAACGTCCTGAACTATTTATCCCCGTAAAGTGTCCCTCTACAGACGCCTGCTACGGTAGAGGTGCACCATATTGTTTATGACGCGTGCTACAATAGAGGTAGTCCCAGTGACACTTTTTGCATATTTGTTTCTGAATGATCGGGCTCCTTAACCCAAATTGGTCGGACTTTCAGTCTTGTGTTACCATAGTTTCCATAGTATGCCTAGCTCATGGGATTGTTGGTCGGGTAGCATTTTTGATTTCCTCCAAAATCTAGACTACTGCAGGTATGGAGCTCCTCAAGTGAGGAACTCAGAAAATGTACTGTATGCAGGTGCACCTTAATCGTAGCATTCGTCATATTTTGTTTCTGAAGGTGGTCACATGAGGAGATCTACGTTATTAATGAGTACGTCACCCAAAAACTGATTAGGGAGGAAAACAAAAGTGATATGCAATCCCATGGATGGCCCAAGCGTAAAACGAAAAACATTTCAACACAAGAATGAAAGGCAGGAGACTTTTAGATTGAAGATCCCGATCGCTCAGAATCAAAATCAGGCCAAAAGTGTTACCTCTATTATGGCACCTGTCTGCAGTGCCGGTATACACCAGTGAACAATACTGGCACCGTAACGGCAACCGGCACTGCTCCGCACACCGTCACAGCCGACCAGTTCATCCCATCTGCGCCGATGCAAGATGGTGTTGATAATATTGCATATAGTGTGTTGTTTACCCTTATAATCGTTGTCAAGCCGATAGCGGGAAGCCGGCATCATTCATTCAACCGGCACTATAGAGGGCCCACCACTGCTTGTTTTTTGTAGGAGACTAATAAAATAAAAATCTAAAATCAAACTATTTTTCGAGACATGCAAGGGGTATCAACTTTCGAAGCACACGCCATAGGGCGCGTGCCTATTGACCCAGCAAGACCGTTCCTAGAAACAACTCTTCGTGTGGTAGTCGGTCGTCGGTCGCCGGTGGTCGGGGAATTACGGCGGCAACAGCACGGATAACGTGGCCGGTTTTAACCCCCATGAGGCAAAACTCAAGTAGCATTGCTGTAGATTGGTCAGTACAACGAAATCGGCATGAGT
The DNA here is from genome assembly GCA_008828725.1 of Saccharina japonica. Taxonomy (NCBI): domain Eukaryota; class Phaeophyceae; order Laminariales; family Laminariaceae; genus Saccharina; species Saccharina japonica. The sequence goes on along the minus strand of MEHQ01000383.1, from coordinate 221,685 downwards.
ATTTACATCGCCGCGTGATCGGCAAGAGAGTCTTCACGGAAGTTCCGAATGTATGGGACGCGGCGGCTGGCGAGTGAGTTTTATCAGCTCGTAACCGGTGCTTATGCTAAGGTCGGCTCGCTGGCCGACGGCCAGCAGCTCGTAACCGGAGCTTATGCTAAGGTCGGCTCGCTGGCCGACGGCCGGCGAAGGCACGGTACGCCGCGACCGCCGGTAGGGTACACCGGCAGTATGTACACGTAGCCGAGTCTAGTTCTACGCCAGGGGGGGGGGACTTGTAGGTCCTTTTTCTCAGCCGCTCAGAGCCGCTTGGCCGAGTGATTACGTAGTACTCCGTTTTGTTTTTCGCGGTGTTAAGCTTTTCAAGCCTTTGGTTTTCGGAATATGCACCGCCAGGGGGTCGGTCGTCTGATGCTCTGCGTCGCCAAACCACACATGAGAAAAGGATGCGTATTTTAGGCTGACATGTTATCTGAATGATCGGGGCTCCGTAACAAAACAAAACTTCCGAATTCGGTTCTTGTCTGGTGCAATATTCTGCGGTGCATACTTCGCCTATGGGGTTGTTGACCGGGTCGTATATAGCACTTTTGTTTTCCTCCCTTAATGGTCAGGTTTAGGGTGAGGTACCTCAGCAACAAAATGGTGCACCTCTACCGTAGCACGCGTCAAACTCCTACTTTAGGAAGGTACTGGGCCACTCACCCAGGTGGCGTTAACATGGTGGTAGTGGTAATGGGGGATGGCCCCTTACCTTGATTGAACCTTGGCATTAGTCAGCCGTAAAGTGCGTGTTTTGCCGAGATTGGTCAACAGCGAGTATGGTTCCTACCTATGCTCACAACTCAATCGTCTCAACTATCTACAGATCGTATTTTAATCCGTCTAAGAGAGCCACCTCTCAACATCAGCACCGTTCAGGGCTGTTCCAAAGTTACAGCCGTGCCAGCCGATTTTGACCGCCTTATCTCGAGTGGCCGCCTTATGCATGTCGCCTTATTGACATTGATGTTGATGTTGAAGTTGATTATTGTCATGGCTGATTACGGGTCAGGTCTAACCCCGCGCGTATCGGGTCGGGCCGGGTCGGGTCGGGTTGGGTCGGACCAGGGTGTCCTACCCCGACCCGTGAGTTTTTTTTTGCATCTCCTGACCCGACCCGATCCGACCCGACCCGACCCGACCCGACCCGGCCCAACTCAATCCGGCCCGTGAGAGTTCAAAACCTCCCTGACCCGATCCGCGGGCCGGGTCATGACCCGCGAAGAGCAATGGAAGCAGCAATCACACCCCGTTGGCATGAGCTTCTCCTGCTACAGCTCCGCAGAAAATGGTGTCATATTTTAGATCACTAATCATTCAGGCCTTACCGCTGCAGCCTCTGACTGAAAGAAAACTGTTGATGAGGCTGTGATAAAAGGTGTATCATATAACGCTTTCTCGGAGGTTCGCCAAAGAGCTACGAGCTCTAGGCAGGGGGAACAACGAAGTGTTTGACGCGTTGAAGCATAAGCCAAGCCATGGGGACCATTTTCTGGAGACGTAGTATGCAATACGTATCGAAGGCAATATAATATATATATTAATATATTGGGTATGCCATACGAGCTCGATCTACCACAACATTATTTGACGTTCATGTTTAGTTCCATGAAAGTTTCCACGGGAGCTAAACAATTTTCCATGGAAGAAATTTTTTTGTTCCTTCCGCGAAAGTTGTTTTTTACTTTTATGGGGGAAGTGAAATTTACTTCCACGAAAGTGTTATTTACTTCCATGGATTCCTGGAGGAAGTAAAATTGAACTCCATGGAAGCTTTTTCACTCCCATGAAACGTTTCATACTTCTAGGTGATGAAATTGGGGGTAAATTGATTTTTTTGCTTCCATAGAAGTAAAGCATGGAAGCGAGGGTTTGAATTCACCCCCTGTTCCCAGTTGGTACACCGTCCCACCCAGAGTGGGCCCCTCCCGATTACAAAAACGTGGACCAATTACAAACTTCAAATTAAAAACCACGTAGCGCATAGCGCGGAACCACACTAGACCTTTCTACAGCAGTAGCGGCCGAAGGCTTTCTTCAATCTTGCACTTGCACGGAACCATGGGAGTGTTTTTACTTTCATGGAAGTAAATACTGTTTGCTTCCATGAACGTTTCCACATACGCAAGTAAATTTACTCGCATGAAAGTTTTTTTTACTCACATGGAAGTGAAAATACTTTCATGGAAATAAACTTCAACTTTCATGGAAGTGAATTTACTTCCATGAAGAAAGTAAAACAAAATGTGTGGAAGGAAAATGTAACTTCCATGGAAGTAACAAAACTTTGATAGAAGTAAAAATGATTTAAATGGAAGTTTCCACATAAGTCAATTTACGTCCATGAAAGGAAAAACATTACGCCCACATGTGGAAGTAAATTCACTTACATGTGGAAGTAAAAAAACATCATGGACTAACTTTACTTTCATTATGAAAGTAAAAAACTTTCATCGAAGTAAAAATTTTAACTTCCATGTGGGAGTGAAAAAACTTACATGGAATAAAACAATTACTTCCATGGAAGTGAATGAAAAAATACTAATAATGTAATGCAGTTGATTAGCCCCGCCAGGAGTGGAAATAATTATGGTTTTTCAACCCCTTAAGAACTGGTCCCACGAATTTGGGGACAAACTGCTTGGCCTTAGTGTGCGACATTTTGTTTCCAGTTTTGAATATGTTGAACAAATTACAGCCCCTGTTGTATACGAGACATATATGTCTCTTCCGACTAAATAGTATAGCAGTACCTGGTATATGATACAGGATATTATTTTAGGTAGGTNATCAGACCAGACCCGACACGACACGACCAGACCAGAACAGGCCCGACCCGACCCGACCCATGATATTTTGAATATCCTATGAAGCCGACCCTCGGGTATAATATGGCCATAGCCCGTGAAGAGCCCTGCTGAGTGAAATCTTCTGAGCGAGTCTCACGAGCGCGCCTAACAGCGGGTTGCGTCCAGCCTCTGAACTAGTAACAGTATGTCTAACACGCACTGGCACATGCAGACACTCTCCGCCGACAAGTCGTCGTGTTGGCTGGAGTGCTCCTGGCATATAAACACCTTCATTTTGCGGTATGGTTTGTGGCCTTGTGTTCGTTAGTCCCAAGTCCGGATGGTCTGACCGCCCCAGTATCAGATAGGGTGATTAATACATACTGTACTGTAGTATAACATACCAATTTACTATATCTAAGGTGTAAACCGGTTCTTCAGATGGTTTTGCCCACCACTTTGGGCGGGACTATAAGGACCGGTTACGCCTGAATAATACTACCAAGCGGTCCCTATAGTCATTATATGCCCTCCCGGAGTGGTAGCTTCTACTACAGTAGTGTAAAATAGCACACCTTTGGGGCGAAGGGGCCAACCCTATCCCCTCCGACAACATGCGGCATGTGATGAGTCCTCAACATTGATCACTCTTAAAATTTCCCAGAGTTAAGCGATGAAGAAAACCAAGGGACGCAAAAAACAAAAAAGGAAACATATGCACGTAGTCGAACTCCGATATCTATCTCTGTTTGTAGAAATACCGTCCACTATTACAGCAGCCCCGACTGATGCAATTTTATCTAGTCAGCAATATCACAAGGTGTATGTAGGTGTTGCTTTAGACATGTTACGTGAATCTGAGCTGTACTGCCTGCCATGGAAACCCCCACGGCTTTTCACGGGTCGGGCCAAATCTCGCGGGTCATGTTGGATCGGGTCGGGTAAGGCCAACCCGCCCCGACCCAACACGACACGTATTAGTTTAAAATGCCTCCTGATCCGACCCGACCCGTTAGAGTAAAAAAATATCTCCTGACCCGACCCGACCCGACCCGACTCAATCCGGCCCGTGAGAGTTCAAAACCCCCCTGACCAAATCCGCGGGCCGGATCATGACCCGCGAAGAGCACTGGAAACGACAACCACACCCCGTTTGCATGAGCTTCTTCTGCTACAGCTCCGCAGAAAATGGTGTCATGTTCTACAGTAGATCACTAATCATTCAGGCCTTACCGCCGCAGCCTCTGACTGAACTGAAGGAAAACTGTTGATGAGGCTGTGATAAAAGGTGTATCATATAACGCTTTCTCGGAGGTTCGCCAAAGAGCTACCAGGTACGAGCTCTAGGCGGTGGGAAGAACGAAATGTTTGACACGTTGAAGCATAAGCCAAGCCATGGGGACCGTTTTCTGGAGGAGTAGTATGCAATGCGTATCGGAGGCAATAATATATATATATATATTGGGTATGTCATACGAGCTCGATCTACCACAACATGATTTGACGTTTACGTTTAGTTCCATGAAAGTTTCCACAGAGCGAAACAATTTCCCATGGAAGTAATTTCTTTCTTTCTTCCGCGAAAGTTGTTTTTTACTTTTATGGAGGAAGTAAAAGTTACTTCCACGAAAGTGTTATTTCCTTCCATGGATTCCTGGAGGAAGTAAAATTGAACTCCATGGAAGCTTTTTTACTCCCATGAAACGTTTTGTACTTCCAGGTGATTGAATTGGGGGTACGTCGATTTTTTGCTTCCATAAAAGTAAAGCATGGAAGCGAGGGTTTGAATCCACCCCCTGCTCGCAGTTGGTACACCGTCCCACCCAGAGTGGGCCCCTCCCGATTACCAAAACGTGGACCAATTACAAACTTGAAATTAAAAACGACGTAGCGCGTAGCGCGGAACCACACTAGACCTTTCTACAGCAGTAGCGGCCGAAGGCTTTCTTCAATGTTACACTTGCACGGAACGATGGGAGTGTTTTTACTTTCATGGAAGTAAATACTGTTTGCTTCCATGAAACGTTTCCACATACGTAAGTAAATTTACTGGCATGAAAGTTTTTTTTACTCACATGGAAGTGAAAATACTTTCATGGAAATTAATTTCAACTTTCATGGAAGTGAATTTACTTCCATGAAGAAAGTAAAACAAAATGTGTGGAAGGGAAATGTAACTTCCATGGAAGTAACAAAACTTTGATAGAAGTAAAAATGATTTAAATGGAAGTTTCCACATAAGTCAATTTACGTCCATGAAAGAAAAAACATTACGCCCACATGTGGAAGTAAATTTACTTCCATGTGGAAGTGAAAAAAGCATCATGGAATAACTTTACTTCCATTATGAAAGTAAAAAACTTTAATCGAAGTAAAAATTTTAACTTCCATGTGGAAGAAGTAAAATTTTTAACTTCCATGTGGAAATAAAAAAAAACATACATGGAATAAAAAAATTACTTCCATGGAAGTTAATGAAACTATTCAAATAATGTATTGCAGTTGACGAGCCCCGTCAGGAGTGGAAATAATTATGGTTTTTAACCCCTTAAGAGCTGGTCCCGCGAATTTGGGGACAAACTACTTGGCATTAGTGTGCGACATTTTGTTTCCAGTTCTGAACGTGTTGAACAAATTACAGCCCCTGTTGTATACGAGACATATATGAATATTCCGACTAAATAGCATAGCAGAACCTGGTATATGATACAGGATATTATTTTAGGTAGGTTGTTCGTGGTTTTGGGGGGTAAAATTAACTAATTTAGCGAAAGAGGGGTATAATTAACTAATTTAGCGAAAGAGGTAGGTTGTTCGTGTTATGGGGGGGTATAATTACTTATTTTTGCGAATGAGGGAGAAGAATATACGTGCCGCGTAGCACGGGTCGATTACGGGAGAGCACAGCAGACAGGACCTACGGGGTATATACACAAAAACCTTCACGTATGTATATATTTATCTATTTTTACCAACAATACTTGGTCCTATTTACTACAGTACCGGCCCGCTCATAAGAAACCAGAAATCGGGCTTAGGATGACTTTCTTATTTGAGAAAGGGGTGTGTCCCACATTAACTTCAGTATAATAGCTGTCCACTTTCTTATTTTCCCCCGTAATGTGTAGGCTGAGTTTCTTGTGGGGCACTTTCTCATGAGAGGGTCGGTAGTGTATGCTCGTCAGTAATAGATTATTACCAGGTACATTGTTTTCCTTCCGACAAATGTGCAGGGCCATATTCATGCAGAATGAAAAAGCTGACACAATTCGTCGTCGAATGCCACCAATTCCATCCGACCAATTCTCCTCCCCTGCGTCTACTCAATTGAATACGGTCCTCCGTAATAGATAGATTCCTAAAACTGCTGTGCCTTTAGGTCTGCCGTTCGACATCCATCACCACTGCCTATATGCACGCTGTCGCCTCCACCGGGAAAACGTAGCCCCCGTGTCGACGAAGATAAAAACATCAAACAGATATGTTCTTCCGTCCAGGGTGGTCCTGTACTTGTGTATCATAGATGTCGGGCTGCCCCAAGCCTAAGGGGGCGCGTGCTGCGGTAGGGGGGGGGGGTAGCACCTGAATTTTCTCAGAATTTTCTGATGCTCCTCGCCTTAGGAGAGCTCTGTATTATTTTCCCTCATTCGCTAAATTAATTAAAGATACCCCCCATCCCGGTGTTCCGTCTCGAAAGGGATGCGTGGTCAATGGTCAAATGACTAAGGCAAGCAACAAATGAGTACGCCCCCCCATCCCGTAATTATCCTCATTAATGTATTTATGTAACCCCCCCCCCTATATATAGTACTTTATACCTTACGCTACAACTGTTTATAAACAGTGATGAAAGTGTAACCTATTTCCCAAAACCTTAACTATACCAAGAAAAGTATTGGAAAACAACATTATTATCACCGTGGCCCCTAATGCAGGCCAGGTATATTAGTCCCGAGGCGAGGAAAGCGGGGCTTTTCCCTATGTATTTATGGTGACTACAAATAAATGTGTTATCTATGGAAAGCCTAGTATTGTAGCATCAGGCGCGCATTTTTAAACAGACAACCTTTTTCGATTCGCGCCGCAGTTCTTGGGATACACGCGCCAAAGTGGGTGCTTCGGACTCATTGTTTGGGCCTATTTTCTATGGACGGGCCTCCGTGAAAATGGCATTCCGACAGCAGTAGTGGGTCAAGAAAAGGCCGGCCTCTGTCAGAAATCCCTGCGTCTACTCAATTGAATACGGTCCTCCGTAATAGATAGATTCCTAAAACTGCTGTGCCTTTAGGTCTGCCGTTCGACATCCATCACCACTGCCTATATGCACGCTGTCGCCTCCACCGGGAAAACGTAGCCCCCGTGTCGACGATGATAAAAACATCAAACAGATATGTTCTTCCGTCCAGGGTGGTCCTGTACTTGTGTATCATAGATGTCGGGCTGCCCCAAGCCTAAGGGGGCGCGTGCTGCGGTAGGGGGGGGGGGGGGGGCACCTGAATTTTCTCAGAATTTTCTGATGCTCCTCGCCTTAGGAGAGCTCTGTATTATTTTCCCTCATTCGCTAAATTAATTAAAGATACCCCCCATCCCGTACGTATTTATACTCATAACTTATTTATGTACCCCCCCCCATGCTCCGTCTCGAAAGGGATGCGTGGTCAATGGTCAAATGACTAAGGCAAGCAACAAATGAGTGCGCCCCCCCCTCCTTATATATGGTATGTCCCACCCCACAAGTGTTTATGAACAGTGATGGAAGTGTAACCTATTTCCCACAACCTTAACTGTACCAAGAAAAGTATCGGAAAGCAGCATTATTATCACGTTGTCCCCTATATTACATGCCAAAGGTGGGGAAAGCGGGGCTTTTCCCAATGCATTTATGGTGACTACAAATAAATGTGTTATCTATGGAAAGCCTAGTATTGTAGCATCAGCCGCGCATTTCTAGACAGACAACCTTTTCGATTCGCGCCGCAGTTCTTGGGATACACGCGCCAAAGTGGGTGCTTCGGGCTCATCTCCTGATCCGACCCGACCCGTTAGAGTAAAAAAATATCTCCTGACCCGACCCGACCCGACCCGACTCAATCCGGCCCGTGAGAGTTCAAAACCCCCCTGACCAAATCCGCGGGCCGGATCATGACCCGCGAAGAGCACTGGAAACGACAACCACACCCCGTTTGCATGAGCTTCTTCTGCTACAGCTCCGCAGAAAATGGTGTCATGTTCTACAGTAGATCACTAATCATTCAGGCCTTACCGCCGCAGCCTCTGACTGAACTGAAGGAAAACTGTTGATGAGGCTGTGATAAAAGGTGTATCATATAACGCTTTCTCGGAGGTTCGCCAAAGAGCTACCAGGTACGAGCTCTAGGCGGTGGGAAGAACGAAATGTTTGACACGTTGAAGCATAAGCCAAGCCATGGGGACCGTTTTCTGGAGGAGTAGTATGCAATGCGTATCGGAGGCAATAATATATATATATATATTGGGTATGTCATACGAGCTCGATCTACCACAACATGATTTGACGTTTACGTTTAGTTCCATGAAAGTTTCCACAGAGCGAAACAATTTCCCATGGAAGTAATTTCTTTCTTTCTTCCGCGAAAGTTGTTTTTTACTTTTATGGAGGAAGTAAAAGTTACTTCCACGAAAGTGTTATTTCCTTCCATGGATTCCTGGAGGAAGTAAAATTGAACTCCATGGAAGCTTTTTTACTCCCATGAAACGTTTTGTACTTCCAGGTGATTGAATTGGGGGTACGTCGATTTTTTGCTTCCATAAAAGTAAAGCATGGAAGCGAGGGTTTGAATCCACCCCCTGCTCGCAGTTGGTACACCGTCCCACCCAGAGTGGGCCCCTCCCGATTACCAAAACGTGGACCAATTACAAACTTGAAATTAAAAACGACGTAGCGCGTAGCGCGGAACCACACTAGACCTTTCTACAGCAGTAGCGGCCGAAGGCTTTCTTCAATGTTACACTTGCACGGAACGATGGGAGTGTTTTTACTTTCATGGAAGTAAATACTGTTTGCTTCCATGAAACGTTTCCACATACGTAAGTAAATTTACTGGCATGAAAGTTTTTTTTACTCACATGGAAGTGAAAATACTTTCATGGAAATTAATTTCAACTTTCATGGAAGTGAATTTACTTCCATGAAGAAAGTAAAACAAAATGTGTGGAAGGGAAATGTAACTTCCATGGAAGTAACAAAACTTTGATAGAAGTAAAAATGATTTAAATGGAAGTTTCCACATAAGTCAATTTACGTCCATGAAAGAAAAAACATTACGCCCACATGTGGAAGTAAATTTACTTCCATGTGGAAGTGAAAAAAGCATCATGGAATAACTTTACTTCCATTATGAAAGTAAAAAACTTTAATCGAAGTAAAAATTTTAACTTCCATGTGGAAGAAGTAAAATTTTTAACTTCCATGTGGAAATAAAAAAAAACATACATGGAATAAAAAAATTACTTCCATGGAAGTTAATGAAACTATTCAAATAATGTATTGCAGTTGACGAGCCCCGTCAGGAGTGGAAATAATTATGGTTTTTAACCCCTTAAGAGCTGGTCCCGCGAATTTGGGGACAAACTACTTGGCATTAGTGTGCGACATTTTGTTTCCAGTTCTGAACGTGTTGAACAAATTACAGCCCCTGTTGTATACGAGACATATATGAATATTCCGACTAAATAGCATAGCAGAACCTGGTATATGATACAGGATATTATTTTAGGTAGGTTGTTCGTGGTTTTGGGGGGTAAAATTAACTAATTTAGCGAAAGAGGGGTATAATTAACTAATTTAGCGAAAGAGGTAGGTTGTTCGTGTTATGGGGGGGTATAATTACTTATTTTTGCGAATGAGGGAGAAGAATATACGTGCCGCGTAGCACGGGTCGATTACGGGAGAGCACAGCAGACAGGACCTACGGGGTATATACACAAAAACCTTCACGTATGTATATATTTATCTATTTTTACCAACAATACTTGGTCCTATTTACTACAGTACCGGCCCGCTCATAAGAAACCAGAAATCGGGCTTAGGATGACTTTCTTATTTGAGAAAGGGGTGTGTCCCACATTAAACTCAGTATAATAGCTGTCGACTTTCTTATTTCCCCCGTAATGTGTAGGCTGAGTTTCTTGTGGGGCACTTTCTTATGAGAGGGGCGGTAGTGTATGGTCGTCCGTAATAGACTATTTACCAGGTACATTATTTTCCTTCCGACAATGTGCACAGGGCATTATTCATTCAGAATGAAAAAGCTGACACAATTCGTCGAATGCCACCAAATTCCACCCAACCAATTATCCTCCCCTGCGTCTACTCAATTGAATACGGTCCTCCGTAATAGATAGATTCCTAAAACTGCTGTGCCTTTAGGTCTGCCGTTCGACATCCATCACCACTGCCTATATGCACGCTGTCGCCTCCACCGGGAAAACGTAGCCCCCGTGTCGACGACGATAAAAACATCAAACAGATATGTTCTTCCGTCCAGGGTGGTCCTGTACTTGTGTATCATAGATGTCGGGCTGCCCCAAGCCTAAGGGGGCGCGTGCTGCGGTAGGGGGGGGGGGNCCGACCCGACCCGTTAGAGTAAAAAAATATCTCCTGACCCGACCCGACCCGACCCGACTCAATCCGGCCCGTGAGAGTTCAAAACCTCCCTGACCCGATCCGCGGGCCGGGTCATGACCCGCGAAGAGCAATGGAAGCAGCAATCACACCCCGTTGGCATGAGCTTCTCCTGCTACAGCTCCGCAGAAAATGGTGTCATATTTTAGATCACTAATCATTCAGGCCTTACCGCTGCAGCCTCTGACTGAAAGAAAACTGTTGATGAGGCTGTGATAAAAGGTGTATCATATAACGCTTTCTCGGAGGTTCGCCAAAGAGCTACGAGCTCTAGGCAGGGGGAACAACGAAGTGTTTGACGCGTTGAAGCATAAGCCAAGCCATGGGGACCATTTTCTGGAGACGTAGTATGCAATACGTATCGAAGGCAATATAATATATATATTAATATATTGGGTATGCCATACGAGCTCGATCTACCACAACATTATTTGACGTTCATGTTTAGTTCCATGAAAGTTTCCACGGGAGCTAAACAATTTTCCATGGAAGAAATTTTTTTGTTCCTTCCGCGAAAGTTGTTTTTTACTTTTATGGGGGAAGTGAAATTTACTTCCACGAAAGTGTTATTTACTTCCATGGATTCCTGGAGGAAGTAAAATTGAACTCCATGGAAGCTTTTTCACTCCCATGAAACGTTTCATACTTCTAGGTGATGAAATTGGGGGTAAATTGATTTTTTTGCTTCCATAGAAGTAAAGCATGGAAGCGAGGGTTTGAATTCACCCCCTGTTCCCAGTTGGTACACCGTCCCACCCAGAGTGGGCCCCTCCCGATTACAAAAACGTGGACCAATTACAAACTTCAAATTAAAAACCACGTAGCGCATAGCGCGGAACCACACTAGACCTTTCTACAGCAGTAGCGGCCGAAGGCTTTCTTCAATCTTGCACTTGCACGGAACCATGGGAGTGTTTTTACTTTCATGGAAGTAAATACTGTTTGCTTCCATGAACGTTTCCACATACGCAAGTAAATTTACTCGCATGAAAGTTTTTTTTACTCACATGGAAGTGAAAATACTTTCATGGAAATAAACTTCAACTTTCATGGAAGTGAATTTACTTCCATGAAGAAAGTAAAACAAAATGTGTGGAAGGAAAATGTAACTTCCATGGAAGTAACAAAACTTTGATAGAAGTAAAAATGATTTAAATGGAAGTTTCCACATAAGTCAATTTACGTCCATGAAAGGAAAAACATTACGCCCACATGTGGAAGTAAATTCACTTACATGTGGAAGTAAAAAAACATCATGGACTAACTTTACTTTCATTATGAAAGTAAAAAACTTTCATCGAAGTAAAAATTTTAACTTCCATGTGGGAGTGAAAAAACTTACATGGAATAAAACAATTACTTCCATGGAAGTGAATGAAAAAATACTAATAATGTAATGCAGTTGATTAGCCCCGCCAGGAGTGGAAATAATTATGGTTTTTCAACCCCTTAAGAACTGGTCCCACGAATTTGGGGACAAACTGCTTGGCCTTAGTGTGCGACATTTTGTTTCCAGTTTTGAATATGTTGAACAAATTACAGCCCCTGTTGTATACGAGACATATATGTCTCTTCCGACTAAATAGTATAGCAGTACCTGGTATATGATACAGGATATTAATGTAGTTTGTGGTATGGGGGGGGTATACTTAATTAATTTAGCGAATGAGGAAGAAGAATATACGTGCCGCGTAGCACGGGTCTATTACAGGACCTACGGGGTATATACACAAAAACCTTTACGTATGTATATATTTCTCTATTTTTACCAACAATATTTGGTCCTATTTACTACAGTACCGGCCCGCTCATAAGAAACCAGAAATCGGGCTTAGGATGACTTTCTTATTTGAGAAAGGGGTGTGTCCCACATTAACTTCAGTATAATAGCTGTCCACTTTCTTATTTTCCCCCGTAATGTGTAGGCTGAGTTTCTTGTGGGGCACTTTCTCATGAGAGGGTCGGTAGTGTATGCTCGTCAGTAATAGATTATTACCAGGTACATTGTTTTCCTTCCGACAAATGTGCAGGGCCATATTCATGCAGAATGAAAAAGCTGACACAATTCGTCGTCGAATGCCACCAATTCCATCCGACCAATTCTCCTCCCCTGCGTCTACTCAATTGAATACGGTCCTCCGTAATAGATAGATTCCTAAAACTGCTGTGCCTTTAGGTCTGCCGTTCGACATCCATCACCACTGCCTATATGCACGCTGTCGCCTCCACCGGGAAAACGTAGCCCCCGTGTCGACGACGATAAAAACATCAAACAGATATGTTCTTCCGTCCAGGGTGGTCCTGTACTTGTGTATCATAGATGTCGGGCTGCCCCAAGCCTAAGGGGGCGCGTGCTGCGGTAGGGGGGGGGGGGTAGCACCTGAATTTTCTCAGAATTTTCTGATGCTCCTCGCCTTAGGAGAGCTCTGTATTATTTTCCCTCATTCGCTAAATTAATTAAAGATACCCCCCATCCCGGTGTTCCGTCTCGAAAGGGATGCGTGGTCAATGGTCAAATGACTAAGGCAAGCAACAAATGAGTACGCCCCCCCATCCCGTAATTATCCTCATTAATGTATTTATGTAACCCCCCCCCCTATATATAGTACTGTATACCTCACCCCACAACTGTTTACAAACAGTGATGAAAGTGTGACCTATTTCCCAAAACCTTAACTATACCAAGAAAAGTATTGGAAAACAACATTATTATCACCGTGGCCCCTAATACAGGCCAGGTATATTAGTCCCGAGGCGAGGAAAGCGGGGCTTTTCCCTATGTATTTATGGTGACTACAAATAAATGTGTTATCTATGGAAAGCTCAGGCGCGCATTTTTAAACAGACAACCTTTTCGATTCGCGCCGCAGTTCTTGGGATACACGCGCCAAAGTGGGTGCTTCGGGCTCATTGTTTGGGCCTATTTTCTATGGACGGGCCTCCGTGAAAATGGCATTCCGACAGCAGTAGTGGGTCAAGAAAAGGCCGGCCTCTGTCAGAAATACTACTGACTTGTGTAGCCCCAAAAGTGCAACTGTAACAGGTTTATTGTTAGTAACGTATAAACTACATCATATGGTCAGAAGGTCATATTACAGGTTTTTGTCTGTACCGTAGGTCTTATTTACTAGTTTTTACTATGGTCCCCCGTAATATTATTAGTAGTTCGCCTCAGAAGGCAAAAACGTGTACTACTTCTATCATGGTAGCATCGGTCCCAATCAGTCAGTCAGTGGTCTCACCTCTCTCTGTATATTTGGCGCCGGTCTCCCTCTACGACAGACACCGGATGGGGGAGAATAATTAACCAGCACAGCAAGAGGCACAGCAGCAGCAGCAGCAGCGGCAGCAGCGGCAGCGGCAGCAGAAGAAGGATCTCAGCTGCTGAAGAAGGATTTATATTATTCTGTTATGATACAGCAGCTCGAACAAAAGACAGGCCTATATAACCCGCCCCCTACCTCCCGAGATAGATATGCTATGCGCAAAATATTTTACACGGGGCTGGCCAAGAAGATGGACGATGCGGGTTGTCTATTGTGTGTTGGCCAGCAGACGACGACCACCACCACAACCAACCTTCGTATCTCGTACAGCAGCAAGCAGCCCACGAAAACCAGCTTTATCGCGAACGACCGAGGCAGTTTTTTTTTTAATCACGAACAGCTTTTCCTCGAACGAACGGGACCGCGCTATCTCGAAAAGCGGGAGAGATGGAGACACAACTTGCTTGCCTCACTAGACACGATATCTAAGCTCGGGCTCCGGGGCAAGTACAGAGACAAGTCAGAGTGCTGCGGCGGCAGCGACACGCAAACGGGTGGTGTCTGCCCTACTGTCTGTAGATGGCAAACGCCTTATATTCGTACGAGGCATGGGCAGGGAGAATGAATGTGACGCAGGACCCTTCATCGCCGGGGCACGTCTCAGTTTTCATCATTTTCCGTGAGTCCAGTCTAGAGCAGCCATCTGTGGTCGGGACACAGGACAGAGAGGCTGCCGTAGTAAATGACGAATACGTACGTAAACATTTACGGGTCTGCTCAGAAGACACTCCAGGAAAAGATGACCCAGGCGATATTTCATATTTAAGAAAAGGTGCCCTCCACACTACTACTATTAATACTATTCTTGTACTACTACTATTATACTGTACTCAAGCTGTACTGTAAAATATAAACTTCATGTAGAATTTCCGCTGCTGCTCCCGAAATCCCTATTTTCCCGGAAATTTCCAGGAACCTGCCTATTATATGCCCCATCAGGACGCGTGCTGCCATAGAGGCAGCACATTTTGGCTGAAATATTTTCTGAATGGCAACACCATAAAGGCTCCTTAACCCAAAATCGTCGAAATCTCTCATTTTTTTTGTGTTGCAATTTTTTTTCATTGTGCGCGTAGGCTAAACCACTCTGACCCTCAATATAAGGACATTTTGTATAATAACATTTGTTTGAAATGACCCTTATATTTCGGATCAGAGTGGTATATGGGATATATACAGTACTGTCCCGCTCATAAGAAACCAAAAATCAGGCTTAGGCTGACTTTCGTATTTGAGAAAGGGGTGTGTCTCACACTAACTTCAGTATAATAGCCGTCGACTTTCTTATTTCCCCCGTAATGTTTAGGCTGAGTTTCTTGTGGGGCACTTTCTCATGAGTACCGACTTTCTTATTTCCCCCGTAATGTTTAGGCTGAGTTTCTTGTGGGGCACTTTCTTATGAGTGGGCCGGTAGTGTAGTGTATTCTTTCTTGCTTTTTGCCTTGTTTCTCCCTTTGTTACCGCCCTATGCCGGGGTCTTCCTCTTCTTCGTGTTGCTTCGTCCGTGCAGCAGATATCTGTTCCTCTTGGGCACGTGTGCTTTTCNCAGTACCGGCCCGCCATAAGAAACCAGAAATCAGGCTTAGGCTGACTTTCTCATTCGAGAAAAGGGTGTGTCCCACACTAACTTCAGTATAATAGCTGTTGACTTTCCTATTTCCCCCGTAATGTTTAGGCTGAGTTTCTTGTGGGGCACTTTGTTATTTCTTCAGTATAATAGCTGTCGACTTTCTTATTTTCCCCGTAATGTTTAGGCTGAGTTTCTTGTGGGGCACTTTCTCATGAGAGGGCCGGTAGTAAACATTACGGGGGAAATAGGAAAGTCAACAGCTATTATACTGAAGTTAGTGTGGGACACACCCTTTTCTCGAATGAGAAAGTCAGCCTAAGCCTGATTTCTGGTTTCTTATGGCGGGCCGGTACTGCATATAGAGCTCCTCAAGTTACGACGTACAACTCTCAGAAATAAAATGGTGCACCTCTAGCGTAGCATGCCTCTGTATACCCCGGTTTCCCGTGGAGCTCGTTCTTATGAGAGAAATAAGAAATTCAGGAACGGCTGCTATAAAGTTACTGTATAAAACACACCCATTTTTGGTGAAATAACCTGGGCCAGCACAAATCATGCAGGATACCTACTAGGCAAGCGAGCAATAAGAAAAGCGGAGATGGCTTGAAACTTCCAGAAAAATAAGAAATTCGGGGATCAACTTATTATACTGAATTAAGTGTAGAACGCGCGTATTTTTCAAGTAAGAAATTCAGTCTGCACAAGCTTTCCGGTTTCTTATTACAGATGTAGTGTGGAAGACACTCTTTTCCCTAATAAGAAATAGAACCTTGGCCGCGGCATCCTAGTTTCTTATCTGCTGATGGATGCGTTCTCCAACCTTCCGACAAAATCCTAAGTTTATTATGTTGATCCCGTAAATGTTAAATATCTGCCTGGCTTTTTTCTCACGAAATGCGGTACTTTCTGTATTATAGACTACAGCTACGAAAACACTGGATGGATATTTAAAGACCATGTTATTTTCATATTCATGATCCAACGGTCTTTACATATACGCCCAGGGTGTACGTACGTTGTGCTTGAAGTAGTAGTGGAAAAGAGCTCGACAGCACCAACTGACACATCATCATGCAGCCGTGCTCTGTAATGCACATGTTTGGACACCGTGCGCAGCGTGCTGAACATACATACGATAAGGTATCAGTACTGATGTACGTGCAGCCGTACGGGTATAAATACGGGCAGCATCTAGGTCTGGACGCATTGCTGGTGGTGCTGGTGGTGCTGCTGTGGTGCTGCTGCTGCTGCTGCCGCAGCTATTGCTGCTGCTGCTGCTGCTGTTACTGCTGCTGCTGCTTCTGCCGCAGCTATTGCTGCTGCTGCTGCTGTTACTGTTGTACGGGCGGGCTGACAAAAAAAATGTCGCAACCACCTGCAAACACGGAGATGTTTTACTCCGTGGTGTACACAGCCAAATTCGACGATCAGAATGTGGACGCGAACAGTGGGAATGCTTTGCACCGTCGTGCGCGTGACAATACCACCAGTGGACGCGTGATGTCACACAATAGGAGTATTATACGGGTAGCCATGGTGAATAGGACCACAAATATTGTCGGTAAAAATATGTAAATACACAGGTTTTTTATGTACCATAGGTCCCATTTACTATGGTCCCGGGTAATATTATTGCAGTGTTCGGCTAAAACCGTTTTTGTATGATGATTGGGCTCTGTTTTAAGTAAAAAATCGTCGGAATCCCATTATTTTGTTTTGCAACACGTATACGAGTATTAAGCTAGGTTTGCATCGATGCGAGTCGACGAGGGAAAAGAAAGGGCCGAAGTCTTCTCGCGATACAAAATTCAAAGCACGAACCGTATAGTAGAGGGGGGGGAAGGAGAAGGGCCTACATTTGTGACCCGGGGTCTGAGTTGCGGCTACTGTGTAGGAAGGAGAGAGAAAAAGGAAAAGGACGAAAATGGGATGGGAAAAAGAAAAAGAAAGAAAGAAAAAAAAAACTATTACGGAGGGCCATAGTAAACACTAGTAAATAGGACCAAATATTGCGAGTAAAAATAGATAAATATATGCTTTTTTGTGTGCAACGTAGGTCCTATTTACTACATTAGCCCACCCCGAAATATGACGAGTACGAGGTACTGTATGTCTCATGGGGACTGTTCATCGGTTTTCACTTTCATTTTTTGTCAAAAACAGATTTTGGGTGGGGTGTATACAGCAGTGCAGGACACCTGACTAATAAGAAGCAGGAACTCTGGTGAAGGCTGGGTTTCTTATTTGAGGGAGGGTGCTTTCTGCACTAATTTCGAGATAAAAACTCTCGAATTTATTGTTCTACTCTGAATATCAGCCCGTTTCTCGTTCTTACGGAGAACCATACGTAGTAAATAGCAGGGCCTTCCTCGGGAAAATTCCCGAACGTTTCGGGAATCGAGGTAAATCGACCATATCAAACTAACCAAGGAGGATTAAACAATCGAAAAAGCACCACAAGAAAGACCAAACCACGGCGAATCGAATGATGACGGCGTTTTCATTTATGTTTACGAAGTATATAGGAACCGCGGTATGGCCACGGGAATTTTACCACGGGAATTCAAAAGCTCACATATATATAGGGACCTACGGAACAGACAAACACGTACGTACCAGGTACATAATATTTACCTATTTTCACTAACAATATTTGGTCTTATTTACTGTGGTCTTCCGTAAAAGGTGTCCTGTACTTTGCATTCGAAGCAAAGGGTGCACTTCTACCGTAGTAGTGGTAGCATGCGTCAATGACCAAGACATGTCTAGTACATACGTAGGTACAGGGGACTAGTGCTACGGTAGAGGTAGCACTTTTTGGCTTAATCGTTTTCTGAACGATCGGGATCCTAAACCCAAATTCGTCGGACTTTCATTTTTTGTGACGAATAATGTTTCAGAGTATACTTCGGTCATGCGATTTCGCATCCGGCAGCACGTTTTTTCCCCTCCAAAATTATTTTCTCGGTGAGGTATGACGCTCCTTAAGTGAGGAGCTCAGAAAAAACATGGTGCACCTCTATCGTAGCATGCGTCAGGGCCGAAGTGGGAAGAAGGGAAAAGGTTATTATTACGGAGGACCATAGTAAATAGGACCATATTTTGTTAGTAAAAATAGTAAAAAGTATAGGTTTTAGTGGGTACCGAATGTCCTATTTACTAGGGTCAGCTGTGAATTCTTCCAACCGGTCGGTATTCAGCTTTGCTAGCTGCAGCGTGGCGTTATTCCATGATGTTATTGTTAGGTACATTTCCTCGCGACTGACTACTGGCCGGCGACTCCCCTGGATGCTACCAGGGTCGACGAGACGATAATACTTGTATTATAGAACGATTTCCGATTGATTTGGTTATTGTGACTGCGTGCGGCTTTTTGTGCCGAAGGCCGTTCGTTGTGCATGGAAAAAAAAGCGGAATAGACGCGAGTTTTTGGTTGGGCTGGAGCGCGAGAAGAGTACGATATAAAAGCGATGAAGCAATTAATCACAACAGCATTATTACTACAACAACAGTCAGTGTGCGTGGTACCCTCTGGCATCATGTTATACGACCGCAGTACGCATACTGGATGCTGCTGTACGAGTAGTACTGCTTGCTCGTGTTATCTCCAGACCATTCTAGGCGTGGATATAAGGACTGTTGTTGGCGATAAATAGCGATACCTATGGTGAATGGTGCATATATTTTGTGTTCAGAATGAGTGGCACTTTTAGCCTCCTCCCTGCCGATTCTTGATGCCATCCTGTACAGACTTTGATACGAAAAGAGACCATCGCATCATGACGACAAAGACAAACCACATGGCTGCCCACTACGCTCGTACTGCGATGAAAGCGTGTGGGAACGTGTAGATGGAGCACGCACACGCCGACAGTCAGAGCAAAAGC
Source organism: Saccharina japonica (assembly GCA_008828725.1). NCBI lineage: Eukaryota > Phaeophyceae > Laminariales > Laminariaceae > Saccharina > Saccharina japonica. The sequence goes on along the minus strand of MEHQ01000383.1, from coordinate 202,408 downwards.
ACCAGCCAGTGCCACAGCAATTAAAGCAGTCCACCTTGAATACTTTGTTTTCGTAGCGCTGCTCGTACTGTCGTAGGATATCTATCTGTATGTTGGTCTACCGAACCGTACTACTGTACTCGTAGGGTTTACAGTACGAATATAGGAGGTCTGTATCATTTCATCTCGGTCACGCAACACTGACGATCGGAACAGAGAAGAAAAAAAACGCGAGACACAGCAAGCAGTCGCTCGACGCACACCCGCCCTCACTTTATTATGATGTTGCTAATAAAATGCTTGCCTTGAGTTGAGTTGAGTTGAGTTGCTCGCCTGTCTGTGCCTCTCCGGGTGTGTGTGTGTAGACTCGTTCACTCGTTCGTGTACTGATGTAGTCGTCGTGTATTATCTTGTGTTTGTTGTTGTACTTGTCGTGTATACCTGGTAAAGTGCTCGTGTACTCGTCCACTCTCTTGTTTTCTCGTTGACAGCAGTGAACGAGGAGTACGTACGAGGCATACGAAGGTCAAGCCAAAGAACTCCATCGTGCGAAAGGCAACATGGAAAAACCCAGTAACAATCCGAAGAGAGCAAACAAAAAAGCCAGTAAAATACAAGATACGAACTGAAAAAATCGTTGAATACCTGGTACTCTGTACACAGGTATTTATTACGTGTCGTAGATGCGTGTCGTAGATGTCGTGCAGTAGATGTCGTAGATAAGATATGTTACTGCACGTAGACGGGCACGACACGCATGCGTACGTACATGATCTTTGATCTTTGCATTTGGATACTCGGATGCTGTTTATTTACGTACCGGGTACCGGGTACCGGGTACCGGGTACCGGGTACCGGGTACTCTCGTACTCGTACTCGTGTGATACGAGTCGAGTAGCCCGAATGAAAAGTGATTTAATTTGTCATCTGACAATAAATGTGTACGAGTACGTGCGTACGTACATACGTAGCGCCAATCATACTATTAATAGCATCTGGATATTTGTACAGTTAGGATATTTGTGGATAATATTCAGATATTTGGATATTTGGATATTTATTTGATGGATATTTTTTATATTTATTTGCGGCTGCCCCCGCCCCGCAAGCGAACTTACGTGTCGAGCAAGTGTCGAGCGTTATTTTCGCGACTGCAGAGCAGAGGGGAAAAAAATGGCGATAAAAAAAAAACAAGAAGAGTGAGGGCGACGATCGCAACAACAGCACCTGAGCAGCATCATCGGCCACCACTCACTGCAGACCACACTGCGTGATCATGTGGGGGGATAATACTAATTGGTGTAGTCCGAGTTACATGCAGTGAGCCGTACAGAACGGGCGGAACATAATCCTGCTACGCTTGCTTTTGATCTGGAGAGTTATTCACTTTCTGTTCCCTGAGTCGTTTTTGGAACAACACTACGAGTACACATTGATTGTCGGATGGCAAGCATAATAATAATAATATTTAATTCGCCTTCCGACAATGTGCAGGACACATATTGTTCATTCAGAGTGAAAAAGCCGACACCATTTTTGTCGAATATGTTACATGGAAACAGGGTGAGACACAGACAGAGTATCCCCTTTCAGGTTTGTCTATTAAAGCATCCTTGGTGTTACTCACTTTCGTGTAGAATCAAGAAGCGTAAAAGAGATAGAAGCAGCTGTGATTAGTCCCAGAGCCGGTCGCCCCAGTGGGCTAGCAGGTGACCACGAAGCCTGTTACATATATCGGGGGCTGAAACGGGTTAGATAGTGTACACAGGCGCATACATACATGTGCCCGCAACGCAACTACAGAACGTATAGCATTAAATGTATCCTTCGCTGGAAAATAAGCACAACGGCCCCACGGCCCATTACACCAACCGAGCAGAGGCCTCTCAGTAGGGTCGGGGTTAGTATAGGGTGTTATTGTATCGCGTCCCTCTTTTGCCAAATCAATTAATTAAAAACAATCCCCCTCTATTATTGTCAGTGTTACGGAAAACACTATTAACGTTATGTTAGAGCGTTATGCCTAACACTACTCTAACACAATGTCCCTTTCCGTGAATACGGAACATACTGTTGTAGTTAGTTCCTCTGATACCATACCTCCTTAATACTTTTGTGTATTAGAGTTTCCGGTTGGGGTGGTGACCACCTTCAGCCGGGGGTCGATAAAATTATCAAGATGAAGCAACTCTACGTATAGAGCAAGCAGCAGTTGTCGTACAATGTGACCATGACCAGCTGACTGACGGCATAGATTGAACTAGTATCATTGTATGCGCGGGCACGCGTGGGTATAGGCGCAATAATTCGACACGGCGACCTATACACATACGTAGTCGACGAAAGAAGAACGGGCTAAATAAAGTCCTCTCGCGATAAAAAAAAATGCACAGGCACGTATCGTACGAGGCGGGGGGGGGGGAGGGGAGCGTGCTATATGTGGTGACACAGACGCGTGCTACGATAATAGAGTTAACACTTTTTCGCCGAAACAGTTTCTGAATGAACGGGCATCTTAACCCTAAATCGTCCGACTTTTATTTTTGTGTTGCTTTGTTTTCCTTGTATAGTTAGGCCTCGGGTTTCGCTCATCGGGTAGCACTATCATTATTTTCCTCCAAAATCATGTTTTTGGGTGGGGTTTATACAGTAGAGCTCCTCAAGTGACCACCCTTAGAAGGCAGAAATCGTGCACCTTTACCGTAGTACGTAGCATGCGTCCACCGCCTATTCCCACAACATGTCGACATAATAAGTATGTATGTGTCTTGCTCTCCCGCAACATGGGTATAGCATGTGTGACGTTCAAAACGTTGAACACCCAGAAGCACTCCGACAGCAGAAAATCCACGGAAGAAACAAAAGGAGCCCTATATACCGTATCTATGCGCATACAAAGCTTAAGTCCTCCTGCGCCTTGTCCAATGATGGCTCTCACAAATATTTGTTTACGGTCACCTTGTACAGGGGGGGGGGGCGTACTCATTTGTTGCTTGCCTTAGTCATTTGACCATTGACCACGCATCCCTTTCGAGACGGAGCTGTAGAGACGGAGCTGTACAGGGGGGGGGGGTCCAGGCACCGGTTGTGTCATCCCACAGGGAGAGGGCCATCGCGTTTGGGCACATGTCACCATGCATCTACAACTGCTCTATGCTCGTATTATAAGCGATTTCCGCGGTAGTGTACCCAGGGTCTTTTTTTGTTGGGGGGGGGGTACTCGATATTCATGCATATGGCCATAGTCGTATGGTCATATGACCATAGACGCTCGCATCCCTACAATGCCGGGACGGGGCATGTCGGGTTTCCACCGACCTGTCAGGCGTTGCTAGGGGCGGCGTTTTTTAGGTTCTGCCTAAAAAAAAAATGCATCGTACAAAAAGGTAGTACAGGAGACGGTCTCCCTGTTGGATTGTTGTGACTAAAGGAGCTGGTTTTGTATTCTACCCCAGGTATACCGTCAACTGGCGGAGAATCCACCGTTGTTCCGGTATACCGTTTTCTGTCGAACGAACGGTATCCCGAAATCACTACTGTACCTGGCGAAAAGCCTTAAAACGGTACACCAGTGGATTCTCCGCCAGTTAACGGTGTAGGAAAATAAATCAGCTTTTGAATGCGCAACATACCATGCAGGGAGATACCGTTTCTTGTCCCGGTATACCGCTTTCTGTCGAACGAACCATATCCCGAAATTAATACTGTTCCTCACGAAATATAGACAACGGTACAGCGGTGGTTTCTGCGCCAGCTAACGGCATACAAAATAAAATCAGCTCTTCAACGCTCAACAACCCAAACATGGAGATACGTGCCGTTTTCTGTCCCGGAATACCGTTTTCTATGATAGCCAACGAACGATATCCCGACACTCGAACTGAACATCGCAAAAATCCGTAAGTACTACTAATATGTATGCTACACTTGACCCGAGAATTTTACTGTTGTACCTGGTACAGTACAGGACACCTAACAAGAAACAGGAAATCTGGTCCAGGCTGGATTCCTTCTCGAAGAGAGGGTGGTTTTCTACACCAATTGCCAGATAACGACTCCCAATTTTTTTATGTTCCTCCAAACCTCAACCTGGCTTTTTTGGTAGTCTGTCGGTTTTCATCATATTTGCCACCGTCCTGCACGCATCCTTGAAGTTTGCATTGCGCGTGACGGCACAAGCAACCACGCCGCCGAAATAAGTTGCAGTCTAAGCCAGCGCATGATGACAAACGACAAACGACTCCCCTCCATGCCTCTCAAAGCAGACCTCCGCAGCAGCCTCTTCCTCCACCCATTCACCCTCTTTGTACCAAGAAAATTGATACCAACCCCCCCCCCCCCCGCCCCTGTCATCCATATGCAAGTCCGCCTCACAGGCGGTTCATAGCAGGATGCAGCTTACCCTCTACGCGACTCGCCCAATACCTCAAGGCGCTTCGCGCTTGGTGCGAGCAATGTCTGCATGGTTGGTGAAAACGTAACGTGGTCCGTCCCGGCCTTGTAGGGTTGCGAGGGTCTATGGCCATACGACTACGGCCGTGCACGACATGAGTACACCCCCCCCACACATAAGTACCCCCGCCCCCCCCTCCCCCTTCTCCACCCCCTGTAAATCCCGCGTGCTCCGTGCCTGCATCGTAGGGATGCGAGGGACTATGGTCACACGACTACGGTCATGTATGACATGCGGTTAATGGGTGCACCCCTCCCCCCTCCCACGAAAAACTCAATGCACCCAACGCTGTCCTCCATATGACAGAAAGCTCGCCTAACAAGCGGTTCTTTGTAGGATGCAGGCCACCCTTCACGCGACTCGCCGAACGCCCCACGTTTCGCTTCGCGCTTTGGTGCAAATGCAAGCAAGCAGAGTGTCTGCCTGGTCGGTAAAAACCCGGCGGGTTCCGCCCCGTATAGGGATGCGAGGGGGCTATGGTCATACAAGCCCACGGCCATGCATGGCATGCGGCTAATGAGATCATTTTCTGCCCCCCGCCTACTGCCCGTCGGTGCCCTTAAACCAACCATTCGCGAGGCTGGAGGCGATAGGACCCACAAAAAACGCCACAAGCAGTAGGAAACCCCCGCCGATCCATCGTCCGATTGATGATGTGGTCGACCCAGAAGCGGAGAGCTCTTGAAGAGAGGCTTCGAACGCACCCGCGAAAGACTTAAGGAACACGGAATATAGCGACATGTTTCGTAGAGAGGTATACGACGGAGGCATGTCCGAGGGAAAGGGGAGGGGGGGTGGCGAGGGGAGGGAGGGGGTGGAGAAAGGGGGGATTTGGGCAAGGAGGGGGCAGGGGGGGGAACAAGAGGGTGGTAAGCGTATGACGTGCTTAATGAGATGGAAGTATGCCTCACGGTCTGGGCATACGTAAAAACAACAGGCATGTTCCTCGCGGGGTCTGGGCATACGTAGAGAAAATAGGCATGTCTCTCGCAGGGGGGGGGGGGTACCTCATTTCCATGCATGGCCGTAGTCGTATGACCATAGACCCTCGCATCCCTACGACGCCTCGGAACGGAGTATGTCGGGTTTTCACCGACCAGGTAAGGAGGGCATGAACACACTCCACTTCTCTACATGACAAAAGCCGGGCGGGAAGCACGTCGGGTTTTCACCGACCAGGCAGAGACATTGCTTGCTTCTACCAAGCGCGAAGCGAACCGTGAGGTGTTCGGCGAGCCGCAATGAAAGGGGTCACCTGCATACACCCTACCAAGAACGGCGAGCGAGGCAGAAATTCTTGCATATCGGTGACAGGGTCAAACGAATTGACAGGGAGGTTGAGGGCAAGGAGATAAAGGGGAGGGGGGGGGGGGTACTCACTCGTTGCTTGCCTTAGTCATTTCACCACTGACCACGCATCCCTTTCGAGACGGAGCACCGTTCCTGCTCCTGATAGAGACACCTCCAGCAGTTGGGCGCGGAGTACGTTGTATCCATTCATTACATACAAAACGCTTGCTGATCTATCTGGGGGAGGGGGGGTGCACTTCATTTTCACGCATGGCCGTAGTCGTATGACCATAGACCCTCGCATCCCTACAATGCCGAGACGGAGCACGTTGGGTTTTAACCAACCAGGCAGGCATTGCTTGCACCAAGCGCAAAGCGCCGCGGAGTATTGGGCGAGTGGCATGGAGGGTGAGCTGGATCCTGCTAAGAACCGCTTGTGAGGCGGACTTGCATATGGACGACAGCTTCAATGAATTAGTTAAAATTATGGTGTGGCCACTTCCAGAGACAGCAATCGGTATTGCTATGTATCTGCCTCGTGGGTGCCTTACCATATACACACTACGTGATACGATCATTCCCCTTGTGCGGAGTTGAGGTTCTCAACCCCGCACAAATGATATAACAAGACCGCAGCCTTGGTGACCGCCAAAAATAAAAACGGTACCCTGGTTGTCTAGCTCACGCAGTGAGAGGCGCTTTTTACAGCATCGTCGCCAACCGACGCCAACCCAACCTATACATGTATTCTATATTTATAGGGGGGTGGGGTACTCATTTTTGTTGATTGCCTTAGTCATTTGACCATTGACCACGCATCCCTTTCGAGACGGAGCACCGTTCCTGCTCCTGATAGAGACACTTCCAACAGTTGGGCGCCGATTACGTTGTATCCATATATTACATACAAAACGTTTGTTAGTCATATCGAGCGGGGGGGGGTGTACTCATGTCGTGCACGGCCGTAGTCGTATGGAGGGGTGGGGGGTGGAAGAGACCAACGGGGGGAGGGGGTGTTCTCATGTTATGCATGGCCGTAGTCGTAAGGGGGGACGCATGCTACGATAGAGGTGCACCGTGTTTTTTCTGAGCTCCTCACTTAAGGAGCGTCATACCTCACCGAAAAAATGATTCTGGGGGAAACTAAAAGCGCTGCCGGATGAGAAATATCCTGACCGGAGTATACTCTGAAACAGTATTCGTCACAAAAATGAAAGTCCGACGAATTTGGGTTAAGGAGCCCGATCGTTCAGAAAACGATTCGGCCAAAAAGTGCTACCTCTACCGTAGCACGCGTCGGGGGTGAAGTGTGGAAGACATACAAACAAAAAACCGTTGTGGGAGATTGTCGGCCGTACCGTGTGGGATTCGGGCTGAAGCTCTCCTGCGGGATAGCCGTCTTAAGGTGTTCTATAGAATCTCCGGTTTTATCGAGCTGGAAAGGGGTTCCTATATGCCCTCCCTCCCTCCCTCCCTCCCTCCCTCCCTCCCTCCCTCCTATCCCCCATCCATCCCTGGCTACTCCCTCCCTTCCCCCCGGGCTCCGTCTCATACCTCCATCGAAAACTTTTCCTGGACGCGGGAGCGACCGTTTTGTCCCATTCGCTCGCCCAGCGACGGGTCCCGCGCCAGCTTAACGATCGACAAGCCGAAAGCCTCCGCCGTCGCCTCACATAGGAAACCCGTGTCCCCATCCACGACGGTCTCGAGGGGACCACCTGCACGCAAAAAACAGGACCCCCGCAAAACAAAACAAACCCACGATGGAGTAAAATACAAGGTGTCTCAACCACGTATCAATTCGGTGCATGCGCCTAATGGTGTGCTACATTGGTAACTGTCCCCGCTATGACTTGTTTACGCCTACATGGTGCAGGGGGGGGGGGGGGGGGGGGGGCCCCCGGGAAGGGATTTTGGATGGGCGGGGGGGGGGGGGGGGTGGGGGGGGCTCCGGCCACCTGGAAAGGCATTCGAGCGATTGTTAACAACACGCCTCCTTAGTCTTGATCTTCTCCTGATACATTAATTGTCACCTCGGGCAGATCATCCATCCCCTTCCCCATGACCTAGATGTTTCCGGGAAGGTATTCTCCTGATCTGTATGATCTGTGTGATCTGTACGATCTGTGTGATCTGTATGATCTGTGTGATCTGTAATGTCTGTATGATATATATGATATGTATGATCTGTACGGTTGGTATGATCTGTATGATTTGTATAATCTGTATGATTTGTTTGGTCTGTATGATCTGTACGATCTGTATGATCTGTAGCTAATGTTGCCGTGTGGTGGGAGCCTATAACCTGCGTGATCTACCTGTAGGCCATATTTCCTAGGTTGGACGGTCCTTGTAGCACAGATCCAACCCAGGAAGCAACAGGTACTATTGGCCCTGCAGATTATACAGATCATACAGATCACACAGATCATACAGATCATACAGATCACACAGATACTATAGATCATACAGATCACACAGATCACACATACCATACAGATCATACAGATCATACAGATCACACAGATCATACATATCATACATATCATACAGATCATACAGATCGTACAGATCATACAGATCATACAGATCATACAGATCAGGAATGTATCACCCCTGAAAGATCTAGATCATCGAGCAGGAATGATCTATATGATCTGTCCGAGGTGCTAGTCAAAAATGCTCACCAGAAAAGTATGTTTGTCTACAGTAGGAGGCCATACATCAATCAATGCATAGGGGAATAACCTAAAACACAAACACACAAACGGTACGGAGCACGTTGGGCTTTCACCAACCAGGCAGATGGTGACGGAAAACGTTGGACTTTTTCACCAACCAGGCAGACATTGCTTAGGGAATAACCTGAAACACAAAACAAACGGTACACCACTACATACATACGAAAGCACGACTACGCGCACACAACATCCCAAATTCAGAACGATTCCGAAACACCACAAGTCCCACATATATCACCACCATACATGAGAAAAAAAAAGCAAACAAAAAAACAAGCAAACCCTCACCGGAGCTGACTGCTACCACCGGTGCTCCTGAGCACATAGCCTCCACGGGCACAATCCCAAAGTGCTCGTGGGAAGGGGTGTACAGCACACAACTCGCTTGCCGTAGCAGCTGTGATCGTTCCTCTTATGATTATAACAGGCAATAAGCAATACACGGAGCGGGGTCAACAGGGAGCAGGAACGGGGCGAGGTGCAATGGGGAGGAAGATGGAGGGGGTGGAGATGGAGGAGGTTGGGTAGGTTGGGTTGGGGTGGGGGTTTCTTCCTAACATCTACAGATAGATCATGCTTTAGATCTTTCAAGGCAGATATATTCCCGATGTGGTATGATCGGTATGATCTGTATGATCTGTATGATCTAGGTCATGTTACCGGGTGGGACCCGTCTCATCTTCACGATCCAGCAACATCTATCCCTGGGTTGGATCTGTACTACGCAGGTCCTCCACAACGTATCACAACGGTAGGCAAGAGGAACTAGATCATCTACTCGAGACAGATCAGACAGATCATCATCTGCCAAGAGGTGTGAAGCGTTTGGGCTGAAGAGTGCATCCATCCCCTGCAAGCGAACGTGGTTTTCTAATATATACACGGCGTGAAAAAACAGGGACCTCTTTCGACCAGCCGGGATTCAACAACGCACACGCGTTACCGACAGTTATAGTTCAACTACCGTGTTAGCTTGGTCAGCGAAAACCCAACGCGCTCCGTCCCGGCATTGTAGGGATGCGAGGATATATGGTCATACGACTACGGCCATGCACGACATGAGTATCCACGAGGCAGATACGTAGTGATACCCATTGCTGTCTCAGGAAGTGGCCACACCAGAAATTAAATTAACTCATCGAAGCTGTCGTCCATATGCAAGTCCGCCTCAGAGGCGGTTCTTAGCAGGATACAGTTCACCCTCCATGCGACTCGCCCAATACCTCACGGCGCTTCGCGCTTGGTGCAAGCAATGTCTGCCAGGTTGGTGAAAACCCAACGTGCTCCGTCCCGGCATTGTAGGGATGCGAGGGTCTATGGTCATACGACTACGGCCGTGCACGACATGAGTACCCCCCCCCCCCTCCACTTTTGTCCCGCAACTTACGAAGTCGTATGTAGCGCCGATCACACGGAGCAGCCCAGGCTGATGCAGTACATGGGAAAACCATTTCGGGAAAACACATTCGGGACTTTTAGAGCAGGGGAAAAAAAAACGGCCACACCCTTCTCCGCCCTGTCTCGAAGGGATGCGCGAGTTACAATGCGTCAACACGGACGTAGGGTAAGCACAGATGAGTTACCCCCCCACCCCCCGCCCCCCCCCCCCCCCGCCCCCCCCACCCACCCCCCACCCCCACCCACCCCCCCACGCCCCCCCCACCCCCCCCACCGCACAGGAATGGAACTGGGATTTGGGCGATAAGATAAGCAAAAACATAACGTAATGAACGGCTTGCTGCAGTAGAGGCTTGCACCAATGGTTTTTTTTTGCTTCTGAAGGTGGTCACTTGAGGAGCTCTATACCTGCAGTAGCCTGCACACTGATTTTGAAGGAAAACAAACGTGCTACCCGATGGGCATAAAATACCATGGCCTGACGATACAACGGGACATACAGAACGCGAGGATGAAGGTCAGACGATTTTGGGTTAAGGAGGCTTTACTAGGTCATTCAGAAAACGTTTCAGCCAAAAAAAGGTATACCTTATACCTTTATCGTAGCACGAGTCTAGTGAGCGCCCAAATGTTGAAGGTGTCTCTATTAGGAGTAAGAACGGTGCTCCGTCTCGAAAGGAATGCGTGCTCAACGGTCAAACGAATCAAAGGCGAGCAACAAACGAGAATAAGCCCCCCCCCCCCCCCTGCACACACACGCCGAGCTTACCATCGCCAACGTTAGTCTGGAACTCGACCAGCTCCTCCAACCCTTGCTCCTTGGCGCACGCCCTGAGTTCTTCGAGATGTTCGACGTTCTCCGATACTCTCTCGTCGTAGCCGCCTGAAAATAGAAGCATTCCGCACGCGGGACAGACCACGATCTTGATCATCTACATCTTAAACCTGCCGTTACGATCTACTGTAGACAACCTAGATCCTAAACCTACCGTTACGATCTAGATCATCTAGATCCTAAACCTGCCGTCACGATCTAGATCATCTAGATCCTAAACCTGCCGTTACGATCTAGATCATCTAGACCCTAAACCTGCCGCTACGATCTGGATCATCTAGATCCTAAACCTGCCGTTACGATCTAGATCATATAGATCCTAAGCCTGCCGTTACGATCTGCAGTAGATCATATAGATCATAAACCTGCCGTTACGATCTAGATCATTTAGACCCTAAACCTATCGTTACGATCTAGATCATCTAGGTCCTAAACCTGCCGTTACGATCTAGATCATCTACATCTTAAACCTGCCGTTACGATCTACTGTGGGTCATTTAGATCCTAAATCTGCCGTCACGATCTAGCTAACTTAGATCCTAAACCTGCCGTTACGATCTAGATCAGATCCTAAACCTGCCGTTATGGTATTCATATATTGTGCAAGATCTGTTTATAATACAGGTTCCAACCCAGGAAGCATGTAAACATGTTTCCTATTTATAGACTAAGCAGGTCATTGCGGCTCCCACCACCCGAGATACATGATATTCAAATCATACAGACCATACAGATCATACAGACCATACATATCACACAGATCACACAGATCATACAGACCATGCAGAGCATACATGGCATACAGATCATGCAGATCTAGATCATGAAGCGAGAATCAGTCATCTAGTGTGAAACATTCGGCAAAATATACTCATATACTTCGTATATTGGTGAGGAAAATAACAGCATACAAAACAATGGTGGGGGGTGGGGAGCGTACGAATTTGTTGCTTGCCTTAGTCATTTGGCCATTGACCACGCATACCTTTCAAGATGGAGCAAATGGTGGGGGGAGGGCAAGCAAACAATAATAGTTTTGCCGTCGACACAACGATGATACCTATTATAGTCGATCCGAACATCCGTAAACAGAAATACGAGAATTATAACGTGTTTGGTTACTAGTGTAGTCTATATAATTAAAAGGATAATTGTGGATTACAATAGCACGAACATACCCTGACAGCGTTACGGGCAGGGAGGCTGTTGTGTGTACTCGTAGCAAGGCCTCACTACCACCACAACCACCACCACCACGACTACCACCACGCACTTGTCCCGTGTCTTCGTATTTCCTCTTTCGCCAAAACCATCACCAACAACAACACCAACACCACCACCAACAAACACAACAGCAACAACATCAACACCACCAACAACAACAACAACACCACCAACAACAACCGACACCACCTCTACCACCACCACCCCCAAACAACCACAACCAAGACCACCCCTACCCCCACTCCCAACAACACCACCAACACCAACACCAACACCAACACCAACACCAACAACAACGACAACACCAACAGCAACAGCAACTATTAGTACATCAACATTAACAACACCAACACCAACAAAACAACAACAACAACTAACTAACAACAGCAACAACAGCACCAACACCGCCCTCACCACCACCAGCACCAACACCACCACCACCACCACCAACAGCTCACCAGCAACGATCAGACGCAGGCCCCTGTCGGAGGCCTCCGCTTTCCCCATCTCCCGCAAGGCCCACCCCAGAGCTTTCACGGCCAGCGCAAGGTTCTTCTTTCTCTCAAACCGGTTAAGGGAGACGATCGGACCTTGCCAGAAAATGATGAGGCACAGAAGGAGAGTGTGTGATAGTCACGACGACGTAAGCGATATACAAAACGTCAGCAGATAAGCAAGTTTACGGTATACCACTCTGTCCCGAACTATAAGCACCATTTTTATTGAATATGAGTGTATAAAAGGTGCTTATATTTATGGACAAGAGTGGTAGGCAGTAACGTGCACTGGTGTTATTTTTCCGGCTTACGACATGGTTAGGGGGATAAGGGACAATTTTGTATTATCTGTTTTTTTTCTCATGACAAACCAGGTTCCCTGGCCTTAACTCTGCTATGGCCATGAACCGGATGATCTTCAAGTGTGTTCACCGCTGTGTCGGGTATGTTGTTAGACAATTGTCACAAAAAAGTGATCATGACTAAGGGGACATTTAAGAGCCATCCCCGGTTTTCAGGTCTTGCTTTGGTTTTGGGACACGACCAGACTTTTTATAGAAAGGAGGTAGGGAAGGAGAAGGTCGAGTATACCCACGCCATAGCTGGCCGTTTTACGTAGTAGCCGCATGCCATGCATGGCAATGGTTGTATGACCGTAGACCCTCGCATCCCTATAATGCCGGGACGGAGCATGTCGGGTTTCCACCGACCAAGCAGGCATGTTGATTTCTTGCACCAAGCGCGAAGCGGCGCGTGGAGTATTTGGTCGAGTCGTATGAAGGACGAGCTGCATCCTACGAAGAACCGCTTGTGATGCGGGCTGTCTTTCATAGGGATGGCAGCGTCGACATAGTTGGGGGGGGGGGGTGTACTCATGTCGTGCACGGCCGTAGTCATATGACCATAGACCCTCGCATCCCTACAATGCCGGGACGGAGCACGTTGGGTTTTCACCAACCAGGCAGACATTGCTTGCACCAAGCGCGAAGCGCCGTGAGGCATTGGGCGAGTCGCATGGAGGGTGAGCTGCATCCTGCTAAGAACTGCCTCTGAGGCGGACTTGCATATGGACGACAGCCTCCCATGAATTGATTTAATCTCCGGTGTGGCCACTCCCAGAGACAGCAATGGGTATCACTACGTATCTGCCTCATGGATGCCTTGCCATATCACACTACGTGATACAATCATTTCCCTTGTGCGGAGTTGAGCTTATCAACCACGCACAAAATGATATAACCAGACCGCCAGCCTGGGTGACCGCCAACATAAAAAACGGTACCCTGCTTGCCTAGCTCACGCAGTGAGAGGCATGTTTTACAGCGTCGTCGCCAAGCGACGCCAACCCAACCTACAAATATATAAGGGGGGGGGGTGTACTCATGTCGTGCACGGCCGTAGTCATATGGTTAGTCACGACAATGTGGGCGAGATTGGAAGCGAGAGGTCGTACGAGATTACGAACGGTATTGGGCTTGCTTTCGGTACAGAGAGAATTGCGTGTACATGTGTTTCGAAAAGCTTGATCGGGATTCACGCCACGAATATGGGGACGTTTAGGAACCATCCCCGGGTTTCAGGTCATGCATGTTTGTTTACGAACGGTAATGAGCTTGCGGTTGGTAGATAGATAGCGTCATGTATATGTGTGCTTTAAAAAAGCGTGATCGAAATTGACGCCACGAATACGGGGACGCTTAGGAATCATCCCCGGTTTTCAGGTCCTGCTTTGGGACGCGATAGGGACCTTCCAGAGTGTAGAAGGAAGAAAAGCTGCACGCGTCGGACAGATCCATCTACAGACAGATCATCTACAGATCATATGCAGATAGATAATCTGCAGATAGATCATCTACAGATAGATCATCTACAGATAGATCATCTACAGATCATCTAGATCCTAAAGCTGCCGTTATGATATGTTGTGCATGATCTGTATACAATATGGATCCAACTAAAGAAACTTACCCTAGACCATACAGGCTATACGACCCCGACCCAGCAACATGAGCTATATAGACCATACCGATAATACCGATCATACCGATCAGACAGATCGTACAGATAATGCATACCATACAGATCATGCAGATCATACAGATCATACAGATCATACAGATCATACACATCATACAGATCATGCAGATCATACATATCATACAGATCATACAGATCATACAGATCAGGAATTCATCCTCCCTGAAAGCTCTAGATCACGAAAGCGGGGACTGATTGTCTTTTCCGAGGTGTAGGAATGTATCGCCCTTCACACCCCTAAAACGTAAGTATTACAAGGGCCCGTGACCCGGCCGGATTTCGCGAAGAGTAATTAATCGGTAGAGAGCCATTCGTATCGCCCAAAATTGTTCAAAGTATTCTGGGAACTTTTTTCAGCCTATTCCCAAAACTTTACGGCAATAGATTCAACTTCTTAACCAAGACGGCAAAATTATTTCAAATAATTTACAGCAATTAAACAAAAGCGCCAACTCATGTAGACCATACCGATCAGGATGGAGTGGAGATTGATTTCTGTCTTGAGGTGTGGAAAATGTTTCGTCCTCCCCCCCCTAAAAAGTAATCCATCGGTGGGTGCCAATAGCCGACAAACTGATTCTAGTCGGGAAGAACGCTGGCGAAAGCCGACGCTACCGGTGCCCAGCCCAGTGGCCGACTTAAGTCTGCCCTCTTCGACCAAGGAGGGCCCGCAGGCGCATGCTACGATAGAGATGTGCACCTTGTTTTTTCTAAGCTCCTAACTTGAGGAGCTCCATACTAATAGTAAGTAGGTTTTGGAGGGGGAAAAACAGTGCTATATATACCCGATGAATAATTCCATGACCTGAGTCTAGTATGAAAAATATTACAAGCACAAGAATGAAAGTTTGACGATTTTGGGTTAAGGGCCCATACTAACGAATACCAGGGTATAAAAGGCGGGACACCGGTCTTCTTGGGCGCGTGAAGGCCTCTGTTGCCCTTAATATACTGGTTTTAGAGTACGGAGGCAGGCAGTCGAGGGGTCAAACAGCAGCCGTCTCTTATGAGTAGTGCACTTCATCAACAGTTAGCACATACATGTAACAGTGGTACGTAGGCTAGGCAGCACAGAAGGCCGGCAGGTGGCTTCGAGTGGCCGAGGACTGGGCGGAGGCCTACATGCGGAAATAGCATGACGCGGAGTGGAGTAAAGCAGCAAAGCGGTACGCGACGGCTGCGGATGCAGCAGCAACACGGACCGTTCACCAATGCGCACAAGGAGGGGCCGGGGAGGGGGTATTGGGGGGGGAGGGGAGGGGGGGGGGGGAGAGAGGCGCTGCTCAAAATACTGACGACTGGGTAGTCACTAGAGGTGGGCACCGTTAAAAAAAAACGGTTTAAACCGGTTTTTGGAAACCCAGCAGGCGTGTACGAGTGGTCGGTTTTTTTAACGCGTTTTTTTCGCCGGTTTAAACCGGTTAACCGAAAACCGGATAAAACCGGATAAAACCGGAAAACCGGATAAAACCGATTTAAAACGGGTAAAACCGGAAAACCGGTAGCACCAGACAACTCCTTCACTGAGTCTCTGCCGAATAAAACCACCACCAGTACTTATAATAGTATACACACAGTAGTATAGTGTTATACCAAGGTATACACATTTTTCACGTACGACATCTATCTGTATAATATTTTACTTTTTTTAACTCTTTGAAAAAAAACTTAATTTTAGTCTGAAAACAAAAATATTGAAATTAGTGTGGAAATTGTTGTCTTGAAATTAGTGTTGATGTGTTTACTTGATTTTAGTGCAGGGGTTAGACCGCGCGCAGGAACCCCCTCCGAATACGCTGATCTGCAACGCATAGAAAACAAAGACAGGAAGCGAGTAATCGCGAAGAAAGAAGAAAGCAAAGGAAGCCAAGAACTTCTCCTGCGGCAATTAAAGGCTGAGAGTGACTGTCACCTAGGAAGATATGTATGCCGAGGGAAGCTTCCGAAGCCCACAATGTCTATGTAAACGCGTACGTAGTAGTTTATAATATGTATATAGACTACAGTGTATTGCTGTACGTCAATCGTCGTCAGAAGAAATAGACAAAGATAGTAGTAAGGGGGTGATACAATTGACATCTAGCTTTCTTTAGGAAACGAGGCACTCATTTTTTCCATTCATTTTTCTCTTTCAATAGGATTGCTATGTTGTGGGCGATGGGTCGTGGTTAGAGGTGGGCACCGATAACAAAAAACGGTTGAAACCGGTTTTTGGAAACCCAACATGCGAACAGCTGATCGCTGTTCAGTGCTGGATAGTCTTGGGGGGAGGTATATAGTACCCTGTTACCTGTGCACCGGCAATGTCTTCTTCACAACAATGTTTTACACCTTGAAATCACGTCACCCCGTGTGCTGTGGTTGTGGCTCGAAATCCACATATAAACAGCACGTTTTAGACCTAAACATGCCGTTATGTTCAATGATTTGGAGGTGTCTCACGTTACCATCCGGTTTAAACCGGTTTTCGGAAAACCGGTTAAAACCGGCTGAAAAAAACGGTTTTAACCAATTTTTTGTTTTGATAATAACGCCTCGTTATCCGGTTTTCGTTTTTTTGTTTTGCCTCCCGGTGCCCACCTCTAGTAAGCACTTTATCGTCATGATGCGTGCCTTTCCAGTGCCGAAGAAGTTAGTTGGGGGCCGCTCGTACTCCCTCGCACTATGTATGCCTCCCTTGCCTGCTTTTTGCTCTCCGCTTCTTTTTTTTTAAAAATACAGTACATATATTTCGAACGCACACTGTCGCCTGCCCGGGGGGGGGGGTTTAAAAATACAGTACATATATTTCGAACGCACACTGTCGCCTGCCCGGGGGGGGGGGCGCGTCGCCCCCCCCCGACACTGCTATTGCATCCACGCTCTGTTCGGCTGCCGTGCCAACCTAGCACTACACCGCTATTTGCGTCCAAGGTCTGGTACTGGATTTCGAACTGTACTCGTCGTCTTCCTGTCTCTGCTGCTGCTGCTGCACACTCTTTAACACATTATGCATTAGGCTGCTGTCGCGAGCTGTACTCGTCGTCTTCCTGTCTCTGCTGCTGCTGCTGCTACTGCACACTCTCTAGCACATCATTCATTAGGATGCTGTTGCGAGCTGTACTCGTCGTCTTCCTGTCTCTGCTGCTGCTGCAGCAGCCCTCAGACGTAGTACTTACTGCTGCTGTGGGTGTGTGCTATGAACCTACGTATGTTTCCTCGTTGCTGGTCTCTGGGCGACGCTTTACGGACAAATATTTTACTTCGTTGTGCCCTGGGCCACGGAAAGAAATTCCCTTCTGAAAAACGCCGCCTACTAGAAGATAAACCCCATCCGGCTGCTGTTGCGAGCAAATATGTCGGTTGACGGTCAAGTGTCAAGTTTGTCAAGCGTCAAGGTTGTCTGTCAAGGCCTTTTGCGTTGTCAAGCCAAAATGTCCCCTATCCCCGGTACAATGATTCCTCCAGAACTCATGTGGAAACCCCTTGTTTTTCTAGAAGAAAGTCATATTGATCCGCAGTGTAGTGTACAAAAAAATAAAAATATTGAAGTTTTCAGTGATTTTGTACGGCGTTTTTGAAAACCGGGGATTTTTTTGTGTGTACCGTAGGTCCTAATTACTAGTATTTACTATGGTCGCCCGTAATAGCGAAAAGTAGGGAAATATATGCATTTCATGTCTGTACCGTACGTCCCCCATTTTACTATATGGTCCCCCGTAATATTACGGGGTGGGCTAATGTAGTAAATAGGACATACGGAATACACAAAAGCCTATATATTTCCCCATTAAAAATAACAATAGTTGGTCCTATTTACTATGGTCCTCCGTAATAACTGTCGACTTAAGTCTTGCCGACTAAGAGCTCTAGTCATGAGGCATCTTCGATAAAGAAGAACGAGAAATGCGATTCCCTCACCAATTTTTCCCGGGGGGGGTAAATCTTCGGGTCCACGCTTGACATACGCCTCCACATTAGTAGGCGGGTACAAAACCCTCAGCCTCCTTGATGCCGATTTGGCTGGGAAATTCGTATTTTCTTCTCCGTCCCCGGCACCATGCCCGACTGATGCACTCTCATCTGGAACTCCCGATGCCCAGTATAGGAGGGGAAGGGGGGGGGGGGCGCAGGGAGACGGGGGGGGTCGGTTACGAAGTTGTTTTATGTAATTACGGAGGACCTTTTAAAAACAGGACATACGGTATAGTAGTCTATAAAATAGACCACAGACTACACACAAAAAAAAACTATATATTTGACTAGTTTTACTATCAATATTGGGTTATATTTATAGGACCTATGGTATACACAAAGGCCTACATATTTGACTACTGTAGTTATGCTATCAGTGTTTGGTCATATTTACTATGCCCCCCCCGTATTAATTGCCTGGCCCAGCAACCGCTGGACCAGCTACAAGCAGCAGCCCTGTCTGTTCGCGTGTTCTATCAGTCTGCCAGCACTGTTCCGTGCTGCACCGACTTTGGTATTGTTTTGTCCCCAGCTCTCATGAAGAGAGCTCCATCACAGTATTCCAACTCACGCGGTCAACTACCGCCAGTGGCATGCATCAAATAAAATAAATAAAAAACAACAACAAAGCACCACCTGAAAAAAATCGCTTCCCAAGCCGCGGGAAAGCTTCTCGGAAAATTCCTGCCGTGAAATTGCTGTTCACTGCCACCGAAGACGCCATACCCGTTGTGAACTCCTCCAGCCTGAAGAAGCGACAAGGAGGCCGAATACAGAGCGGGGAAAGGGGGGGGGGATAGAAGGGGCCAAGAACCGAGCGGACGATGGTAAAAAAATGGACTGAGCGACTGACTCTATGCGTTGTTCATCGGCCAACGATACTGTATATGGTCAACGGAAAATATAGAGGGAGCGACTTACGCGTCCAGCATCAACGGTAATGTAGGTGGCACGATCCAACGCGTTTCAGCGTCAACGGTGGTGTGGGATGTGGGTGGAGCGACTTCACACAATGTAGCAGAAAAGCGGTCTCGTTTCGAAAAAACAAAAGTCAACGATAACTAATGTAGACGGAGCGACCAGAAATAACACGTCTACATTTCCGTTGGCTTCTGTTATTTACCGTTGCCTAATACAAATGAAACGGCTCTACTGCTGAAAGCCGACGGAACAACAGAGTCAGCGCCATCACGCCGCTACCGGATAACGGTAAACCAAACAGTCGGGGAGTCGCTCGGGCATCTATTCTGGGATACACGGATAACCTGACAGCAGGCAAAACAATAGATCCGTTGAACTCACGCATCCAGCGGCCAGCGGTACAGGCTGCGGAGAGTAGAGCCTCTTTGAAGGCAGAGCAGCTTATCCGGGAAGTGGCAGTAGAACAGCACCTAGTATGGGATGGGATGGGATGGGAAGGGCATTGGTTGGGATAATATGGGATTGGATGGATTGGGAACGGCCTTGATGTGATGATGTCCGATAGGATATGATAGAATGGGATGGCATGGCATGGGACGGGATGAGATGGGATGCCATGAGACGGGATGGGATACAATAGGAAGCATGGGATAAGATTGGATGCGATGGGATGGGACGGGATGGGATGGGAGGGGATGGGATGGGATGGGATGGGATGGGATGGGATGGGATGGGGTAGGATGGGATTGGATTGGATATGATGGGTGGGATGGGATAGGATTGGGTGGGAAGGGCATGGTGACATGGAAAAGGCATAGGATGGAGAGGGGTGGGATGGGATGGAATGCATTGCGTCGCGGTGCGATGCGACAAGGACGGAACAACACAGCACCAGAAAAACGTCAGCCCCAAAACCCCACCGCATTGCACCGCCTAAGACCAACCCACCGTACATATCGACCATGCCCCAAGTACCCTCAGCCCCTTACACCAGCGAGCCATAACCTTAACTCAAGCCACCAAACCACTAACCCCAAACTTCGGCTGGCGGTCGAGTAAGGTCGTTTATGCGGGTTAGAAAAATATATGTCATGGCACCCAAGAGGCAGCTACATACTGTACTGTACCCATCGATATCCCTGGAGGTGACGACACCGGAAAACAAATTCGAACCATTCGACGCTTGTCATCCACATGCAAGAACGTACGCACCACGTGCCGAGCTCTGCCTCACAAGCGGTTCTTAGAAGGGTGCAGCCCACCCTTCATGCGGCTCGCCTAACACCTCACGGCGCTTCCCGCTTTGGTGCGATGTCTGCCTGGTAGGTAAAAAAACCAGCGTGCGCCGTCCCGGCATTGTAGGGATGCGAGAGTCTATGGTCATACGACTACGGCCATGCATGAATATCGAGTACACCCCCTCCCCCATCCCCCCAAGCCGGGGTGGAAACCCCTTACCGGTCCGGCGAGCCGCAAGAGGGGAACGGGTGCCGACACACCGTCGCAGAAGATAACGCTCTTGACCTCGCCTTCCCCGTCCCCTCCTCCACGCCCCCCTTCCCCCTCC
>MEHQ01000383.1:156082-181496 GCA_008828725.1 Saccharina japonica | reverse complement strand
CCCCCCCACCGCCTCCGCCACCGCCCCTTTTTCCGGTCTCGCCGACAACTACGCAGAGCGCGAGCCATAACATCCTGAAAAAATCGTTGGGGAAAAGGTAGGATACCGTGCGTGTAAGGCTGGGCGGGAAAATGGGACGGTTTCTGCGTGCGTGCCTGCTATTCTGTGGATATAGATGTCGGTTTGGATCTGGATCTGGATCTGGATCTGGATCTGGATCTGGATACGGATGTCGGTTTGGATCTGGGCATGGATATGGATCTGGACGATAACATGGATACAGACGGATTCAGATATGGATTTGGGAACGGGTTACGGATGTCGGTTAGGATCTGGGTCTGGATCTGGATCTGGACAGTGACATGGATACGGATGGATTCGGATATTGAATTTGGATACGCATTTGGATGTAGACTATAAATAGGATACGAATTAGTTTATCGACACGTATGGGTATGTATTCAGATATGGCCTACGACGCGGAATTGTTTATTGATGAGGGTATGGACTTGGATACGGGTATCGATAAAGATATCGGTATGAACCTACTGGTCTGGATATGGATACCTGGTATACACGGACGTTGACATGGGTATACATATACCTGGTGTATGTAAACATGGACAAGAACATGGGACATGTGCGTGGAAAACGACGTGGATATAGGCATGAATAGGGATATGGATATAGAGTAAGAATGTGGATACGGGTACGGTATCATATGAGATGATAATACGGTTACAGATATGGGTATGGCTGTAACCCTTCCATAATTTTTCCTGCCCTACGGATGCCTTTTTTATTTGGTCATGTGGCTTATTGCGGTTGGTTAAAAGGTCCCTAGTCCAAACACACCCAGCCCCAACATCACCTCAAAAAACAAAACGTCACCCCACCTCACCACACTCTACCCCACCCCATCTCATCCCATCCCATCCCATCCCATCCCATCCCATCCCATCCCATCCCATCCCATCCCACTCACTGGCAACAACGTCAGTACAGGACAGCTACTGATAAAACGGTAATCGGGAGTCGTTATATGTTCCGTAGAACGCAAGCCTTGTTAAACTAAAGAAATCCAGTATGGACCAGATTTTTAGCTGACCGACTAACTACAAGTCACCGAATAGGTGTTAGCTGGCCGACAAAATATTTTCGCCGTCTAGTCGTTAGTTGGCCGACTAAACAACCACCGACTAGTAGTTGGCCGACTAACAGTCGCCGACT
This sequence comes from Saccharina japonica, assembly GCA_008828725.1. NCBI lineage: Eukaryota > Phaeophyceae > Laminariales > Laminariaceae > Saccharina > Saccharina japonica. Next base: position 180,266 of record MEHQ01000383.1, on the reverse strand, counting down.
AACAGCCGCCGACTACGAGTAGTTGTTTTTTGGCCGACTAAAAATTCGCTCGACGAGTCCTTTCTTTTCAGCCGCTCGGAGCCACTCGACCTACTATAGTGACCACTTTTGTTTTTGCAGTCAGAACCTTCGAAGCGTCGTGTTTTACACGATATGCATCATCGCCATGGGACTTCTGTGTGTTGCTCTGCGTCAAGAAAATTGTTTCACGTTCAAGTCTGATTGATGAACAGAGGAACTCACCCGAGTACCGTAAGCGTAGTACTAAAAATGGGGGTTGCCCCCTAGCGTGGCACGATTCATTAGTCGCCGAATAATTTCCAGTTGGCCGACTAACATTCACTTTACCGATTAGTTGTTAGCTGGTTGACTAATTAATCGCCGACTAGTTGATAGTCGTTCGACTAACAGTCGCCGACTACTTGTCATTTGACCGACTAAACGTTGCCGATATTTGTCGATTGGCTGACTAAAAATTCGCTCGCCGACCAATTGCTAGTTGGCCGAATATTAGTCGCCAACTAATTGAAAGTTGGCCGACTAAAATTAAATTCACGGACTGGTTGTTAGGTGGCTGACTAATTAATCGCCGACTAGTTGGTAGTCGTCCGACTAGCAGTTACCGACTAATTGTCAGTTGACCGAAAAAACAATGTCGACTATTAATAGTTGTCGATTGGCCGACTAAAAAATCGCTCGCCGACTAGTTGCTAGTTGGCCGAATATTAGTCGCCGAATAATTTCCAGTTGACCGACTATAATCAATTCACCGACCAGTTGTTAGCTGGCCGACTAATTAATCGCCGACTAGTCGGTAGTCGTCCGACTAGAAGTTTCCGACTAGTTGTCAGTTGGCCGACGAAATCCTGCCCACTAGGTGTCAATTTTGGCCGACTAACATTCGCCGACTAGTTGTTAGTTGGCCGAATAATTAATCGCCGACTAGTTGGTACTCGTCCGACTAGAAGTTGCCGAATACTTGTCAGTTAAACGAATAAAAAGCGCCGACTAGCTGTCAATTGGACGCATGCTACGGTAGAGGTGCACCTGCATACAGGCCATTTTCTGAGGATATGGTCCCTTGAGGAACTTTATACCTCACCCGAAAACAGGTTTTGGAGAAAACAAAAAGGGCTACTCGTACCCGATAAAAAAAAAATCATGCCCTAAGGCCGTTTCCTATGCGGTTCGATTTTTGAGCTTCAGATTATGGTCCGATCGATTTTTCAGCGACCTAGTTCGAAAATCGAAACAGTCTTCTTATGCGAGAAAACACGGGTTTGTTGTATCATACGTGCAGATATTTGAGCAAACGGCAAGACCAACTGCTGTTGTTGTTGTGGTCTGGCGCCGCGAAGAGACGCGCCGAGTGCGCTGTACTGCGCGTAAAACCCAAGCGTCCGAAGCCACGCTGGCTGCCTCTGGTCTGGCGGCGACGCGCCGAGTGCGCTCGAGTCGACCTGTCTTGGTATTTGGTATTTTGGCACAACGAAGCATCCGAGCGTTGACTGTGTACTGTACTGCTGTGCTGCTGCTGAAACATCTACGAGTACGGAGAGGCGCGCGCCGAGTGCGCTTCCCTTCGTCTCTAGGCCCGAGCCCGCGCCAGCCGACTGTAGTGTGGCGACGGAGAGGCCCACCGATCGTCGGCTGCGCGTCGGGCGCGAAGCAACGTCGCTGTGTCACCATCCAACTCATCGATCGTGCTGTTGCTGCTGCTTGCTTGCTGCGTGGATAACATCTTGAATTTAGAGACCATGCCATTTTTCGATTTGAAAATCTGATGACCCAAGTCGTCGGATTTTGGGCCAAAATCTGACGACTTGGGTCATCGGATTCTCAAATCGAAAAAATTCCGGTCAGATTTTGCATAATCGGACTGCATAGGACGGTGCTTTCGTTTTTGAGATCGAAAAATCCGACGACTTGGGTCATCGGATTCTCAAATCGAAATTTTTCCGGTCAGATTTTGCATAATCGGACTGCATAGGACGGTGCTTTCGTTTTTGAGATCGAAAAATCCAAATCTGAAGCTCGAAATCGAACCGCATAGGAAACGGCCTCAGGGATCCAATAAAAATATAGCATCACCAAAAAAAAATTCCGACGATTTTGGGTTAAGGAGCCCCGTCATTCAGAAAACGTTTCAGCCAAAAAAAGGTATACCTATACCTCTATCGTAGCACGCGTCATTTGGCCGACTAACAGTCGCCGACTAGTGGGTATTTGGCTGACTAGACGTTGCCGACTAGTTGTTAGTTGGCTAGGTATTGCAGGTATAGCAGATTTTCTGCGTCTTTGTATGTTTTATGATTCATTCGTTTTGTGGCTTGAACTGCAGCGTTCTTGGCCGATGAAGACTGTATATAAATGAACACAGTATGTGCGCTAACTGCGCTACCCAACTACTATTTATACTGCACATGAACTGCCTACGTAGCGATAGGAGCTTAATGCCTTTTGACAGGAGCCTACTGCTTAGTGTCTAGCGACAGGCGATTACTACCTTGTGACGGGAGCCTACTGCCTAGTGATAGGAGCCTACTGCCTAGTTTCTAGCGACAGGAGAGTACTGCCCACAGTAGTGTCTAGTGACAAGAGCTTACTGTCTACCTGTAGTGTCTAGCCACAAGAGACTGCTGCCTAGTGACGGGAGCCTACTGCCTAGTGTCCAGCGACAGGCGCCAACAGCCGAGTGACAGAAGCCTACTGCCTAGAGTCTAGCGACGGGAGCCTACTGCCTAGTTTCCAGTGACAGGAGAGTACTGCCTAGTGTCCAGCGACAAGAGACTACTGCCTAGTGTCAGCGACAATATACAACTGCTGACGTAGCGGCAGGAGCCTACTGCCTAGTGTCTAGCGACAGGCGCCAATAGCCTAGTGACAGGAGGCTACTGCTTCAAGTGTCTAGCGACGGGAGCCTACTGCCTAGTTTCCAGCGACAGGAGCCTACTGCCGTGTGATCGGAGCCTACTGCCTAGTTTCTAGCAACAGTAGAGTACTGCCTAGTGACGGGAGCCTACTGCCTAGTGTCGAGCGACAATATACAACTGCCTATTAATAGCGACAGGAGCCTACTGTCTAGTGTCCAGCGACAGGCACCAACAACCGAATGGCAGGAGCCTACTGCCTAGAGTCCAGCGACGGGAGCCTGCTGTCTAGTATCTAGCGACAGGCGCTTATTGCCTAGCGACAGGAGTCTACTGCCTAGCGTCTAGCGACAGGAGCCTGATGCCTAGTGACAGGAGCATATCGCCTGCTGTAGTATCAACAGTAGAAGCTATCAGCGTACAGCAGCACAGGACACCTAACAAGAAACAGGAAGCCTGAATCAGGCTGGCTTCCGTATTTGACAACGGGTGCTTTCTACACTAACTTCAGTAGAACGAATGCCGAATTTTTTATCTCCCTGTAAATGTCAGCCTGGTTTTCTTATTGCTCGTTATCTTACAAGTGCTGCGTACAGACTGTAGAGCAAGAGCGCCTCCCCACAACTGAGATATAGTACCCTTGCGCCCGCCGTCAACCCGATAACGCCGTTTATATCTAGAAACCCCGACGCCACCCCCTCCGCCTCCCACCGTCAGTTTTTGTTTTCGTTTCTTAGGCGGTACTCTGTGATTTACTGTACCTGACTATGGCGCAGAAAGCCGTGAATCTCCCGCAAACGAGGTGTCTCGGTAGCCAATCGCCGCGCACCCGAATGAGCCCTGCAAGCACGCCTTTTCCAGTAGGAAACCCGAACGGCGAAACAGAAAAAAGCACGCGCAGTATAAGATAGTACAGTTGTCACTAATACGGGAGACCATAGTAACTAGGACCTACGGCACACACACACACACAAAAACCTATACATTTACCCATTTTTTCTAACAACCTTTGGTCCTATTAAATAGGGACCTACGGCAGAAAGAGAAATCTTACTATTCGCCTCGATTTACCTATTTCTTCTGACAACATTTGGCCCTATTTACTATAGGCCATACGATAGCATAGGCACAATTCGATGCGAGTCGACGAGGGAAGAAATGGCTGAAGTCTTCTCGCGATCAAAATGCAAGGCACGAACCGTAGTGGGGGGGGAGGGAGTGGAGCTTACTTTGTGACCCCAGGTCTGAGTTACGACTAGGAAAGAGAGAGAAACGACGGCCGAAGGTGATAAATGGGATGGAAAAAAAACATTGAAAAAAATAGGTGTCGCTATTATAAGATAGAATAACTGTACAGGAATCCGCGCGGCAGGATATTTGTAACAGTCGCCAGCTTGTGTGCGTTAACGGAAGGATGGGTGGATTTCAAATTAAAAAAATGTATTTATAGAAGTATATATACAGCGATTTCGATCGGAGTTCCTACAAAAACAAAAAAGACCGCCGTGTAAATTAGAAACTCGCATTCGCTCACAACAATAAATAGGTATACTGTATACCAGGTCTCATACAATTAAACAAAACACGACACATGCTACGGCGGTAGGGTTGCAAACCCATTTTGTTTTCTGAGGCTCCTCTGGTTTGAGGTGCTTTATACTACCTATGGTATGAAACACCAAAAAAAAAAGTTATTTTGACCAAAACAAAAAACTGATTTTAACCTAACAAAACTGATTTTTACCCCACAAAAACAAAACAAAATGCTTGTGAGAAACAAAATGAAAGCTTAATACCCGATGAACAGTCACCCCGTGGTGTCTCGGAAGCCGCTCAAGCAATCCATCAACTATCTGTGTATCTATCTATCTATATATATCTATCTATCTACCTATCTATCTATCTATTTATCTATATATATATATATCTATCATAGATCCTAACGGCCACTTTGCGTCACCCGTAGTTCGGACGCAGTCCAGTCAGCCAATCAGTTTATCATGTATCTATCTGTACGCTTCGTATATGTATAGTTATCTATGTGACGGTGAGGGTTAGACGTATCTATCGTAGATCTCAGAACACGTACGCATGGACGGATACATCACAAAGTCAAGCACCAAAGATCCGGCCAGACCGGATCTGAGGGCGTTAGAGGTCCGCTAAGCGTAGGAACGTTGACCTCTCCCCTCAAGCTGACTCGATGCTCCTCCACCCTTAACGCCCGATTGGGGTGAGGCTCGATGAGCCCCCCACGGTGCCAGAACTATAATAGACCCGCCGTGTAGCACAAAACACGACACATGCTACGGCGGTAGGGTTGCAAACCCATTTTGTTTTCTGAGGCTCCTCTGGTTTGAGGTGCTTTATACTACCTATGGTATAAAACACCAAAAAAAAAACTGATTTTGACCAAAACAAAAACTGATTTTAACCTAACAAAACTGATTTTTACCCCACAAAAACAAAACAAAATGAAAGCTTAAAACCCGATGAACAGTCACCCCGTGGTGTCTCGGAAGCCGCTCAAGCAATCCATCGCCTATCTGTGTACCAGATATCTATCTATCTATCTATCTATCTACCTATCTATTTATCTATATATCTATACATCTATCATAGATCCTAACGGCCACTTTGCGTCACCCGTAGTTCGGACGCAGCCCAGTCAATCAATCAGTCAATCATGTATCTCTCTGTATGCTTCGTATATGTATAATTATGTTCGTGAAATTTTCGTACTTTTCGCAACTTTTCTCTTCGCACGAGCACTTTTCGGCAAAACGCTAAGTACCCCGACACGCTGTCCTAAATCCTAACGGCCACTTTTCGTCGCCCAGGGTGTCTCGAAAGCAGCTCAATCGATCCATCATCTATCTATCTACCTCTCTGTCCCAAAGGCCTTCGGACAATCAATCAACCAAGCCGAACCTACATGTATCTGTTCTAAATGCCTTGGCAAGATCAATCAACCCATCAGTCCATCCATCTTTCTATCTATCCATCTACTTCAAAGGATCTATAAATATATCTGTCCTAAATCCTAACGGACACTTACCGTCACCCGTGGTATCTCTGAAGCAGCGGTCGTCGTCGTGGTGGGAAGTGTAGATGATGACGTCATGGCCCGCGTTTATCGCCGCCCCTGCCGCGTTCACCACCAGCATCTCCGCCCCGCCTTTCGATTAAGAAAAATTACGATAAATAAGTACAAGTAAGCAGAGTGAACAGAGTAAGCAGACGAAAGAGAACAAACATACGTAGGAAACTAGAGTAAAACACGGAAAGCACAGGAAGGCATACCAGTTCAGCAGTATACAGAATAAGCGCATGTTCTATTTTAAGCATAGCAAGCATAGCAGACATCGTGTATACAAACACAAAGCATACGTACCAAACAGAGGACACACAGTAAACACAGCAGTAGACGTAGTAAACATGATAGATATACTGTAGTAAACAACGTATAAAGGGGGACCATAGTAAATAGGACAACACATTTTTGGTAAATAAATATATAGGCTTTTAGGGCCCGTTTTAACGAAGAAAAAAAAAATCAATTTGGAAAAAAATCAAATCAAATCCGCTTTTCATTGGTCAACACGCGCACCAGCACCAAACATTAGGATCTTGGGGGGTGCTGGTGCGTGTGTTGACCAATGAAAAGCGATTTTTATTTCTATTTTTCCAAATTGAATTTATTTTATACTCGTTAATATGGGCCCTTACGTGTGCCGTAGGTCCTATTTACTATGCTCCCCCGAAATGGTAAACATGGAACATACTACTGTACGAAGTAGTAACGATAATAACTATATTACGGCGACGGGGGATCTTATCCATCCCCCATCCCCGGGGTTTCGGTTGACTCGTAAGGTTGTATCGGAATAGCAAATCCCGCCGCAATATTGACACACTGCGTTTGGGTGTTGGACAATTACGGGGGACCATAGTAAATAGAACCAAATATTGTAAGAAAAAAATAGGAATATCTATAGGTTCTTGTATGTCCCGTAGGTCCCCTATTTACTACGAGACGCGTGCTACGGTAGAGGTAGCACTTTTTGGCTTAATCGTTTTCTGAACGACCGGGCTCCTTAACCCAAATTCGTCGGACTTTCATTTTTGTGAGGAATAATGCTTCAAAGTATACTTCGGTCATGAGATTTCGCATCCGGCAGCACTTTTATTTTTCTCCAAAATAATTTTTTCGGTGAGGTATGACGCTCCTTAAGTGAGGAGCTCAGAAAAAACATGGTGCACCTCTATCTATCGTAGCATGCGTCACGATCCCCCGGTAATAGTACGGAGCCTTAGCAGAGAGCAGGTGTACCAGCTCAGAGTGTCATCCGTAGCAGCTTGTACTTATCTTCATATTGGCCGTCCGTGCCTTCTCAACTATACGAAGACCTCCACTTTGAGGCGCTGCAGCGGTAGAAATCGGTCGAGATTTGAGGGTACACCAAATAAGAAAAAAGAAAAAAAAAACACGTGAACGTTTGCACCACTTCACCCGCGGACAGCTACGAGCTGGTCCAGCCGTTCAAAAGATTTTCGTTCTTATCGACGTCTTCGCAAGCCTTTGGAAATACTACAACTCTAAATTTTGCAGCAGTGTTTCCGAGCCTGCAGCGCATATTATGCAGACGTTACGTGGCAATTTTTCGAATCCGATTTGTTTTCGTCGAGAAAAGTCATGTCGAGTAAATCCAGACACTTGCATGGGGGTGTCTACAGCTCCTGACAAGCAATTGCAGCTCCTCACAAGCGCGATTCTGATGGGGGTGTGCGAGGGGGGTGCCCGGCGCGCCAGGCAGCAGCCCTAGGCAGCCAGAAAATACTCAAAAGGCGTTTTCGTAAACTCCAAGGTGCGAGCCAGCAGCACAAAAAAAAATAGGCAAAATCGCTGAATAGTTAAAATATCAAAACCATCCGGCTACATCACCGATGAAAATACAACAAATGGTGTCTGGCCTCCAGGCGGATCTTTTGAACCATGTAACCCCTTAAGAAGCTGGTCCCACGCATTTGGGGACAACCTACCTGGAACTAATGTGGGATAAGTTTTTCAGCACCCGAAAAAAGTGCGGACAGGAGAAAAAAAAACGCATGAGAGGCATTAAGTTATTGGTCCCAAGAAAGGGCAAAAAGGGCAAACAAAAAACTCTGGGCTGATGTTCATTTGCTCGAAGGTTTTCTGAAAATTTGAAACACGGATCTTGTTTGCTCAAATCCCCTTGCTGTATTCCCAAGTTGTGGGGGGTATTTGGACGAAACGCCTACATACGCACGCCTACCCGACAACGTACTCCTGAAAGTTCCTCCTTGGCCTTAAGCCGAATTGTATCGCCGCCACCGCCTCGTTCTGATCAAAAGACCGCTTCGACGATGCAAGAAAATAATCAGCGACTGGTACAGAAGTAAGCAGAGTCAACCGGGAAAAAAGGGCAATCACAATAAAAAGAGTAATGACAGTAAACAAAGCAAGCGGAGTGAAAATAAATCAAATATATTAATGAGAGCAAAACTGCAAGTATCATATTACGGAGGACCATAGTAAATAGGACCAAATACTGTTGGGGAAAAAATAGGTATATATACAGGTTTTTGTGGGTGCCGTAGGTCCTATTTACTAGTATTTACTATGGTCCCCCGTAATGTCAAACGTAGTAAACAGTGTATGCATATTGAACTATAGTATACAGAGAAAGTAACCATACGAACTCGTACGAAGTAAACGGAGCTCATCGCCCAGCATCTCCCTCTGCCTCAGCCTGATCAAGGCCGGTTCGCCGATCCTAGAGAAATACAACGGCATTAGCTACGCCGGCTCTGTAGCTTAAAGCTTACAGCTGGCAGCCTGACAGCATGCAGCCTATATACACCCAACCACCAGCCGCGTTACGGAACTGTCTCACAGAGGGAGGGGAGGGGGGTCATGTAACTTCCCCGGCCGTTACTATACCCCCCTGCTGTCTGGGACTAAAGAAACACAGCGGTGAGTCGATTTTTTTATTGTACTGTACGAATATATCTCGGACGCGTGGTACGATAGAGGTAAAGGTATACCTTTTTTTGGCTGAAACGTTTTCCGAATGACGGGGCTCCTTAACCCCAAAAACGTCGGAATTCCATTTTTGTGGTCCAATAGTTTTCGTTGTATATATACTTGGGTCATGAGTTTTGTTCTTTGGGCAGCACTTTCGTTTTCCTCCGAAACCGGTTTTTGGGTGACTTACTGTTAGTATAGAGCTCCTTAAGTGACCACCCTCAGAAGGCAAAAAAATGATATGATGCACCTCTATCGTAGAACACGTCCTCGTACTCCTTGATGATATCGTACAGGTACTCAAGTTCCGCTGTTGAGCTACTGTAGCTCGAGCGGGTTCATTTTGAAGCACCCACGGGGCCAACCACGTGGCCCGAGAGCTCAAACATTCGTAAAGCGGAGGCCGAGGCTTGCGAAGACCGCCTTTTCGCAACTCCCAGCTCTCTTTACAAAGTCACCCAGGGACTGTTGCGGCTACTTTAATATACGCGTAGAGGTCTGACGCATGCTACGGTAGAGTTTTTTACTCCACCCAGAAACTGATTGGAGGAAAATGACAGTGCTACCAGATGAGCAATCCCATGGCCCAAGTACAAAATGATCAATCTGGCAACATAATAATGACAGACCGACGAAGTTGGACTAACCCATTCAGAACTGAAAAAATGTCCCACACTAATTCCAAGTAGTTTATCCCCAAATTTGTGGGACCAGTTCTTAAGGGGCTACGGAGCCCCGGCATTCAGAAACAAAAATAGCCAAAAAACGGTACAGTACCTCTACCGGAGCATGCTTCGTTCTACAGGAGGGTTGATTGCCACTTCTTCGAGAAAGTGGTTGATAGACACTGTGCGCGAGACCACTATAACCAACCCTAACCCTAAGCCTGACTCTCAGCCAATCAGACCAACCCTAACTCTCGATGCTAACCCAATCAGGCCAACCCTAACACCGACCGTAAGCCAATCAGACCAGCCCTAACACTGGCCCTAAGCCAATCAGGCAAAATCTAGAAAAAAGTGGTAAGCTCTCGTACTGCATGCCTTAGAGGGGCAATGCCTTGAGGGGTGCTCACCACTTCGCCGAGAAAACGGTTAATACACACCGTGTACGAGACGACTATTAATATTATCACTTACCCTAAGCCTAACTCTAAGCCAATCAGACCACAACCCATACCCTGACCCTAAGCCAATCAGACATATTCCGGGGGAACATGCTGTAGTATATCATAGTAATCAAAACCAATTATGGTGTGTACACATCAGGGGAAATGTGTGATTTTTGGGTCCATCGTGGATTCTGCTTACTACAATAGCCCACCCTGAATACTGTACTCGTAGGCATGTTGGCATGGTACTATATCCTTACTATTACCGGAGATCATGGTTAATAGGACCAAATATTGTTACAGTAGTAAACATACGAAGTATATAAACATATAGGTTTTTGTGTGCACCGTAGGTTCTATTTAATACATTAGCCCACCCCGTAATAGTTAATGCTGCTCGGTGACGACGATGGTGTCCAAAGGGATTTTCACGACTACACCGGTTTCAGTATGCCCCGCGGGGAACCGGCTCTACTGCTGGGCGCCACAAAGAAAACAACGAAAAAAACAAAAAAAAACAGCTGCGCAGTATATACCAGTACGTATATACCAGGGGCCATAGTAACTAGGACCTGCGGTATACACAAAAAAGGATGTGTTTACGTAATACGTATACGAGCATAATAGCTACTTTTACTACGAGTAACAATATTTGGTCCTGTTTACTACGGTCCCCCGTAACAACCGTCGCGACCTGAAGTTACTGCTTGTAGTCAGCGTGCACAGCGCGCAGCCTGCAACTTGCAGTGATGTCGCCGAAAGTGTCGCAGCCTACAACGTCTGAAGTCTATACTCCGCCATGCCGAGGAGCTGCACTGCACAGCACTGCACGTGTGGAGCATTGGGTGTTGGGTCCCGCCAACCGCAATCCACGGGTTGCTTGCAAGCTCTATATGTGCACTACCCGTACGTACAGATATTATTAATAGTTTTTACAAGTATTGCACAGGTTGTCCGAGAACCTTGGAGTAAAGTCCCGAGTATTGGAGATAAATTATTTCAGGTACTTCGTGTACTCGGAGTATTTCGGGGTTCGATACTCCGGATACTGCTCGTGCTCGGAGTATTTCGGGTATGAACACTCTCGATACTGCTTTACTCGGAGTATTTCGGGGTCCGATACTGCGGGTACTCCTTGTACTCCGAGTATTTGGGGCTTCAGTACTGCTCATACTCCAAGTACTCCGAGTATTCAGGCCGCTAATACTCTTATACTCTTAAGTACTCGGAGTACGAAATGTACTCGATACTCGGAGTATACTCGGAGTGTGAAGTAAGTTAGGAGCATCTTTGCATCATTTTAAAGACTCGGCCGTCATTCCTCCCAGGTTCTGGGGGCATGTGACTGGCGTTTATAGCATTTAAAACTTCACAGATGCTCCCATTACCTCGGAGTATAATTAGAGTATTTTCGAGAAAAAAATACTTCAGGTACTTTGTGTACTCGCAGTATTTCGGTATCCAATACTCTCGATACTCGGAGTACTCCGGGTAATTTAGATGTTTTTACTCCGAGTACTGCTTGTACTCGAGTATAAGTACTGCTCATACTCCCAGTACTCCGAGTATTTGGGTCTTCAGTACTGCTCATACTCCAAGTACTCCGAGTATTTAGGCCACCAGTACTCTAATACTCGGAGTACTCGGAGTACGAAAATTACTCGATACTCCGAGTATACTTGGAGTATCGAGTATACTCGGACAATCTGTGCAGTATTTGGTCCTGTTTACTACGGTCCCCCGTAACAACCGTCGCGACCTGAAGTTACTGCTTGTAGTCAGCGTGCACAGCGCGCAGCCTGCAACTTGCAGTGATGTCGCCGAAAGTGTCGCAGCCTACAACGTCTGAAGTCTATACTCCGCCATGCCGAGGAGCTGCACTGCACAGCACTGCACTGCACCGCACTGCACAGCACTGCACAAAACAGCAGCACAGCGAGCACACAACGCGGCACAATGAAGCGCAGCACAGCACAGCAGCACACAGACGCAGGACACCAAAGCAGCACACAACAGCAGTACGTAGCAGCAGAGCACACCAAACCAGAATACATATTGCACAGCACAGCATAGCACCAGCACCAGCACTAGTAGCACCAGCACACCAAACCAGCATAGCACAGCACGCAGCACACAGCACACAGCACACAGCAGCAGCAGCAGCAGTACCAGCGGCACCAGCACCAGCACCAGCTAAACTTGTGCAGCGATCACAACGAGAATCTCCGCAAATATACTCTCGTTCAACCTCGGGCACAAACACGCGCAAGCGCTTGGTTTCCGACGTATCTGCTCATGCTGCGAACGTACTGGCACTACCCATATCTCACCGATACCCAGATCGAGATGCACAAAGACGACCTTCATCGTGGCGACTGAGCGGCAGCCAGGCTCGAGCACACTTGCTGCGGATCAACGAAAGCTGATGAAATCGCTAAAGGAGTTCCACAAAATGTCAGGAAGCCATCAACATAGGGGACGTTTGTTGAAATTTCCCGTTTGAATGTTGACCACGCAGTTGCCTACACCGCCATCTGCCCAATCCGCGTCTCCCGGTGGTCGAGCATTGGATTCCACATGGCTCATTCCTGGCCCTTGATTGGACTCCAGAGGACTCTGGCTGATGCTGGGCCTGTTTCCTTTCTTCTCTTTGCGGTATTAATAGTAAACATAATATTGTCAGCAGAATTACGTATCCACACTAGAACCAGGTAAAACCGTCAAAACTAATGTATGTACAGTTTCGACTGCAGTGCAGGTCTCCTACTCAGACACCTGGTGAAACAGCGGCAACACCTCCCACAAGGACTGGGGTAGCGTAGCCACGTAGCCTCCCCGTGACGAATCGAAGAAGATCCACACAGCCGTTTTGAGTGCGAGGCACCCTGCTTCAAAATGCAACTAGAAACGTATGGAAACCCACCGTTTCCTCGACTCATGTGTGTGTCACTCACTCGTTCAAGAACAGTTGCATTGCAGTGTTGCGCCATGCTGCTCGCCTGTGCCATGCTCGCTGCGGCGACAGCGGCTTCAACCCTGAGCGGTGCTTCCTCTTTCGTGAACGCCCCGCCGCTCTCGCGGTGTGGAGCGGTATCCAGGTCGTCGTTCAGTGCTGATGCTTCCTCGCTGCTATGCTCGCCTTCCGTACGAGCAACTACAAGTGCAACAACACGCAACGGCCGCGGGTCTTATGNACGGGAATCGACCGTGTCAAGTGTTGGATTAGTACGGACAGATGGAGGTACTGGATAGAGAGACCGGCACGGTTTTTAATGTGAAGACAACAACAACAACAACAACAACAACAACAACAACAACAACAACAACAACAACAACAACAACAACAACAACAACAACAACAACAACACAAATTCCAAGTAGTTTGTCCCCAAATTTGTGGGACCAGTTCTTAAGGGGTTAAGGAGCCCCGGCATTCAGAAACAAAAAAAGCCAAAAAACGGTACAGTACCTCTATCGTAGCATGCTTCGTTCTACAGGAGGGTTGATTGCCACTTCTTCGAGAAAGTGGTTGATATACACTGTGCGCGAGACCACTATAACTAACCCTAACCCTAAGCCTGACTCTCAGCCAATCAGACCAACCCTAACTCTCGATGCTAACCCAACCAGGCCAACCCTAACACCGACCGTAAGCCAATCAGACCAGCCCTAACACTGGCCCCAAGCCAATCAGACCAACTCTAGAAAAAGGTGGTAAGCTCTCGTACTGCATGCCTTAGAGGGGCCATGCCTTGAGGGTTGCTAGCCACTTCTTCGAGAAAATGGTTGACACTCATTGTGGCCGCGACGAATAAAACTACCCCCAACCCTAAGCCTAAGCCTAAGCCAATCAGACGAACCCAAACCCTGACCCTAAGCCAATCAGATATATCCGGGGGAACATGCTGTAGTATATCATATAGCAATCAAAACCAAATATGGTGTGTACACATTAGGGGGAATGTGTGATTTTTGGGTCCATCGTGGATTCTGCTTACTACAATAGCCCACCCTGAATACTGTACTCGTAGGCATGTTGGCATGGTACTATATCCTTACTATTACCGGAGATCATGGTTAATAGGACCAAATATTGTTACAGTAGTAAACATACGAAGTATATAAACATATAGGTTTTTGTGTGCACCGTAGGTTCTATTTACTACATTAGCCCACCCCGTAATAGCTAATGCTCGGTGGCGATGATGGTGTCCAAAGGGATTTTCCCGACTACGCCGGTTTCAGTATGCCCCGCGGGGAACCGGCTCTACTACTGTGCGCCACAAAGAAAACAACGAAAAAAACAAAAAAAAACAGCTGCGCAGTATATACCAGTACGTATATACCAGGGGCCATAGTAACTAGGACCTGCGGTATACACAAAAAAGGATGTGTTTACGTAATACGTATACGAGCATAATAGCTACTTTTACTACGAGTAACAATATTTGGTCCTGTTTACTACGGTCCCCCGTAACAACCGTCGCGACCTGAAGTTATTGCTTGTAGTCAGCGTGCACAGCGCGCAGCCTGCAACTTGCAGTGATGTCGCCGAAAGTGTCGCAGCCTACAACGTCTGAAGCCTATACTCTGCCATGCCGAGGAGCTGCACTGCACAGCACTGCACAGCACTGTACTGCACCGCACTGCACAGCACTGCACAAAACTGCAGGCACAGCGAGCAAACAACACTGGCACAATGCAGCGCAGCTCAGCACAGCAGCACACAGAAGCAGGACACCAAAGCAGCACACAACAGCAGTACGTAGCAGCAGAGCACACCAAACCAGCATAAATATTGCACAGCACCGCATAGCACCAGCACCAGCACTAGTAGCACCAGCACACCAAACCAGCATAGCACAGCACGCAGCACACAGCACACAGCAGCAGCAGCAGCAGTACCAGCGGCACCAGCACCAGCACCAGCTAACTTGTGCAGCAATCACAACGAGAATCTCCGCAAATATACTCTCGTTCAACATCGGGCACAAACACGCGCAAGCGCTTGGTTTCCGACGTATCTGCTCATGCCGCGAACGTACTGACACTACCCATATCTCACCGATACCCAGATCGAGATGCACAAAGACGACCTTCATCGTGGCGGCTGAGCGGCAGCCAGGCTCGAGCACACTTGCTGCGGATCAACGAAAGCTGATGAAATCGCTAAAGGAGTTCCACAAAATGTCAGGAAGCCATTAACGTAGGGGACATTTGTTGAAATTTCCCGTTTGAATGTTGAATGTTGTTTGAATCCACCACCACGCAGTTGCCTACACCGCCATCTGCCCAATCCGCGTCTCCCAGTGGTCGAGCATTGGATTCCACATGGCCCATTCCTGGCCCTTGATTGAGCTCCAGAGGACTCTGGCTGATGCTGGGCCTGTCTCGTTTCTTCTCTATGCGGTAGTGCGTATAACACCAGAACCCCACCAAGGTAAAACCGTCAAAACTAATTTACGTACAGTTTCGACTTATAGTGCAGGACTCCTACTCAAACACCTGGTGAAACAGTGGCAACACCTCCCACAAGGACGGGGGTAGAGTAGCCACGCAGTCTCTCCGTGGCGAATCGAAGAAGATCCACAGCCGTTTCGAGTGCGGGGCACCCTGGTTCATAATGCAACTGGAAAAGTATGGAAACCCATCGTTTCGTCGGACTCATCATGTGTCACTCGTTCAAGCACAGTTGCATTGCAGTGTTGCGCCATGCTGCTCGCCTGTGCCATGCTCGCTGCGGCGACAGCAGCTTCAACCCTGAGCGGTGCTTCCTCTTTCGTGAACGCTCCGCCGATCTCGCGGTGTGGAGCACTAGCCAGGCCGTCGCTCGGTGCTGATGCTTCGTCGCTGGTATGCTCGCCTTCCATACGAGCAACTGCTGTAAGTGCAACAACACGCAACGGCCGCGGGTCTTATGCGAGATGGAGATCAGGCGGCTGCTGCTCTATGCTATCCGAGGTGCCCGGGGAGGGAAAGTTCATTCGGATGGGCAGCACCGAGGATGCGCAAAGATTTGGACCGAGGTAGGTCGATGGGGGAGTCAGGGACGGAAATGTATGTAAACCTGTCAGAATGTACGTAGATAGATTCCTACGTAGCAGCACTCACCAGCGGCAACAGAGTAGCAGCAGCTGCAGCGGCAGCAGCAGCAGCAGCAGCAGCAGCAGCGGCAACAATAACAACAGCAGACGTGACAGCTGGGTGGTTGGGTGAGGTGGGTGGGTCTGGGATATGTGTGATGCCAGTAGCAGCAGCAGCAGTATTCCAAGCAGGCTATGACAAGTACCTCTTACTACTGTACGGCCTTCCTGGTACGAGGTACAAACGGTGTGTAACGGTGAGAAATGATTTATCATCGTCACGCCATGTCATACCCAGGGGGCCAGAGGCACCTGCTCAAGAGTAGACCATCTGATATTGTACCTGGCGGTATGCCTGGTGTAATAAATTTCAGCAGGAGCAGCAGCGACAGCAATATCAACTGCGATAGCGCCGACAGCAGCGCGCCGGCCTCTGCTTGTTCGCACTGAAGTGTGAGGCTACTGCTGCTGCTGCTAACTGCACCACCGCAGTCGGCCCAGCTCGCGTAAATCTGCCCGCTCAGGCGAGCTTCTCAGACGTGTCCGCATAAAATGATGCTGTTTCCAATGAGGTAGGGTTTTGTCACGAAGCTGTAAGGCATTCATTCCCGACGGTGGGCTTTGTTTTGGCTTCGGCTAAACGGCGGCCACCACCCCGACCCGGAAGTCTAACCCTAACCCTAACCCTAACGAGAGGCATGCCCGGTTGGTGCGCCACCTGGCCGTTGTGCTTGGAAAGGCTCTATTTCCAGTGCCGGCACATCTAAGGAAGTTCGCCTGCGCGGGCACATCTACGCGAACACTGCTGTGATAAGCGTAGCCCGTATTATACCTGGTGGTACGCCTGGTACCATAATTTTCAGCAGGAGCAGCAGCAGCAACAACAGCAACAACAGCAACAGCAACAGCATACAATAGCAGCTGCGACAGCATCGACAACAGCGGCGGGTATCAAGTCCTCGCTGTGCGCGCCGCTCTCTGTTCGTTCGCACTGCTGTAGTGTGAGACTACTGCTGCTGCTAATGCACCTCTGCAGTCGGCCAGGTGGGATTGCTGGATGGTGTCGGCATGATTAGGGGTACCACCACCGATGCCGTAAATGAGCAAATATCCTTATTACTGAATACCCTGGTACAGGGTAGTGGTCCCTCTATAACGCCGGTATGAGACAGGCCAATACGCCGGCAATACAGCGGGTACCGGCATTACTCCGCACATGGTCACACGGGTGAATCCCATCTGTGCCAAGCGATTCCACAGGCACTATAGAGGGCAGCCGGCACTACTCAACCGGCACTATAGAGGGACCACTACGGTGATCCCATCTGTGCCAAGCGGTTCAACAGGCACTATAGAGGGCAGCCGGCACTACTCAACCGGCACTATAGAGGGAGCACTACGGTGATCCCATCTGGGCCAGGCGGTTCAACAGGCACTATAGAGGGCAGCCGGCACTACTCAACCTGCGCTATAGAGCAAGCACTACGGTGATCCCATCTGTGCCAAGCGGTTCAACANACGTATCAGATAGATTCCTACGTAGCAGCACCAGCGGCAACAAAGTAGCAACAAGCAGCACCAGCGGCAACAGAGTAGCAACAGCAGCAGCAGCAGCAGCAGCAGCAGCGGCAACAATAACAACAGCAGGCGTGACAGCTGGGTGGTTGGGTGAGGTGGGTGGGTCTGGGATATGTGTGATGCCAGTAGCAGCATCAGCAGTATCCCAAGCAGGCCATGACAAGTACCTCTTACTACTGTACGGCCTTCCTGGTACGAGGTACAAACGGTGTGTGACGGTGAGAAATGGTTTATCATCGTCACGCCGTATCATACCCAGGGGCCCAGAGGCACCTGCTCAAGAGTAGACCATCTGATATTGTACCTGACGGTACGCCTGGTGTAATACATTTCAGCAGGAGCAGCAGCGACAGCAATAGCAACTGCGATAGCGTCGACAACAGCGCGCCGGTCTCTGCTTGTTCGCACTGAAGTGTGAGGCTACTGCTGCTGCTGCTGCTAACTGCACCACCGCAGTCGGACCAGCTGGCGTAGATCTGCCCGCTCAGGCGAGCTTCTCAGACGTGTCCGCATAAAATTATGCTGTTTATAATGAGGTAGGGTTTTGTCACGAAGCTGTAAGGCATTCATTCCCGACGGTGGGCTTTGTTTTGGCTTTGGCTAAACGGCGGCCACCACCCCGACCCGGAGGTCTAACCCTAACCCTAACCCTGACGAGAGGCATGCATGCCCGGTTGGTGCGCCACCTGGCCATTGTGCTTGGAAAGGCTCTATTTTTAGTCCGGGCACATCTAAGGAAGTTCGCCTGCGCAGGCACATCTACGCGAACACTGCTGTGATAAGCGTAGCCCGTATCATACCTGGTGCTACGTCTAGTACCATAATTTTCAGCAGGAGCAGCAGCAGCAGCAGCAGCAACAGCAACAACAGCAACAGCATGCAATAGCAGCTGCGACAGCGTCGACAACGGCGGCGGGTGTCAAGTGTCAAGTCCTCGCTGTGCGCTCCGGCCTCGGTTTGTTCGCACTGTAGTGTGAGACTACTGCTGCTGCTGCTACTGCACCCCTGCAGTCGGCCAGGTGGGATTGCTGGATGGTGTCGGCATGGTTTGTGGTACCACCACCGATGCCGTAAATAAGCAGACGTCCTTATTGCTGAATACAGAGGAGTGGTCCCTCTATAACGCCGGTATGAGACAGGCCAATACGCTGGCAGTACAGCGGGCACGGGCATCATTCTGCACATGACCACACTGGTTAATCCCATGTGTGCCAACGATTCCACAGGCACTCCAAGCGGGCAACCGGCACTATAAAGGGACCACTAATTGTACAGCAGCAGCAGTACAGCTGTACCACTGCTATGTGGTGATGGCGACATCGTTTCGGATCTTCAAAACTTTCTCCGTTTTAGTGTGCCCTGCGAGACACCGGCTCTCCCGAGCGACACCCGACCCCCCCGCGACCACGCGACCGCTGCCACGCCCGCCCCACCCACACGGCACCCCTCGGTGTCACCGACAGAAGATGGGGCGCCAACGCCAAACTCGGCAAGCGGGGAGCGTAGAAAGACGTCTTCCCGGGGACCGGTTGCTCGGCCCCTGGGATGGGGAAGGACCCCCGGGACGGGAGGGGTTTCCATTTTGTTTTTTAGGTGTTTCCCTCCCGGGCGGGGGAGGGGCGGGGGGGACAACATTTTGTATGCTTGCATACGAGTCGTTTGAGATTGAGACCGCGCAATCCCTTTGGAGACGGGGGGGGGGGGCGTTCTCTTGTGTGTTGCTTTGACCTTAGTTCGTTATGACCAATTTGACCACGTAATCCATTTCGAGGCACAGGGTTTCCACCAATTTTTTTCGGAGGTGTTTCCTCCCGCGCGGGGGAGGGGTCGTGTTATTCCCCACTGTTTATGTTTTATTCCATTTTGGTACTGTGTGTACGGTAAATTGTCGCGAGGAACCCGCTCTCTACACGAAGCGCTCATCAATAATCGCGCTTCAAGCCCCAGCTTAGGGATCGCCAGCAAGCGACAAGGAGACGGGGGGAGGTTGTACTCGGTATTCATGCATGGCCGTAATCGTATGACCATAGTCCCTCGCATACCTACAATGCCGGGGCGGAGCACGTCCGGTTTTCACCGACCAGGCAGGCATACTCTCATGTCATATACTGTACGTATGACGGGGGCCGGGGTGTGATAGACCCACACCGAAGGCTTGGGGATGCAGCCTGGACGCGGCATTTTTTTTTTTTTTTTTTTTTTTTGTCCATCCCATTTATTATCTTCGCCCTTCTTTTTCTCCTCTCTCCTTCCTAGTGGTCACTCAGATCCGGGGTCACAACGCAGGCTTTTCTCCCTCCTCCCCCACTGCGGTCGGTTCGTGCCTTGCAATTTTACCGCGGGAAGACCTCAGTCCTTTCTTTCTTCCCCCGTCGACTCGCATCGAATTGTGCCTACCCACGCTACTATTAATTGGCGCTCTCAGCAGTTGATTCCGTTTTTTATTTATTTTTGCAAATAAACTCAAAAGTCCGACCCACGTGAGATTCGAACTCCAGACATCAACGTTCAGAGGCGTTCGAGGTTACCTCTAGACCATCGGGGCGACCGATATATATATGGATATATACTCGTAGATATATATATATATTAAAAAATTAAAAAAAAAACAACAGCTGTGAGCTCGAGGATTTCGTCGAAGCTCATCTTTGCTAGCTGAGTGTAATACTTCGATCGCGCGTACTTACGGATTTTATATGNCAAGTGTCAAGTCCTCGCTGTGCGCGCCGCTCTCTGTTCGTTCGCACTGCTGTAGTGTGAGACTACTGCTGCTGCTAATGCACCTCTGCAGTCGGCCAGGTGGGATTGCTGGATGGTGTCGGCATGATTAGGGGTACCACCACCGATGCCGTAAATGAGCAAATATCCTTATTACTGAATACCCTGGTACAGGGTAGTGGTCCCTCTATAACGCCGGTATGAGACAGGCCAATACGCCGGCAATACAGCGGGTACCGGCATTACTCCGCACATGGTCACACGGGTGAATCCCATCTGTGCCAAGCGATTCCACAGGCACTATAGAGGGCAGCCGGCACTACTCAACCGGCACTATAGAGGGACCACTACGGTGATCCCATCTGTGCCAAGCGGTTCAACAGGCACTATAGAGGGCAGCCGGCACTACTCAACCGGCACTATAGAGGGAGCACTACGGTGATCCCATCTGGGCCAGGCGGTTCAACAGGCACTATAGAGGGCAGCCGGCACTACTCAACCTGCGCTATAGAGCAAGCACTACGGTGATCCCATCTGTGCCAAGCGGTTCAACAGGCACTATAGAGGGCAGCCGGCACTACTCAACCTGCACTATAGAGGGAGCACTATGGTGATCCCATCTGTGCCAAGCGATTCAACAGGCACTATAGAGGGCAACCGGCACTATAGAGGGACGACTACGGTGATCCCATCTGTGCCAAGCGATTCCACAGGCACTATAGCGGGCAACCGGCACTACTCAACCTGCACTATAGAGGGAGCACTACGGTGATCCCATCTTTGCCAAGCGATTTCACAGGCACTATAACGGGCAACCCGCACTACTGAAGCGGCACTATACCGGGACCATTCCTACTGTACAGCAGCAGTACAGCTGTACCACTACTATGTGGTGATGGTGACGTCGTTTCGGATCTTCGTAACTTCCTCCGTTTTAGAGTGCCCCGCGAGACACCGGCTGTCCCCAGCGGCACACGACCACCTGCGGCCACGCGACCGCTGCCAAGCCCATCCCACACGGCACCCCTTTGGCGTCACCGACAAAAGATGGATCGCCAACTCCAAACTCGGCGAGCTCGATGCCTGGGATGGGGAAGGATCCCCGGGAAGGGAGGGGTTTCCATTTATTTTTTAGGCGGTTCCCTCCGGGCGGGGAAGGGGGGAGGGTAGTCATTTGTTGCTTGTTGTTGCTTGTCTTAGCCGTTGACCATTGACCACGCATCTCTTTCCAGACGGAGGGTTTCCACACTTTTTGGAGTTGTTTTTCTCGGGGGGGGGGGGGGGGTTGTGTTCCCCTGTTTTGGGTTTCCATTTTGTACTTGTGTACGGTACATCGTCGGAGGGCATGCTTACTACCCGCCGTGTCGTTGTGTCTCTCTCCAGAATGAGAGTTCAACCCCAACCAGACTTGCTCTTTCGTATACTCGTATGTGTGTATCCCCTAACCAAACATGCCTTCCATGTATTTTAATATCCAAACCCCGCTCCACAAACCACATATTTTCTACGTTCAAGTCGCACACGTAATATTTGTTAACAAGGTTTTCCGTTATTTCGTATGTCGTGTTTTTGGTCATGTATGGACAATCACCGAGCTACACACTGTCGGGTGGTAATAAATGAAGCACTTCGAAGTAACAAATAATATATGTAGATTAAAAAAAAAAAAAAAACAGCTGTGAGATCGAGGATCTCGTCGAAACTCATTTTTGCTACGTAGCTGAGTGTAATACTTCGATCGCGCGTACTTACGGGTTTATATGACCTGGTAGGGTATAACACTGGTACGTAATTGTCAGGGCTGGGCACTGGCTGACTCGGTCAGTAGCGTTTATACTGTCGTCAAAATCAATCAGTATACTGGAATACTGGATTGCAACAGTGTGCTTACTGTCTTTCCTCTCTCCTTCCGAAACGCATTTGGTGGGTTTCCGTACTACGTATAATATGGCGTGTTTCTTAGACGTACGAGAGAAGAAAATATTATGGCGAACATACTGGCCGGGTCAACCAGTAGATTCATACTGCCAGTACATACTGTGCCAGTGCCTAGCCCTATTAATAGTAACCATGTGATAACGGCCTATCGGGCATCGATTTGTTCGTCGAACTAAAAAAACCCACGCGTTGCTGACCCAGGTGTATCCTCGCTAGCGGCCTCTCGGCAGAGGCAAGCCTTGCCGCACGCTCGATCCTCGAAGAGGAGGACAGCGATCGAGAAGACGTTACCCCCCTCGTCTTGCTCACCCCGGAGATTGCCGATGAACGCGTGGGAGACGTTTTGACGGACGCCGCAGCAATAAGCTCTCGTCAGGTCAGTGATATATATATATATATACTGCTCCCGCACGCGTTCGCGGCGAGGCAAGCGGGGGGGACGAAGGGCGAGGGGCGTCGGAGCCGATCCTCGAAGAGAGCGCTCGAAGAAATGAAAAAACCCTCGAGATATTGAGGTGCCGAGATTCCGATACTGAGGTCGGCCCGGGATTAAAAATATTTATCCTGCGTGACGTACGGTGGACTCAACACTAATATACGGTATATATGTTTGTATAATACGGGGTTTCCCTTCGGGATGATTGTGGTTGACTTGAAACCCCGGGGGTGTCGCAACCTGAAAAGGGAGAACACAGCAGGCGTTTTTGTCCCTCGTATCAGCTACGACTCGTACGTAGCCACCAGGCAAGAACGAAAACGTCGATAACAGCATCGTGACGATTATCATCCAGTGGTATATACTTCGTATAGGCACACTCGTGTTTCATGCACGAGAGTTGAACGGCGAAATTCCATGCACGTTGTTAGACGTGAACGCGTGCGCACACCAATATGTACCGGGCTTTTGCTGTCCCGCGTTCCCAACACAAAAAAGCAAGAAAAAAACTCTCTTGAAAGCTACGTAAAGAGAAAATAAGAAGTACTTAGCCACCGAGCAGCAACCGGCGCGGGCAAGTAACACCGAGCAGCCCAAACGGCTTTACAGTTAATTTTATACTTCGTATATATACACCAGGTATATTCGTATCGCTCGCGGGGTTGGGATGTTGGCGGCAATTATTTTCACCGGGGACATACCGAGGGCTGATGTATGGGGGCGGGCGTGGCTCTGGCATGCGTTCGCGGGGCGGCCGTTTTTTGTTTTTTTTTATTTCATCCCTTTCATTATCTTCGCCCTTCTTTTTCTCCTCTCTCCTTCCTAGTGGTCACTCAGATCCGGGGTCACAACGCAGGCTTTTCTCCCTCCTCCCCCACTGCGGTCGGTTCGTGCCTTGCAATTTTACCGCGGGAAGACCTCAGTCCTTTCTTTCTTCCCCCGTCGACTCGCATCGAATTGCACCTGTTAGGGAGCAACGGTTGAAAAGGATATACATACGTACGGACATTGTGGCACTCTATCTACGATAGAGGTGCACCTGCATACAGGCCATTTTTCTGAGGGTGTGGTCACCTGAGGAGCTCTCTATGCCTCTATACCTGCAGTAGTCTAAACATTGATTTTGGAGGAGAATAAAAGTGCTACTTCGAAGTATACATCCGATGAATATCCCCATGACCTCGGTGTGTAAAAGGAAGAATATGGCAACGCAAGAAGTAAAGTTTCGACGATTCTGGGTTAAGGAGGCTTTACTAGGTCATTCAGAAACCGTTTCAGCCAAAAAACGGTATACCTATACATCTATTGTAGCACGCGTCGATCCCGAGGACTGGTGTACAGGATAGAACGGCGCTGTCTCCAGAGGACAGAGGGCGAGGGGCAGGGGGGGGGAGGGGGCTG
>MEHQ01000383.1:60012-156069 GCA_008828725.1 Saccharina japonica | reverse complement strand
GGGGGGGGGGGGGGGAAAAAAAACGGCACCCTGGTTGTCTAGCTCACGCAGCGAGTGGCGTGTTTTACAGCGTCGTTGCCAACCGACGCCAACCCAACCTATAAATATATCATATATTTATAGGGGGGGGGGTACTTCACTGTTTTTGTTTACAGATCAGACGAAACGAACGACAGAGACGCATAGGGGGCTGTGACTCATCCCACGGTAGTAGGTACCTGGTAGGCGTTTTGCAGTTATTAATAGTTAATTATTGCCTACAATGAAGTGATATTTTGTCACTGGGACCGGGGCGGGCGTGGCGCGCGCGTGTGTCCTCGGGCGGCCGGGTTAGAGGACAAAAACTAAAAAAGAACATACGTAAGAACCTTTTTTTTTTGGTGTTTTTCAAGGGTATAATATGCAAAACGAAAACGATACCAACATCGAAAAGAAAATAAGAAACACTTCTTCCTCCCAGGTCATATATACCCATCCCGGTGCCGAATCGCAGCTCTAGAAGATGGGGATCTGATATGTGCCCGATGTTGCGGAATACCTTTGACACCTGGGCAGGAGGAGGAAGCTGGGAATAAAGGGCTCGAGGAGGCAGCTTCTTCAAGTTCGACTTCGCCGGTGATTCTTATCAGCGGGTTCACCAACACGGAACTTCGAAGCTTCGCGTCAAGGTGAGGACTGCTGCTGCTGCTGCTGCTGCGTCAGCGGGGGTTAGTGATACGATACCGATGATCGACAGAACTGATCGGTACGATTTCGAGATTTGATACATGGAAGCTTTGAGCTTTGACACCTCGGACGGACAGATCATCTACAGATAGATCATCTACATATACATTGTCTACATATATATGATCTACAGATAGATCATCTACGGATGGATCATCTACAGATAGATCATCGACAGATAGATATTCTACAGATAGATCATCTACAGATAGATCATCTACAGATATATCATCTCCAGATAGATCATCTACAGATATATCATCTCCAGATAGATCATCTACAGATAGATCATCTACAGATAGACCACCTACAGATAGATCATCTACAGGTAGCTCATCTAGATCCTAACCCGCCGCTATGAGGTACCGTGCGGGGTTTTTTCTTTTTTTTTCTGTCATCCCACTTATTATCTTCGCCGTTCTTTTCTCTCTCCCTCTTTAGTCGCAACTCAGATCCGGGGTCACTAAGTAGGCTCCTCTCCCTCCCCACTACGGTACGTGCCTTGCATTTTTCTCGCGAGAATATTTCAGCACTTTCTTCCCTCGTCGACTTGCGTCGAACTCCGTATAGTACAGATCCGACCTCAGGAAACATGTCCTAGATCACGCGTATTTTGTGGCTCCCACTCGATAACGTGGACTAGATACGAGTAGATCATACAGATCATGCAGATCATGCAGATCATGCAGATCAGACGCGTGCTACGGTAGAGGTAGCACTTTTCGGCTGTTTTTGTTCCTGAACGACGGGGCTCCTTAACCCTCTCAGAACTGCAAAACATATCCCACGCTAATTCCAAGTAGTTTGTCCCCAAAATCGTGAGACCAGTTCTTGAGGCAAAATCGATGGATTTTTTTTTTTTGTGTTGGAATATTTTTCGTTCCATACTTGAGTCATGGGGGACTTTTCATCGGGGAGCACTTTTAATTTCTTCCAAAATCATGATTAGGGTGGGGTAAAGAGCTCCTTAAGTGACCACCCTTCTAAGGCTAGAATGGCCTGTATGCAGGTGCACCTCTACCGTAGCCGCTCCCATCACACAGATCATACAGATCAGGGATCTGTCTTCCCTGACATATCAAGACCATTTCAGTGGGAATGATCCATATGATCTGTCCTAGGGGCGGAATGTTTCGTTCAGTGTCAGCATTAAATACACGGGGATGCCAGGGGATAAGAGAGGGCTTAACGCGTTTGACAGATGTATCGAATGTTCGATATTTTCAAGGCTTATCACGGTATTTTGGCGGGACGGTAACGACGGTAACGGCGGGACGGGACGGTTAAACCGTCGTTAAACTGTTACNAGGATAGAACGGCCCTGTCTCCAGAGGACAGAGGGCGAGGGGGGGGGGGGTACTTCGCTGTTTTTGTTTACAGATCAGACGAAACGAACGACAGACGCATAGGGGGCTGTGACTCATCCCACGGTAGTAGGTACCTGGTAGGCGTTTTGCAGTTATTAATAGTTAGTTCTAGCCTACTGAGGTGATATTTTGTCACTGGGACCGGGGCGGGCGTGGCGCGCGCGTGTGTCCTCGGGCGGCCGGGTTAGAGGACAAAAACTAAAAATAATATACATAAGAACCTTTTTTTTGGTGTTTTTCAAGGGTATGATATGCAAAACGAAAACGATACCAACATCGAAAAAAAAACAAAAAAAAATACTTCTTCCTCCCAGGTCATACGAAGTATATACCCATCCCGGTGCCAAATCGCAGCTCTAGAAGATGGGGATCTGATATGTGCCCGATGTTGCGGAATACCTTTGACGCCTGGGCAGGAGGAGGACGCTGGGAAGAAAGGGATCGAGGAGGCAGCTTCTCCAAGTTCGACTTCGCCGGTGATTCTTATCAGCGGGTTCACCAACACGGAACTGCGAAGCTTCGCGTCAAGGTGAGGACTGCTGCTGCTGCTGCGTCATCGGGGGTTAGTGATACGATACCGATGATCGACAGAACTGATCGGTACGATTTCGAGATTTGATACATGGAAGCTTTGAGCTTTGACACCTCGGACGGACAGATCATCTACAGATAGATCATCTACATATACATCATCTACATATATATGATCTACAGATAGATCATCTACGGATGGGTCATCTACAGATAGATCATCTACGGATGGATCATCTACAGATAGATCATCGACAGATAGATATTCTACAGATAGATCATCTACAGATAGATCATCTACAGATAGATCATCTACAGATATATCATCTACAGATATATCATCTCGAGATAGATCATCTACGGATATATCATCTCCAGATAGATCATCTACAGATAGACCACCTACAGATAGATCATCTACAGGTAGCTCATCTAGATCCTAACCCGCCGCTATGAGGTACCGTGCGGGTTTATTTTTTTCTTTTTTTTCTGTCATCCCACTTATTATCTTCGCCGTTCTTTTCTCTCTCCCTCTTTAGTCGTAACTCAGATCCGGGGTCACCAAGTAGGCTCCTCTCCCTCCCCACTACGGTATGTGCCTTGCATTTTTCTCGCGAGAAGATTTCAGCACTTTCTTCCCTCGTCGACTTGCGTCGAACTCCGTATAGTACAGATCCGACCTCAGGAAACATGTCCTAGATCACGCGTATTTTGTGGCTTCCCACTCGATAACGTGGTCTAGATACGAGTAGATCATACAGATCATACAGATCATGCAGATGATGCAGATGGTGCAGATCAGACGCGTGCTACGGTAGAGGTAGCACTTTTCGGCTGTTTTCGTTCCTGAACGACGGGGCTCCTTAACCCTCTCAGAACTGCAAAACATATCCCACACTAATTCCAAGTAGTTTGTCCCCAAAATCGTGAGACCAGTTCTTGAGGCAAAATCGATGGGTTTTTTTTTTTTCGTGTTGGAATATTTTTCGTTCCATACTTAAGTCATGGGGGACTTTTCATCGGGGAGCACTTTTAATTTCTTCCAAAATCAGTTTTAGGGTGGGGTATAGAGCTCCTATACTATAATCAAGTGACCCCCACCCTCAGAAAATGGCCTGTATGCAGGTGCACCTCTACCGTAGCCGCTCCCATCATACAGATCATACAGATCATACAGATCAGGGATTTGTCTTCCCTGACATATCAAGACCATTTTATTGAGAATGATCTATATGATCTGTCCTAGGGGCGGAATGTTACGTTCAGTGTCAGCATTAAAAACACGGGGGTGCCAGGGGATAAGAGAAGGCTTAACACGTTAGGCACGATCTATCGAAAGTTCGATATTTTGATATATTGATACGATATATCGAAAGTTCGATATTCCGATATATTGATACGATATATCGAAAATTCGATATATTTCGATATATTTGCACACGAAAACCTACCTGGTAGAGATATTTTACCCATTTTTTTTACGAACACTATTTGGGCCTATTTACTACCCCCCCCCTGTGATAGAAAGGTACAAACCCCTGCCGTCACCAAATCACGACACAGCAAAGCAAAGACGTTACGTTGGCATGGACGCGTGCTGCGATAGAGGTACTGTACCTTTTTTTTGGCTGGAATGTTTTCTGTGCGATCGGGCTCCTTACAACCTGAAACCGCCGGACGTTTCATTTTTTGTGTTGCAATATTCTTCATTGTATAATTAGGACACGGGATTGTCAATCGGGGAGTCACTTTTTTTATCTTCCTCCGATTTCAACTTTTGGGGTGAGGTAGGTATGTATAAAGCTCATCGCGTGACCCCCCCCCAAAAAAGCATGGCGCGCCTGCATGCAGGCTATCGTAGCATGTGTCCATGCAGTAAGCAGAGCAGACAATGCAATGCCATATCATCGTGCTTGATACCGCAGGCACAGTCAGGGTTAGGGTTGGGAAAATTCGTATCGTATATACACGGTGCGTGTCAACCTCTTTCTCGATTTTTGTGCCAAGCTACATACCCTCCATTCTCTCGTCCTACAGGTATACGAAATCGATTGTGGAACTCCTATTTTAGTTTTGTCTTTCCATTTCTCTAGTTTTGGCCGGATCCGTTTTCTTGTGGGACTCGTTTTTTATTGTTGTTGCTTTCTTCTATTTCATTTAAAAAAAAATTATTTGCATGTTTCTATTTTGGCCGGATACGTACAATATGTCTGTGGAAGTCCTACGATTCTATTTTATTTATCAGTTTTCTATTTTCCTACCTGGCATTTTGTTTTATGTTCGCATGTTTCTATTTTGGCTTGGATCCGTTTGTGGAAATCATAATTTAGTTTGGTTGCATTTTTTGTTTTTCTATTTTGGCCGGGTCACAGGTTTCGAAGTGCAACAGGCGTTCGCGCTGCGTTTGCCAAGGCGGTCCCCAACGCTATGGTGAAGCCGGCTGCCGCAGTGTGCGGGGAGATAGCCCAGGACCACGCGGACGCCCTCGCGGGAAAGCTACACGATTGAAGATCAGCGGCGGGCAGAGAGCGTAGACACCAGCAAGAGCGCAAATAGGACCGAATATTTATTAGGAAAAATAGGAAAGCATATAGGTTTTCGTGTGAGCCGTTGGTCCTATTTGCTATGGTACCCCCTACTATTAATAGTACTATTACTTGGTAGCGAGTAGACTTGTTGGTCGGGTTGCGTAAAAAACAAAAATTATTCCCAGTCGATTGTTTCGGGTGGTATGTTGAGTTACTGTAGCTCCTCATGTGTAAAGGAGCTCAGAAAGTAAGCCGCCACCCTTATAAGGTGGCGTTTTCCCTATAATCAGTAATCCCTCATTATTTGAACTCCATTCTGTTTTTTTTTCCCCACAGAGGCGGTCGGGGTTACGGTTGATGTTAGGCTTTAAAACCAAGTGTGTGTGTGTTTCAACCATTTTTTATCGAAAGTAGGGCGAGTCGAAATAAGCCGACGCCCTTCGAGGGTCGGCTTTCACGGCGGATGTGCGATGTGACGAAGGAACCCGCCGAAAATCAATCAAGTGTATTTATCGACAATTTTTTGTCGAAAGTATTGAAAATCGAATTAGCCGACGCCCCTTGAGAGGGATGGCTCTTATTTTGCGGCTGGTGCGATGATACGCAGAAACCCGCCGAACAGCAAGTGTATTTCAACCATTTTTTGTCGAAAGTATTGAAAAGTCATTGCTCTGCGCCATGAACCCATTCATAACTGAAAAAAATATCCCATGCTAATTCCAAGTAGTTTGTCTCCAAATACATGGGACCAGTTCTTAAGGGGTTAAGTGCGAAGCGCCGTGAGGTGCGGCGCGATTCGCATCAAGGGTAAGCTGCATCCTACCAAGAACCGCTTGTGAGGCAGACTTGCATACGGATGACAGCTTCAGGGGGGGGTGTACTCATTAGCCGCTTGTCATGCATGGCCGTAGCGGCATGGTCATAGACCCTCGCATCCCTACAATGCCGGGGCGGAGCACGTTGGGTTTTCACTGGTCCAACCAGGCAGACATCGCTCTGCGCCAAGCGCGAAGCGAAACGTGACGTGTTAGGCGAGTCGCACGAAGGGTGGGCTGTATGCTCTACTAAGGGCCCGTATTAACGAGTATAAAATAAATTCAATTTGGAAAAAATAAAATTCAAATTCGCTTTTCATTGGCCAACACACGCACCAGCACCAAATATTATGCCCCAAGATCCTAATATTTGGTGCTGGTGTGTGTGTCGACCAATGAAAAGCGGATTTGAATATTATTTTTTCCAAATTGAATTTTTTTCTTCTTCGTTAAAACAGGCCCTAAGACCCGCTTTTGAGGCGGACTTGCATATGGACGACAGCCTCCGACGCATGCGCTAAAGGTAGAGGTGCACTTATTATTTTCAGAGATTCCTGACTTGAGAAGCTCGATTCTAATAGTAAGTAAGGGCCCATATTAACGAGTATAAAATAAATTCAATTTGGAAAAAATAAAATTCAAATTCGCTTTTCATTGGTCAACACACGCACCAGCACCCCCCAAGACCCTAATCTTTGGTGCTGGTGAGCGTGTTGACCAATGAAAAGCGGATTTGATTTTTTTTTTCCAAATTGATTTTTTTTTTTCTTCGTTAAAACGGGCCCTAAATAACGAATGATTTTTGAGAAAAAATGAAAGCGCAACCCGATGAACAAATATAATGGCCTAGGTGTGCAAAAAGTCCTATTATTGCAAAAAACGAACGATTTTGGGTTAAGGAGCTTTTAATACTTTAATAGGTCATTCAGAAACTATTTTAGCGAAAAAAAGGTATACCATGTACCTCTATCGTAGCAGGCGCCCTCCAATGCATTGATTCGGTCTCTGGTGTGGCCTCTTTCAGAGACAGCAAAATGGGTACCCCCTACAGCATGATACTCGTGTGTATCTGGGGGAGGGGGCGGCTAATGTAGTAATCAGAAGAACCAGGACCAACGATGGACCCCAAAATCATGTATCTCCCTATTATGATTTACGCACCGTGCCAGGTATTTGATTATTTCTGATTGTACTATTAATAGGTTCCCCCGTATCAGCAAGAACGCCTGAAGCGTGGTACGATAGAGGTACTGCTGTAGCATTTTTTGGCTGTTTTTTTTTTCCAAATGACGGGGCTGGCTCCTTAACCCAAAAATCGTCGGATTTTTCTTTCTTGTGTTGCCACATTGTTCATTTTTATTGCCAGGCCAAGGGCGTAAAAAAAGAAGAGAAAAAGGACACCACACTCGTAGGAAGGTCAGAATGAAAAACAAACCGGATCGCTGTGATACACAGTACGAAATGAGCGAAAACCATTTTTTTTTTCGTTTTTTGTTCCCTTTTTTAACTTGGTTTTAGAGACCTCNGGTCGTCATTTTACCGTCCCGTCCCGTCCCGTCTTAATTTGTTTTCCCGCCAAACAAGTAAAAACAGTACCGTCCCGTCCCGTCTCGATTATCGACTACCGTGATAAGCCTTGGATATTTTGATACCTGTTACGATATATCGAAAGTTCAATATTTCGATATATTGATACGATATGTCGATATATTTGCACACGAAAACCTGCCTGGTAGATATTTTACCCATTTTTACGAACAATATTTATATTTGGGCCTATTTACTATGCCCCCCCCCCCGTGATAGAAAGATACAAACCTCTGCCGTCACAAAACCCCGACACAGCAGATATAGACAATGGAATACCATGCCATTATACTTGATACCGCAGGCACGAGTCAGGGTTAGGGTTAGGAAAATTCGTCTCATATATACACGTTGCGTGCCAACCACTTTCTCGATTTTTGTGCCTAGCCACATACCCTACATATTATCTCGTCCTACACGAAAGAAACCGGTTGTGGAACTCCTATATTTGTTTCCTCTCCATTTCTCTATTTTTGGCCGGATCCCTTTGTGTGGAACTCGTTTTTTGTTGTTGTTTTTTTATTTTTCTAAAAAAACAAATTGTTTGCATGTTTCTATTCTGGCCGGATACGTATGTATACACGTCTGAGGAAGTCGTGTTTTTTTTTTTTTTTGCATGTTTCTCTGTTCTTATTTTGTTTTTACTTGCATTTTTTTCTATTTTGGCTTGGATCCATTTGTGGAACTCATATTTTAGTTTGGTTGCATTTTGTTTTTTTTTCTATTTTGGCCGGGTCACAGGTTTCGAAGTGCAACAGGCGTTCGCGCTGCGTTCGCCAAGGCGGTCCCCAACGCGATGGTGAAGCCGGCTGCGGCGGTGTGCGGGGAGATAGCCCAGGACCACGCGGACGCCCTCGCGGGAAAGCTACACGATTGAAGATCAGCGGCGGGCAGAGAGCGCAGACACCAGCGAGAGCGCAAATAGGACCGAATATGTATTAGGAAAAATAGGAAAGCATATAGGTTTTCGTGTGAACCGTTGGTCCTATTTACTATGGTACCCCGTACTATTAATAGTACTATTACTTAGTGGAGAGTAGACGTGTTGGTCGGGTTGCGTAACAAAACAAAAATTATTCCCAGTCGAATGTTTCGGGTGGTATGTCGAGCTACTGTAGCTCCTCATGTGTAAAGGAGCTCAGAAAGTAAGCCGCCACCCTTATAAGGTGGCATTTTCGCTATAATCAGTAATCCCTCATTATTTGAACTCCATTCTGTTTTTTTTTTCCCACAGAGGCGGTCGGGGTTACGGTTGATGTTAGGCTTTACAACCAAGTGTGTGTGTTTCAAGCATTTTTTGTCGAAAGTAGGGCAAGTCGGAGCAAGCCGACGCCCTTCGAGGGTCGGCTTTCACGGCGGATGTGCGATGTGACGAAGGAACCCGCCGAAAATCAATCAAGTGTATTTTCTCGACCATTTTTTGTCGAAAGTATTAAAAATCGAATTAGCCGACGCCCCTTGAGCGGGACGGCTCTTATTTTGCGGCTGGTGCGATGATACGCAGAAACCCGCCGAACAGCAAGTGTATTTCAACCATTTTTTGTCGAAAGTATTGAAAAGTCATTGCTCTGCGCCATGAACCCATTCATAACTGAAAAAAATATCCCATACTAATTCCAAGTAGTTTGTCCCCAAATACCTGGGACCAGTTATTAAGGGGTTAAGCGCGAAGCGCCGTGAGGTGCGGCGCGATTCGCATCAAGGGTGAGCTGCATCCTACCAAGAACCGCTTGTGAGGCAGCCTTGCATACGGATGACAGCTATAGGGGGGGGGTGTACTCATTAGCCGCGTGTCATGCATGGCCGTAGTGGCATGGTCATAGACCCTCGCATCCCTACAATGCCGGGGCGGAGCACGTTGGGTTTTCACTGGTCCAACCAGGCAGACATCGCTCTGCGCCAAGCGCGAAGCGAAACGTGACGTGTTAGGCGAGTCGCATGAAGGGTGGGCTGCATGCTCTGCTAAGACTCGCTTTCGAGGCGGACTTGCATATGGACGACAGCCTCCGACACATGCGCTAAAGGTAGAGGTGCACTTATTATTTTCAGAGATTCCTGACTTAAAAAGCTCGATTCTAATAGTAGGTAAAAAACAAATGATTTTTGAGAAAAAATGAAAGTGTAACCCGATGAAGAAATATAATGGCCCAGGCCTAGGTGTGCAAAAGTCCTATTACTGCAAAAAACGAACGGCGTTCCGAGGATTTGGGGTTAAAAAGCCTTCAAGAGGTCATGCAGAAACTATTTTAGCCAAAAAAAGGTACAGCACCTCTATCGTAGCAGGCGCCCTCCAATGAATTGATTCGATCTCTGGTGTGGCCTCTTTCAGAGACAGCAAAATGGGTACCCCTACAGTATGATACTCGTATGTATCTGGGGGAGGGGCGGCTAATGTAGTAATCAGAAGAACCAGGACCAACGATGGACCCCAAAATCATGTATCTCCCTATTATGACTTACGCACCGTACCAGGTATTTGATTATTTCTGATTGTACTATTAATAGGTTCCCCCGTATCAGCAAGAACGCCTGAAGCGTGGTACGATAGAGGTACTGTAGCATTTTTTGGCTGTTTTTTTTTTCCAAATGACGGGGCTCCCTAACCCAAAAATCGTCGGATTTTTCTTTCTTGTGTTGCCAACATTGTTCATTTTATAGTCAGGCCAAGGGCGTAAAAAAAGAAGAGAAAACGACACCACACTCGTAGGAAGGTCAGAATGAAAAACAAACCGGATCGCTGTGATCACAGTACGAAATGAGCGAAAAACATTATTTTTTTTCGTTTTTTGTTCCCTTTTTTAACTTGGTTTTAGAGACCCCCCCTATTTTTTATCGCTGGTGGGTTGGGGGGGGGGTGTACTCATGTCTGTGCACGGCCGTAGTCATATGACCATAGACCCTCGCATCCCTACAATGCCGGGACGGAGCGCGTTGGGTTTTCACCAACCAGGCAGACATTGCTTGCACCAAGCGCGAAACGCCGTGAGGTATTGGGCGAGTCGCATGGAGGGTGAGCTGCATCCTGCTAAGAACCGCCTCTGAGGCGGACTTGCATATGGACGACAGCTTCAATGAGTTAATTTAATTTCTGGTGTGGCCACTTCCGGAGACAGCAATGGGTTTTACTATGTAACTGCCTCGCGGACGCCTTACCATATTAACACTACGTGATACGACCATTCCCCTTGTGCGGAACAAAGGTTCTCCACCCCGCACAAATGATCTACTCGACCGCCAGCTTTGGTGACCGCCAAAAAAAAATAACAAAAAAAACGGCACCCTGGTTGTCTAGCTCACGCAGCGAGTGGCGTGTTTTACAGCGTCGTTGCCAACCGACGCCAACCCAACCTATAAATATATCATATATTTATATGACTGAGGGGGGGGGGTAGTACTCGATTTCATGCATGGCCGTAGTCATATGACCAATAGACCCTCGCATCCCTACAATGCCGGGACGGAGCGCGTTGGGTTTTCACCAACCAGGCATGGTGGGGGGGGGGGGGGTAATTAAAAAAAAAGTTGACTTATTGTTTTCTGGGATCACAACGGTCCGGTTCTTCCCTCCAATATAGGGGGGGGAGGTAGTGGGGTATCTGGGATTCAGATCCGCGCATACCNCAATGGTTAAATGACTAAGGCAAGCAACAAATGAGTACGCCCCCCCCGCCCCTGGCCCCTGCTCGTGTCGCACTTCAGACTAACCCGAACCCTTTTTCGGTTGAGCAAACCCGACCGGACTACGAGGGAGAGATGGGTCTAGCGTTCATGATCAACCAGAGGGATGACGACGGCACTACGGACGATGACGACGATGAATACGTCTTCGTCAAGGGCCCCGATAGATGACGTGGCGGACGCGGTGTTCTCTTTGGCCAATTTTTGTGTAGGGGGTGTTTCTGATTTTCGGGGGGGGGGAATATTTGGATGATACGGGACGTCGTCCAAGGTCGTGGTACTTTCTGTCACCATGCACGTTTGTTTTTTTTTGTTCCCCCGTGGATGACGTCACTGCAGTTTTATGATTGGTCGGTGTTTTAAAGGAGAGTTGTATGATTGGTCGGGTGGATGGAAGGAGGCGGCCGTGTGTCGCGGTCACGATGACAATGTTAGGTTTTTACCGGTAGAAATGATCGTGCGAGAGATGGCGCGGGGAACCGTGGGTGGCGATGAGCGGGTACGACGACGAAGGTGGTGGTGGTGATAGGCGACGTCTCCTTAAAACGTTTGTAGTTTCAGGTTTGCCGGAGCAATCGCGAGGAAGTCTCTCCCTAGATAGCAAGTTGCTCCATTTTCTACTCTTGTTTTGGTATTTTGTTTTGTATAGAAATATGACTGCTGCGATTGGCCGCAGAGCGGCTATCCGTTATGGGGCGCGTTGCAATCGTTTCTACTGCGAAAAGGCGTGTAGTTTTTTGTATTAGCCAGCTTTCGGGCGTGTGGCGTAAGCCCGGCGCCGTTTTCTTTTGGTGGCCCTTTTGACGAAATATGTAGGTAGATGTCAAGGTGTTCTGCGTGCCAGTGGGTGGGACAGGGGGTCGCGCGTTTGCTGGACCTCGTTTGGTCGCGTCTAGCACTGGCTCCCTGTGCAAAATAAATGCAAAAATATTGTATCGTGGTTGGGCGGGGACCGTTCCTGCTTTCTTCCGTACATACGTAGTGTGGTAGAAAAACAAATGTAACGCTGTCAGACGCGACGTTGTCGTTCGGAAAGTAATGGATGGATCCTTTTCGACTCGTGAGTTGCTCGGTATACTCTCAATCGCAAACAAACGGAGTTCTTTGTGACCTAGCATTGTATGGACAGTTACACAGGACCGCAGAGCACACAATACGATCAACCGGCTTCTGCTCGCATCTGATCACTTGAGTGCTTCCACACACAGTCGGAGCACGGGTAGATATACGTGCCCCCCCCCCAGAACAATAATCTCAGCCTGTATTATTTCTTCGATTTGCCCATCTACTCTACTGGAAACAGGGTACAGCAGCAGTACATTTTGACGCGAGAGTATACAGATAGGTGGTGAAAACTGTATATAGTTTTCTTCAAGCACTTTCTCACAATCGAAAGTGATCTCTGCGGCGCGGAACCAGTCAGTGCTATTATAGGAGAGACCCAGTAGGCACGCGCCGGTTACCGTCCCACAATCAAATGATAATGATGCTGCTGATATGATGCTGATGACGTTGTGGTTAGGTTTTTGTGAGAGCGGTTGCGAGTTGTGACGTTTCTGTCGCGTTTTTCTGCCCCCCCCCCCGTGAAATGCTCCGTCTCGAAAGGGATGCGTCGTCAATGGTCAAAATACTAAGGCAAGCAACAAAACGAGTACGCCCCCCTCCAGCAATGCCTCCCTGATTGGTGAAAGCTCAACGTGCTCTGTCCCGGTCTTGGAGGGATGCGGGGGTCTATAGTCGTATGACTACGGCCATGCATGACATGCGGCTAATGAGTACATCCTCCACCCCCCGTGCCCCACACATCACAAGTAAATCTCAACAAACCCAACCCCTGCCCCCCTCCCTTTTCCGCACTCGCCGTTATGTACCCCCAGATGCAAGCTATGAAAAGGGTGCTCCTATTTTTTATGAGGCGTTTTTCGTTTGAGAAGCTCTCTACTACGTATGGTAAAAGTAAATTCACCCAAAACCTGGCTTGGGAGACAAGAAAGAGCCGAGGCAACCCAACGGGCACATCCCTCCCATGGCCTATAGAGGTATCCATCCAATGAACCTGGGCAACCCGCCGGGCACATCCCTTTCCATGGCCCAGAGGTATCCATAGAAGAGCACGACAAAAGGTAACGACACAGTACGTGGTCCCTCTTACAGCTGCTGGTAGGCGCCAGCCAACAATACCGGCACTATAAGCAGCAACCGGCACTATTTCCTCCGCACACTGCCACACTGGTTGGTCCCATGTGTGCCAAGCGATTCCACAGGCACTATAGCGGGATACCGGCACTATAGAGGGACCACTACCTGCTGTAGTCTGAGAAGTAGCGGCAACTGACACTACTCTGCACACTATCACACTCCTGGTTAATCCCATTTGTGCCTAGCGGTTCCACAGGCACTGTACGAGAGGGCAACCGTCACTACTCAACCTGCACTATAGAGGGACCACAGGCACTATAGCGGGAAACCGGCACTATAGAGGGACCACTACTGTGATTCCATCTGTGCCAAGCGACTCCACAGGCACTATAGCGGGCAACCGGTATTACCCAACCGGTACTATGGAGGGACCACTACTGTGATCCCATCTGTGCCAAGCGATTTCACAGGCACTATAGAGGGAAACCGGCACTGCTCAACCTGCACTATAGAGGGACCACTACTGTGGTCCCATCTGTGCCAAGCGACTCCACAGGCACTATAGCGGGCAACCGGCATTACCCAACCGGCACCATAGAGGGACCACTACTGTGATCCCATCTGTGTCAAGCGACTCCACAGGCACTATAGCGGGCAACCGGCATTACCCAACCGGCACTATAGAGGGACCACTACTGTGATCCCATATGTGCCAAGCGATTGCACAGGCACTATAAGCGGGCAACCGGCACTATTCAACCGGCACTTTGAAGGGACCACTACAGTGATCCCATCTGTGCCAAGCAATTTCACAGGCACTATAGAGGGCAACCGGCACTGCTCAACCTGCACTATAGAGGGACCACTACTGTGATCCCATCTGTGCCAAGCGATTACACAGGCACTATAGCGGGCAACCGGCACTACTCAACCGGCACTATAGAGGGACCACTACTGTGGTCCCATCTGTGCCAAGCGACTCCATAGGCACTATAGCGGGCAACCGGCACTATTCAACAGGCACTATAGAGGGACAACTACTGTAATCCCATGTGTGCCGAGCGATTCCACAGGCACTATAGAGGGACCACTACTGTGATCCCATCTGTGCCAAGCGGTTCAACAGGCACTATATATAGTGGGCAGCCGGCACTACTCAACCGGCACTATAGAGGGACCACTACTGTGATCCCATCTGGGCCAGGCGATTCAACAGGCACTATAGCGGGCAACCGGCACTACTCAACCGGCATTATATAGGGGCCACTACTTAGTTAAGGAGCCACCCCCCCGCCAGCCAGATATTTTTCTGCGAAAAAATTACGACCTCTACCGTACCAAGCGTCCCCACCCCCACCCCTCTTACCACTCTGTCCGAAAATATAACGATCGTTAGAACTTCAATAACAACACTAAACGATCCTTACATTTTCGTCCAGAGCGGTACATCACAAGCTGACCTCAACCATCCCCTCCCCATCCGGGTCCTCCCCACCCCCACCCAACGCCCCGCCTCCTCCCGGTGGAAACCCAGCGTCGTCCATGGCGGACAAGAAGGACATGCTGGCGTCCTCCCCCGCTCCCCCCCCACCCTCCAACACCCCCACCACCACCACCGCCCGGGATCCCACCACCAACGCCATGGCCCAAGGCAGCAGCACCACCTCCTACACGCGGCGACGATGACCTCGACAGACCTGAAGTACCATCACCCGAAAACAGTCCACCGCCACCACCTTGTCCCCCATCCCCCCCCCCTCCGAAAGCCTTCTTCGATCCACGGTTAGCCGACGACGCCACCGCTGACGCTGCTGGCGTGGAGCCCATTGGGGACGAGTAGCGGTCGGAGCCAGGGGACGCCAGCAATTCATCCCCGTCGAACATGCCTCCCCTGCTGCTGACGTCGTCGATCCCGGCGAAGAGGCTTCCACCGCTGCCGCCACCACCGCCACCACCACCTGATCGGGAAAACAGGCGGTCGTGTTGTGTGATGTACGTGGCTTTCGTTTGTTTCGTATACGTATGATACGTGAAAGTGAAAAAAAAAGAAAAAAAAAAAAGAAAAAAAAAAAGAGACACCTCAGCTACTGCTGTAAATAGATAGGAGGCGTGGGAAAACAGGCGATCGTATCATATTTTCCGTGTGTTTACAGCGAAAAAGGGTACCAGTATATATGATACGAGTGTATACAAAAAAAAATACAGGCGATCGTATGATATCACTTCCAAAAATTCTCCTCCAAAAATCAGTTTTTTTTAGTGAGTTATGTATATAGAGCCTCCTTAAGTGACCAAAACACCCTAAAAAAACCCCATAAAGCACCTCCTCTACCGCAGCATGTGTCGAAGGTCGTCTCAGCAAGCAAGCTGATTGTGAATACGACTACGGCCATACATGAAAAGGAAGTACACCCCCCCCCAACTTACCAGACACGCCTGCTGACGAGGAAATCCCTCCGGTCCCGGTTAAACCCTTGGTGGCAGCATGAGAAGGGGCCGGCATAGCTGCTGATGATGATGGTGGTGGTGATGGTGCTGCTGCGCTAAGGTTATCGTCTGCGAAAACGCTGGACCCCGCGGGCAGTGCTGCACCGAGGCCTCCGAAGAGGCTGTTGCTCCCGTCGTCTCCCTCCTGCCGGGGCGATCGACAAAAAATAGCAAAAAAAATAAGAAAACAAGAAACGAGAAACAAAAGACAAGCCATAACGAATGAAACAACGGAACAACGAAACCGAGCAGCGAGCTCATCGTACCTGAAAACAAGCACCCCCCCCCCCCCCCCCGCTTGGTGCAAGCAATGTGTGCCTGGTTGGTGAAAACCCAACGTGCTCCGTCCCGGCATTGTAGGGATGCGAGGGTCTATGGTCATATGACTACGGCCGTGCACGACATGAGTACACCCCCCCCCCCTTGCTGCGTCTCGAAAGGGATGCGTGGTCAATGTTCAAATGACCAAGACAAGCAACAAATGAGCACACACACCCCGCCCACCCTACGGTAAGTACCGCCTCTATATCCCGTACAAACCCCCTCTACCTAACACGATGTGGCACGAGTCTTTCACGCCGCATCATATATATATACCTTGTCGGAAGCGAGCAGCGAGCTCATCTCACCTAAAAAAAAAAAAAACTCCCCTCCCCCCCCCACCCCCCATCCGCGCCCACCCTACGATAAACGCCGCCTCTAAATACCGTACAAAACCCCTCTTAACACGATGTGGCGTGAGTCTTTCACGCCGCATCTGATGCATACCTTGTCGGAAGCGAGTAGCGAGCTCATCAAGCCCCGCGTCTTGACCCTCTTCTTCGCCTCGGCTTCGCGCCTAGCCTTCTCCCTCTCCCGCGCCGCCAACGCCTCGCGCGCCTGTAAAAACCCGGAAACAAATCGCATAACAAATCCGAGGGGGGCGCAGCGATACGGGGGGATGCGAGTTTTGTACGTACGGAAGAATGAACCAATCAGATGAACAGGGTTCTCATGTGGTGGGTCACACGTTCGTACCGGTTGACGTGTGACAAGTGTAATCAGTGCCGAACATACAGCTCCCCCGGCATAGTCGTGGGTTGTGCTGACGGGCAGACATCAAGCAGAGGGCTTCCAAGCCGTCAAGCCAACAGTTGTGGGGAGGTAGTTCAGGAGAGTGTTCTAAATCCCCTTTTTTCAGCACTGCACTACCGTTTTTTGGAGAAAATATACTTGAAGTTAGTACTACCCCCTCGCGCGCCTGTGAAAAAAACGGAAACAAATCCCTTTTTTTTAGCACTGCACTACCGTGTTTTGGCGAAAATTACTTGAAATTAGTACTACCCCCTCGCGCGCCTGTGAAAAAAACGGAAACAAAATCCCTTTTTTTTAGCACTGCACTCGTACCGTTTTTTGGCGAAAATTACTTGAAATTAGTACTACCCCCTCGCGCGCCTGTGAAAAAAACGGAAACAAAATCCCTTTTTTTTAGCACTGCACTCGTACCGTTTTTTGGCGAAAATTACTTGAAATTAGTACTACCCCCTCGCGCGCCTGTGAAAAAAACGGAAACAAAATCCCTTTTTTTTAGCACTGCACTCGTACCGTTTTTTGGCGAAAATTACTTGAAATTAGTACTACCCCCTCGCGCGCCTGTGAAAAAAACGGAAACAAAATCCCTTTTTTTTAGCACTGCACTCGTACCGTTTTTTGGCGAAAATTACTTGAAGTTAGTACTACCCCCTCGCGCGCCTGTGAAAAAAACGGAAACAAAATCCCTTTTTTTTAGCACTGCACTCGTACCGTTTTTTGGCGAAAATTACTTGAAATTAGTACTACCCCCTCGCGCGCCTGTGAAAAAAACGGAAACAAAATCCCTTTTTTTTAGCACTGCACTCGTACCGTTTTTTGGCGAAAATTACTTGAAATTAGTACTACCCCCTCGCGCGCCTGTGAAAAAAACGGAAACAAAATCCCTTTTTTTTAGCACTGCACTCGTACCGTTTTTTGGCGAAAATTACTTGAAATTAGTACTACCCCCTCGCGCGCCTGTGAAAAAAACGGAAACAAAATCCCTTTTTTTTAGCACTGCACTCGTACCGTTTTTTGGCGAAAATTACTTGAAATTAGTACTACCCCCTCGCGCGCCTGTGAAAAAAACGGAAACAAAATCCCTTTTTTTTAGCACTGCACTCGTACCGTTTTTTGGCGAAAATTACTTGAAATTAGTACTACCCCCTCGCGCGCCTGTGAAAAAAACGGAAACAAAATCCCTTTTTTTTAGCACTGCACTCGTACCGTTTTTTGGCGAAAATTACTTGAAATTAGTACTACCCCCTCGCGCGCCTGTGAAAAAAACGGAAACAAAATCCCTTTTTTTTAGCACTGCACTCGTACCGTTTTTTGGCGAAAATTACTTGAAATTAGTACTACCCCCTCGCGCGCCTGTGAAAAAAACGGAAACAAAATCCCTTTTTTTTAGCACTGCACTCGTACCGTTTTTTGGCGAAAATTACTTGAAATTAGTACTACCCCCTCGCGCGCCTGTGAAAAAAACGGAAACAAATCCCTTTTTTTTAGCACTGCACTCGTACCGTTTTTTGGCGAAAATTACTTGAAATTAGTACTACCCCCTCGCGCGCCTGTGAAAAAAACGGAAACAAAATCCCTTTTTTTTAGCACTGCACTCGTACCGTTTTTTGGCGAAAATTACTTGAAATTAGTACTACCCCCTCGCGCGCCTGTGAAAAAAACGGAAACAAAATCCCTTTTTTTTAGCACTGCACTCGTACCGTTTTTTGGCGAAAATTACTTGAAATTAGTACTACCCCCTCGCGCGCCTGTGAAAAAAACGGAAACAAAATCCCTTTTTTTTAGCACTGCACTCGTACCGTTTTTTGGCGAAAATTACTTGAAATTAGTACTACCCCCTCGCGCGCCTGTAAAAAAAACGGAAACAAAATCCCTTTTTTTTAGCACTGCACTACCGTTTTTTGGCGAAAATTACTTGAAATTAGTACCATCGCCTCGGGCGCCTGTAAAAAAACAGAAACAAATCCCCTCTTTTCGCACTGCACTACGGACCGTTTTCGGCAATGAACTTGAAATGAGGATAGATGTGAGTCGGTGGTACTTCCACGGGTATCAACTATTACGGGGGACCATATTAATAGTAAATAGGACCAAATATGGTACGGAA
Source organism: Saccharina japonica (assembly GCA_008828725.1). NCBI lineage: Eukaryota > Phaeophyceae > Laminariales > Laminariaceae > Saccharina > Saccharina japonica. Next base: position 137,033 of record MEHQ01000383.1, on the reverse strand, counting down.
AAAACGACAATAATAGTACCACCGCTAGACTGTACCAACAGCAACAGCAACAGCAACTAAAATACTACAAAACTCACAACGCACCACACCGTTAACCACGACAACAAGAAAACCAACACCAACACCAACACCAGCACCAACACGAACAACAACACCACCAACAACACCACCACCACCAACACCACCAACACCAACACCACCAACACCAACACCACCAAAACCACCACCACCAACACCAACACCACCACCAACACCACCAACACCACCAACACCAACTATATGCACAAAACCTACAACACACTACAATCAACCGCGACAAAAAACACCAACACCCCTACTCGGTCGCGCGCTCGTCCACTCACCAGCCGGGCTTCCTCCTCCTCCCTTCGTCTCTTGGCCTCCGCCCGCTGCAACTCCAGCCTGTACGAAAACGGTGTCAAACAAAAAAAAAAAAAATTGGTGCACCCATTTTTAACCCCTTCAGAACTGAAGAGGTAATCCCACACGAATTTCAAGTAGTTTGTCCCCAAAAATGGGGGACCATTTCTTAAGGGATTAAGACCACCCGGGTTTAAGGCCAAATTAGAGTTATTTAAGACCAGGTAGATAAAATATACACCGGCTTGTCACGAGGAAAACTAAACTACTTGGAACTAGTATGGGCTAATGTTCCAAGTACAGTAGTAGGTAGCCCCTCTTTTAAGGGACACCGCGAAAAGGGAAAACGGTACGTAAGACCTCTGCCAATGGGAAAGCAAAGTTACCCTAAAAAAAATGAATTCCTAGGATCCCCGCCAGATTTTTCTAGAACAAGCTTTTGCTATGGGACCGATTCTTAAAACGGAATATTCACGATTTTTGGAAAAGCCCGAGAAAGGCAATTATCAGGCCAATGTTGGGACAAGATCGGCTTGAGAAAAACTCAGGCGGATGATAGTTCGAAGTGGCGAGATTCCGAGTCCTCGACAGACATGGATCGACGAAACCAACGACTGCGTCATGAATTCTGAACACGGTGCGCTCGTTACGGGCTCCGACCCATCCTAGGGTCACCGTGTTCGCACGATGGCCGGTGATATGTGGCGGGCGCTGGCCAGGCGTCTGATAAACAAACAATTGGCTGCTGGTGTGCATAAATCAGATGACAAAATTTCTCGATCCGTCTCAAATGGCAAAAAAAAAAAAAAAAAATCGGGTTTGGGAGAAGAGCGTAGGACGCCGCCGGCAATCTCTCGCCCCCTAGACCATGGATCCGCCTTACAGCTTCGAGGCCGTCATCTACACTCGTTGGCCTTGCCCGACCCGAAGCGGGTTGGCCGTGGGCTGAGTCTATGTCGAGATCGAAGGTCTATCGTCGCACGAGCTGATTTTTATCAGGGTGTTGACGATGTGCAACGAGAAAAAGCAAATGGCGCCGCCTGCAGCCGTTTGAAAAAAAAAAACGAAAAAAAAATCAAACATGTTTTCCCTTTTTTTCCCACAGCGGCGGTACGAGCGGATCTTCAGCCTGAAAATTCCAGGGAAATATTTCAAGCATCGCTCTCCCATTGGCATAGGTCCAAGGGACCTCACGTTTCTGCCCATCATTTTTGCCCACTACCGACTATAAGGGGCCGGTAACAACTCTTATATAGGGACGTCGGTACCGTATGTAAGGGACTTCCAATCCCGAATGCACTAGAGTTCCTTAACCCATATAGGACTGCAGTCCCGTTTTGGGGACAAACCACTCTAATTTAAGTAATTTGTCCCCAAAACGGGACTCCAGTCCTACAAGGTAAGGTTAACCCATTCAGAACTGGAAACATTATCCACACTAATTCCAAGTAGTTTGGCCCAAATATGTGGGACCAGTTCTTAAGGGCTTAACCCATTCAGAACTGGAAAAAATATCCCACACTAATTCCAAGTAGTTTGTCCCCAAATAGTGGGACCAGTTCTTAGGGGTTAACCCATTCAGAACTGAAAAAAAATATCCCACACTAATTCCAAGTAATTTGTCCCAAATATGTGGGACCAGTTCTTAAGGTTAAGAACCGGTCGCCCGTTTTTGGGGACAAACTACTTGGAATTAGTGTGAGATAATTTTTTCAGTTGAATAAAAACCGGTCCCCCATTTTGGGGACAAACTACTTGGAATTAGTGTAGGATAAGTTTTTCAGTTCTGAATGGGTTAACCCCTTAAGAACTGGTCTCACGCATTTGGGGGGAAACTACTTGGAATGAGTGTGGGATATGCTTTTCAGTTCTGAATGGGTAAAAATAAAAGGGGCTACCTGATTAATACCTGCCTCTTTTTAGAATTAGCAACGTACTGTAAACGACACGACCATGTTATAGATAAGACCACGTTTTTCGGGCTTGTCATGGGGTGGTCTTAAATGGGTACACCTCTTAAATGGGTACACCTCTTAAATGGGTACACCACTTTGCACAGCATTACTCGTGTAGATTTATCAGTAAAACATCCGCCCCGCTGCAACTCAAGCCTGCACAAAACTTTGTCAAAATATAATAACATACAGAACCTATAGCAGTAGATTTACCAAGAAATATCTGCCCGCTGTGCAACTCCAGCCTGTACAAAACATTGTCAAATAAAAAAACATACAAGGACATATTCATACGTAGATTAATCAACAATGTCGAATACATAGTGTGACAGCACGTTTTGTAGCCTAGTATATTACAGTCGATTTTCCTACGTGAAAAATTGCTTTTCCGGCGAGAATGATATTCAAAATCATTTTTTTTTTTTTTAAAGAGATGCCGTACTTGCTTCCTCAACCCTCCCGCCGCCCCCACAACATCAACTTCGAAGCACGCCCCCCCCCCCCCCCCCCCCCCCCCCCCCCCCCCCCCCCCCCCCCCGCCCCCCCCCCACCCACTCCCACCACAGTCAAGCCTATGGTCATACGACTACAGCCATGCACGACATGAGTACACTCCCCCTCCGTCCCCACCACAGTCAACCCAGTCTCACCGCGCTTGCTCCTCTTTCTCCTCCTGCTTCCGTCTCCTCTCCGCCTCGAGAGCAGCCTCCCTCCTGGCCTCCTGCTCCCTCGCCTCCCGCCCCCTCCTCTCGGCCTCCCTCCTCTCCCTCTCAGCCTCCCTCTCGACTAGCGACGACGAATTATCTTGTTCGTGTCCAAACACGCCTCCACCGCTGCGGACATCCCTAACCACCGCACCCCGCCCCGTCTTGCCTGCCCCTCCGGCAACGCCTCCATCCAAAAAAGAGGGGCTGCTAGAAAACGACCCCCCCCCTCCGCTCAAGTTGGCGTTCTGAGGGCTTATTGTCCTCCTCGCGTCCGCCACAGCGGCAGAGGTGGGGGAGGAGGAGAAGGGAGATGATAGGCTGGACGAAGGCGCTTCGGCCGAATCGAAACCCTGGGGTTGTTTCTGGAACGTCCCCTGTTTTTGTTGTTTTTGTTGCGAGGCTGCTGTAGCGGCTGCGGCAGACGCGGCGGCGGCTGCACCGCCACCGCTGCTGGCCCCACCCCGGCTTGACGCGATTCTCGCCTGTTTTTTTTTTTTCGAATTTATTTTTAAAAAAGAAAAAAAAAAAAAAAAAAAAAAAAGGAAAAACATAAAAAAAAAAAAAAAAAAAAAAACGTGACATTTTCGCATTTTTATCACTTGGAAATTAATTTGTTCCGTTCCGTTAAGTGTAAGAAAAAAATCTCACTAGGCCAATTCTTAACGAAAGAACGAAACGAAAACGTGATACTTTCGCATTTCGCTGCTTGGAATTTGTTTTGTACTGACAGTTTCTCATTTCTCGCTTGGGCATTTGTTTCGTGTATGATATTTTCGGATTTCTCGCTTGGACACTTGTTTTGTTTGGGTAGGCGTAAGAACAAAAAAATATCAGCCGCAAACGATTTCCGCTCCGCTTGGCCTCTCTAACCTTTTCCACCCTCCCCTCCCCTCACCACCACCATCACCACCCTCCTACGTACCATTACCCCTCGCTTCAATTCAGCCGAAGCTATCATCCGTATGCAAGAACGTCCGCCGAAACAGCGGTTCAAAGTAGAATGCAGCTCTCGCCTTTCATGCGACTGGCCCAACACCTCTTGTTTCGCTTCGCGTTCGGTGCAAGCAATTTAAAGTCTCTGTCTGGTTGGTGAAAACTCCGATGTGTGCTCCGTCCCGGCATTGCAGGGGTGCGAGGGTCTTCGGTCAATACGGCTACGGCCACGCATGACATGCGGCTAATGAGTACAACCCCCCCGCGCCCGAATGTTGGAGGTGTCAACATTAGGAGTAGGAACGGTGCGCTGTCTCGGAAGGGATGCGGGCCCAACGGTAAAAAGACTAAGGCAAAAAAGCAATGAGTACGCCCCCCCCCCTCCTGCGGTACTATAAAGATATAATATATGTATAGGTTGGGTTGGCGTTGGTTCGCAACGACGCTGTAAAACACGCCTCTCACTGCGTGAGCTAGACAACCAGAGTACGTTTTTTTTGGGGGGGGGTTGCGGTAAACAAGGCTGGCGGTCGAGTTAGATCATTTGTGTGGGGTTGAGAACCTCAGCTCCAGGGGAAGGATCGTATCACGTAGTGTGTATATGGTAACGCACCCACGAGGCAGATATATAGTAATACCCCTTGCTGTCTCTGGAAGTGGCCACACCAGACATCGAATCAATTCGTTGGAGGCTGAGATCCATATGAAAGTCCGCCTCACAGGCGGTTCTTAGTAGGATGCAGCTCACCCTTCACGCGACTCGCCCAATACCTCACGGCGCTTCGCGCTTGGTGCTAGCAATGTCTGTCTGGTCGGTGAAAACCCGACATGCTCCGTCTCGGTATCTTAAGGATGCGAGGGTCTATGGTCATACGACTACGGCCATGCATGAAAATGAAGTACCCCCCTCCCCCCCCCCTACCCCCCTCCCCCCCCCACACCTGCATGCGCGCTACGATCCGAGCGCAAAGGCTTATCACGCTTTGCCTCCTTAAGCCGCTCGCCTCGGGGAGACACCCACCTTCGCCCCCCTCCCCGCAACCTTCCCCACCGGTGGCGCTGCCGATACCGGCCCCAACCTTCCCCCTGATCTTCCAGTAGCAGCGGCCGCCGCAGCAGCGGGGTGAGCGGCAGCAGGACGAGGCTGTATATGTGCATAATCGTAAATAACAGCATGGTGTTCATCGAGGTTTTGCACGGAGAGATGGGAGGGTGGGAGAGGGGGGTGTGCTTCATTTTCATGCATGGCCGTAGTCGTATGAACATAGACCCTCGCATCCCTACAATGCCGTGACGGAGCATGTCGGGGTTTCACCGACCAGGCAGACATTGCTTGCACCAAGCGCGAAGCGCCGCGAGGTGTCGGGCGAGTCGCATGAAAGGTGGGCGAGTCGCATGAAAGGTGAGCGGGAGAAGAAATGGCAGATTGATTGAAACATTGACATGTTAAACGGGATCGGGAGTTGCATGGGACCCAACAGGCACCTACACGTTTATATAAGGCCATCACACAGCATTTCCATGCAACACCCGACACGCACATGCAACACAAACAACACCCATCAGGTACATACAACACCCATATGCAACACCCATCAGGTACATACAACACATGCAACACGCACATGCAACACATACAACACGCAAAAATATACAACACATATAACACATACAACACGCACGTACAAATATTAAACACGCACATATAACACATACAACACGCGCATACAACACGTACAACACGTACAACACGCGCATGCAACACGCACATACATCACATATTACACGCACATGCAACATATACAATACGCACACACAACACATAAAACACGCGCCTACAACACATACAACACATACAACACACCTGTGCGGGGGCGTTCCTCATAAAATGCGGGCTGGCGGGCTCCGGCTTTCCTCGATCCAACCACCTGCGAGACAACGGTGACGAGCCACGCACGGTTTAAGACCGATCCGTGTTAACAGAACTAAACCATTCTACTCGTACTACTAGAAAAAAAAACACACACACACTAAATCCAACTATTAATATCCATAGGCTCTCAGCAGTTGATTCCGTTTTTTATTTTTTTTTGCAGATAGACTCAAAATTCCAACCCACGTGGGGTTCGAACTCCGTAAATCAACTCTTAGAAGCGTTCGACGGTATCACTAGACCATGGGGGCGACCGACCCTTCGTATCCCGTATATCCCTTATGCTGGTATCCCTTATATGACAGATCACATTCTAGATTGCAAGTCCAACGGGAAGAAAAAACAACAAAAATCCGTTGGGGGAAAAACAAAACTCTGACGAAAAAAACAAAATCCGCTTCTCACGTTGGGGGGCGGGAAGGCTGCGCTGGTTTTTCCGCGCCCGAATGCGATCGCTGCGAAGGCGTCGGCACACCGGGGACACCAGCGACGCCTCCCCTCCCTAAAGCACCGCCTCCGCCGCCTCCAACTCCGACTGCACCCCCCGGGCGGGACCTGGCCTGTCCCTGGGGTTCGTACTGGTGGGAACGGTAAAGGTTATTGTCGGGGGCCTGCATAGGCTGTAATGCAAGGTCAGGCGCATCCGGTGAGGCAGGTAACGTTGGGCGGAGGCGGGTGAAGGAGGGGGTAGGGGTTATTGGTAGGGATGTGGGTTGTCTGACAGTAAGTCGCCGAGACTAATTTATTAGTTGGCTGACTATAATAAGTCGCCGACTAGTTATTAGTTGGAACTAGTTGGCTACGAAGGTATTATAGTTAGTTGCGTGCGGTAATTTGGGGAATCCTGCGTTCATGTATCTATCTATCTATAGCCCTGGCGCTGTTGTTTGTGGCTCGGGTTTTACATATATATTTTTAGGAAATACGAAAACAAATAGTCAGCTAGCTGGCTCACTACGCCACACCCAACTAGTCCAACTAATCCAATGAATAGCTAGCCGGCACGTCCAGCCAATTAGGCATGCCTTATTCGCAGCCCTGGTCGTTAAACTTTCACACGTCGGACTACTCGCGACCGTTTCGACATATATCTGACGGTTACACGACAACCCCAAAAGATATAACACCGCCCGCAAACCGTTAGCGATGACAGTTACACAACAAGCCCAGGAGGGGGGACGACGAGGTTATAGACCATGAAGGAGGCGTGTTGCCATACTCACCACAGGGATGGAACAGAACAAGCACGCAGTAAGATATCACACGCGACCGTTCCCAATTACCGAGAATGACGGTTATACAGAAACCCCAGATTCCACCCGCGACCACTACCAATTACCAGGGCTGTTCACGGGTCGGATCAAACTTCACGGATCAGGTCGGGTCGGGTCGGGTAAGGGTGACCCGACCCGTGAGAGCTTGAAAAGCTGCTGACCAGACCAGACCCGATCCGACCCGACTCGACCCCGACCCCGAGTCCGCTCCCCGAACCCGTACTACGACCCGCCGTATACCCGATCACGCAAGAACTGACCCGATCCCGACCCGACCACGACCCGGACCCGACCCAACCCGAAGCTCCCCGACCCCGAGATTCCCTTGGGGTCGACCAATTAACCCCTATAGCCGACCAGGAGACCCGACCCGTCCCTTGACCCTGACCCGACCCGTCCCGTGACCCTGACCCGACCCGTCCCGTGACCCTGACCCGACCCGTCCCGTGATCCTGACCCGACCCGCCCCGTGATCCTGACCCGACCCGTCCCGTGACCCTGACCCGACCCGTCCCGTGACCCTGATCCGACCCGTTCCGTGACATTGACCCGACCCGTTTCGTGACCCTGACCCGACCCGTCCCGTGACCCTCACCCGACCCGTCTCGTGACCCTGACCCGACCCGTCCCGTGACCCTCATCCGACCCGTCCCGTGACCCTGACCCGACCCGTCCCGACCCGACCCGACCCGACCCGACCCGACCCGACCCGACCCGACCCGACCCGACCCGACCCGACCCGACCCGACCCGACCCGACCCGACCCGACCCGACCCGACCCGACCCGACCCGACCCGACCCGACCCGACCCGACCCGACCCGACCCGTGAGATTTGAAGCACTTCCTGACGCGAACCACCGGTCGGATCATGACCCATGAAGCGCCCTACCAAAAAACAAATGGCAGTTACACGAAACCAAGAAGGAGGCTGGACCGTTATCTATTGCCACTGACAGTTACACGAAGGCAGGAAGGCAACGCGTTTGCCTCATCTCTCTGACCACCGAGACGGAAAAAAAAGTGAAACAAACAAACAAAAATCAGTACGTATCAGTGCGATTATGGTACACATTGAAAGAAGGAAGTTACACGAGAACTCAGGTACTACCCGCGACCGCTCGGACAATTGCGTGGCAAGAGTTACACGATAAAACCCCCAAGATACTATGTACCCGCAACAGCTACCAATTACAAATGACAGTTACACGACAACCCAAGATACCACCCGCGAACGTTACCAATTACAAATGGCAGTTACACGAAGGCAGGAAGGAGGCGTGTTTGCCTCCTCACTCACCACCGGGCTGGAAACAAAAAAAACGGTACGATTCCCCCCTTGGTGTCCATAAAACACTCGCAACCGCTCCCAAATTTGTATGACAGTTACACACGATAACCCTACCAAGATACCACCCGCGAACGTAACCAATTGCACATGACAGTTACACGGAAGTCAGTAAGGAGGCGTGTTTGCCTCACTAAACTTACCACAGGGATGGAGCCTATCCGGACCTCCAGGCCGGCGAGCCGCTCCAGACAGATGGAGGTCTTTTCCTGCGACATGTTAGCCGTCTCCCCGAGGACCATAACCTGCGACTGGAGCTGTGGAGGCCCAAGGGGACACAGGCGGCGGGGGGAAACAGCTATTGTCAGTCCATGGACTACGAGTACAGCGCTTTAACTGCAGTCCACATGCCATTCCGCTACCCCTGACCCTAACCCCAACCCCAACCCTATACTTGTGCGCCTGCTGAGCAAAGATGTCGGGAGACAGGACTTTCAACCCTTGGCAGACAGCAGCTTTGCCTTGACATGCCGTGACTGACACCAAACTACTAGATTTTAGTGTGTAACACTTCGGCCCTACACCCTTGACAGCGCATGTTTTGCCTTGCTTGACATGTCTCCTGACATCTTTGCTGCTGAGTGGGAGCAAGGGTGCCAAATTGGATCTGCTTCAGGTGGGATCAGGCTAGAGGTGTTGACCAATCAAAATGGCGGGTGGGATCAGGCTAGAGGTGTTCATCAACCAAAATAGCAGGTGGGATCAGACTAGAGGTGTTGACCAATCAAAATGGCGGGTGGGATCAGGCTAGAGGTGTTGACCAACCAAAATGGCGGGTGGAATCAGGCTAGAGGTGTTGACCAATCAAAACTGAGGTGTACTCTATTGGGCACCCCGTTCCACCCCTACAACACTGAAACACTAATAATATACTATGCACTGCCCTTAGGTGCTGCAGTCCATAAGTGATAAATGGGTGCCATCTAGACCGTGGCTGGGGGGGGGGGGGCGTGTTCATCTGCTGCTGGCCTTAACCCCTTAAGAACTGGTCCCACGAATTTGGGGACAAAATACTTGGAATTAGTGTGGGACATTTTTTTTCAGTTCTGAATGGGTTAAGTCATTTGACCAATTGACCACCAGGATTGTGAACCGAAAAACCGAATGTCGTATTTTTTCGGTCGTTTTTTTTTGTTTTTCGTTTTTTCCCGACCGAAAACCGACTTTCTTTATTTTCGGTTTATTTGCAAGAAAAAAACGACCGAAACCGATCGACATTTTCGGGTTTTCACCAAAAAACCTTCGCCGAAAAACCGTTCGGTTTCGGTTTCGGTTTGCTGTTATTTTGTCAGAAAACAAAAACACCGAAACTGACCGAATTGTCTGTGAATGAAAACCCCAACAACCGACGTAGCCATGTTTCGTTTTCGGTGCACAATCCTGTCGGCCAAGGCGTTCCTAATCCTACTGTGGAGGCATCTCCACGGATCGCCGCTGCTACTCCTAATAGAGACATCTCCACGGATCACCGTGTTCCTACTCCTAATCGAGACATTTCCAACAGTTGGGGCGCTCATTACATTCTTTCCGAATATTACATTGAAACCCTTCGCTAATCCGGGGGGGGGGGTGTACTCATGTCATGCATGGCCGGTGGCTATCTCCACCGTACCTGAGCCTCTCGGGATCAGGTCGCGGGTCAACCATTCTCACGCGGCCCATACGAACTATTACCGGGGTGGGCTAATGTAGTAAATAGGACCTACGGTGCACACAAAAACCTATATATTTACCTAGTTCCACTAACCATTTTTGGCCCTATATACTGTGGTCCCTCGTAATATATAAAGATAATCTAGATATCTCATTTTTCAAAGGGCAGATAGATGTATGATCTGTACGATCTGTATGATCTGTATGATCTAGCTCATCTGGCCGGGTGGGAGCCATGCCGCAGTAAGCATGGTCTACTGTTGTAGGACATATTTCCTGGGTTGGTTCGGTACTATACAGATCTTAGGGTTAGTTGGGATCAGGTCGAGGGTCAGCCATTCTCACGCGGCCCACACGTACTATTACAGAGGGACCATAGTAAAAAAGGACCTCCGGTACACACAAAAAACTCTATATTTATCTATTTTTACTAACCATTTTTGGTTCTATTTACTGTGGTCCCTCGTAATATATACCTGGTAGAGATTATCTAAATTTTTCATTTTTCAAGGGGCAGATAGATCCCTGATCCGTACGACCTGTATGATCTGTATGATTTGTACGATCTGTACGATCTGTATGATCTGTATGATCTAGCTCACCTAGCCGGGTGGGAGCCAAGCAATAAGCATGGTCTATTACTGCAGGACATGTTTCCTAGGTTGGTTAGGTACTACACAGATCTTGCTCAACATATCATGACGGCACGCTAGGATCTACGTAGATTATCAAGATCGTGATCTTGTTCGACGTGTGGAAACTTGCATGCGCTCGTAAAAATGAGGCGTATTTCGGGCGGGGATACAGGGGGGAGGAGACGAGGGCAAGGGGACCTCACCGTCGAGGAGCGATACAGAGTGCCTTCTCGCAGCTGAGCTGGCTGCTAGGCAACAGCAGGCGGGTCAGGCTGGTTGAGCACGAAACTGTCCTACTGCATACCTCTCTGACCCCGAATATAGGGACCGTTTATATATTAACATGAAATTGAAGTAGTGCTTATATTTCAGGTCATAATAGAAATTGATTCATGGGCGCAGACGTCAGGAATACTACAGCAGTGCCTCGTTTTATGTCTCGGTGCAACCAAGCCTACTCTAGGTGCTACATACGATTAGGTCAACTTATATCTGTGCACACATACCCCGCGCGCTCGCTAGCGGGGGAGGGGAGGGGGGGGGGCGATGCTACCTGCTGAACCCCGTCCTCGATGGCCTTCAAGGAGCTCAGCTGCTCCTCCCGCATAGCCTGCAACAGGGCCTGAACGAAACAGCGTGAATGGAGCAGAATAGGCGTTTCGCGTTTGTGGGATGCGGGGAGATAAGCGCGGAACAGATGGAATCTTCTACGGAGATTACCGAGCCGGAAAAGTCTCCATATATATCCTTCATGGCGCCGATGCGGGGATATTAGCGTTTCACATGCGCAGGGTGCGGGGAGATTCGCGGAGAGATTGGCGGGGAGATTGGCGGGGTAATTAAGGGTCGACAGGGAACTTTTTACGGAGATACCGAGATACCGGAATGTCTCGATATATGTATTTCATAGCGCCGGCAAAGCGGAAGAGGCGTGTCACGTTTGCGGGATGCGGGGGGATTAACGGAGGTATCAGCGGGGTAATTATAGGGGACGAGATAATATTTTCGGACCTTGTCGCGAGAGCGATGGGGCGGGGGCGTAACGGAAAGCGATACAGAAACCAAGCGCGTGGTTTTGAACAATGTGTGTAGGCGTTATTGTCTACCACTCTAGGCGATATATCGAAATTTCGGTATTCCGATATATCGAGTTCGGTATTCCGATATATCGGAACATTCTATATACGATATCCTACGCTAAACTCTACTCTCCGGCTCTCACCATGACATCGGCGACGGGCATGACGGACGCTTTTCCCCCTTCCGCGGCGGTTTCCTGCTGAGGCGAAGGCGTGTCCGACAGGGATACGCTTTCAACCTGCTTGCAACGACAAGATAACGAGCAAGTTTCCAGGAAATTACTTTTCACTTCATACTTGTCCAATCGTCAGCCTTGAAATATTCGGAATCTTTCCTTCTACACCCTTCAGCCTCAATCCACACAGGAGCAGTACACTCGTTGTTCACGAGAACAAAACGCAAACATAAAGTTTTGTGTTGCTCGGGATCAATCAACAAACCCCATCGCTTTTAAGAACTGCGAAACTTATCCCACACTAATTCCAAGTAGTTTGTCCCCAAAAATCGTGGGACCGGTTCTTCAGGGATTAACAGTCTTCGGAAACTGTGTTCACACCGCGGACAGGTGATCGAATGATTTCCACTTGATGATCTATAAACAGTGGACCTTTCAAGGCAGATCTATTCCCGGTCGTGTATTATCTACTGTAGCTCTAATTGCCGGGTGGGAGTCGTAATCTCTGCCATGATCTACGTACGCGTACGTAGCACATGTTTCCTGTGTTGGATTTTTGCTATGCAGATTCTGCACAACCTCTCACAAGGGCAAATGAGGAACTACTAAAATGTAAATGATCTATCTGTAGATAGCTAGATCGTGATTTGTCTGAGGAGTGGAAAATTGATGCGGAGAGTAGAAACAAGCCTCCTTACCATACGTAACAATATGAAATAATAAATTCACCCTGGACTATTAATAGCAGCCCTGTTTCTTATACCTGGTATCTAGGGGAATTGACCCGCTCAATCAAGATTGTGAAACAAGATTGTGATATATACGTATAAGATAGCACAAAAGGAAGCCTAAAAGAGTGGAGGACTGGGACCGTGGCCTAAGAAAACAGCTGATATTTTTATTAAAAAAAAATGCCGAAAATACACACTTGTTTCTTCCTTGTCTGTACGAGTCTAAGGTTGGAGAGAGGAAGGCTTGGGGGGGGGAGTGGCCAGGTGACAACTGATTGGTCCTCGAGCATATATGTCGCATTAGGTAGGGGATAGGGGACTGTTCAAGAACTATCCCCATCCCGTTCCTGAAAAGTACGGACGTATCTTCGGACCAGTTATTTTCAGATAGATAGTTTGGGATTACTAGTAGAAGGGTGGCGACATCTCCCACAGCCGGTGCTACCACCCCTCCCATACTAGATACTCCATACTGCTGTCCTTTCCGGTATAATGTTGGTCACTTGTGTATATTTACGCCGGCAGGGATTATCTTCGCATACTCTGCACCCATCTCATTTCTTCTTTCTTTTTTCCATCCCATTTATGATATTCGCCCTCTTTTTCTCTCTCTCTTTAGTCGTGACTCAGATCCAGGGTCACTACGCGTAGGTACGTAGGCTCCTCTCCTCCCTCCCCACTACGGTACGTGCCTTGCATTTTTATCGCGAGAAGATTCGGCACTTTCTTCCCTCATCGACTCTCGCCGGTGTGTGCCTACCCACGCTATACTATGAATAGGCGCTCTCGACAGTTGGAGTCCTTCGGTGATAAAAATGTCCATGCGCAACAGTAGCCTTTGCAGGTGCTCTTGACCCACATGATCCCGACATCCCTCTACCCGTACTGCTATATATATGACGCAAGTTGGGGTGGTGGATGTAATATACTAAAATTAGAGTCAATTATTTACTTTCTGAATTCGGGGAGACGAAATCGTACCAGATAAAGTACCAAATATATTACGGTTTTTGTGGTGGTCCGCACATTTTTTCAGATTGTCCAAAACGCGCGGCGAAGCCGCGCACGGGTCGAGCCTTAGCCTGCACTACTAGGGTTGGGGTTAGGGTTAGGGTTGGGTCGACGGCTTCTCGTGATTTGATTTTTAAAACACACACACACTCACGTAAAACCAGCAAGAAATCAAAACATATTTCGTACTTTTATCTGGTACGATTTGTGGACCAAGAGCGGTAAAGGCGCCTCATGTGTACGGGGAATCGAACCCCCGATCTCAACCTTAGCGGTCTTCGTGGTTAACTGCTACTCGTAGACCACCGGTCACCGCTGCGGCCTGCTCTTTGTCTTTCATCTGCCCCCGTCTTGCTTTGGAGAAACTAATCTTGATCACAGTATACCGTACTGCTTGGAGTCCTGCCTTATAGGGTTGGGCACTGGCACAGTCAGTATATTCCGGAAGTATCACACGTACCAGGTAGTAATCTACGGCTTGGCCGGGCTAGTATATTCCCAGTGACTACCTTACGTACATACGTACGTCCAAGAAACACGCCAAAGTATAGTACGGAAACCCATCAAATGCGTTCCGGGAGGAGGGAGGAGAGAGGAGAGACCGTATACTGTTGCAATCCAGTATACTGATTGATGCCAACGACAGTTCGTAGTACAGCCGCTACTGACAGAGTCAGCCAGTGCCCAGCCCTCGTACTGTAGTTTCTTAGCGTACCACCTTGGTGCAAGCTCGGTGGGCCAGGTGGTGTCTTGGGAGATATTCCGCTCGATCACCTTGCGACTTTTTATGCACCTGGTATAGGAGACTAAATAGAGGGCACCCTTCCCAAATAGGAGCAATAGCCTGGCCCAGCATCCCAGTTGCGTATAGCTAGTACCCGGTATCTCGGAGATATTGCCGAAGTACGCGAAGTACCCTCTCAGGTCTATGCCTGAAGCAAGCAGACTTCCAGGTTCAAGGGGGGTATGTACGTAGCTGCCGAAGTGAGCGGAGTGACCGAGCGCCGTCCCCACACAAGCAAAGCAGGCAGACGGACAACAACGCAGAGACAGCACAAGGCCTCTATAGCACCCGGTGCGAGCCAACACCAAGGAGGTGGTGGGTTTCGCTCCAACATATCTCACCGTGTCATGCTGTGCAGCGCCTTTCCCAGGGTCCATGCTGCTTGCTTGTGTGCTGCAGCAGTGCTTCACGACCGAGTTGACCTTGCTTTTGGGCTCACTCGCTGCTCAAACAAACGAAGGCGTATTGTTGATTTCTTCCTCGTGCTCGCGGTACAGGCGCGAGGGTGCAGAAGAGCACAGACCAGAGTCCAGGCAGCGATTGCGGACTTGACACCTGCTGCTGTGCGATGCCTCACTTGCTTCCCGGGCGCTGCGAGTATTGCGTGCTCTCTTCGTTCTTGCAAAACTCGATGATCACGGGTTTCCATAAGTTTTGTTTTTAGGTCTTATACATGAGGGGGTCTGCACCAAACGTCCCCGTTTCGATATCTCCCAAGATTCTTCTGTTTTGATATCTGGCATTCTTTGCATATACATAAGACGAACAGGGCGCGCACACAGGGCGCCTCTCGCAAGCTCGGTCTCTCTCACGCTGCCTTGATACAGCGCTGCGGTGGCACAGGAGTGCGCTCCCAGCCAAGGAGTCTGAAATCGAGCGAGTCAGCGGAAGTATCATTCACGCACTGCAACTGGATCTTCGAACATCACAGCGCGCCCGTGTTTCGGTCTAGAATATAATACCCGCCGAAACGTATCTACTATTTTTCATGCCAAACGTTTACGTTACGAGCATGTACGAGCTACGAGGTATACTCGTATAGACACCCAGGACAGAGAAACACAATCAACACAGTAGCACCACACCATCAGCAGGAGCACCAGCAGAAGCAGTACTACAGTACTTGTACATACGATACATACCTCTGTCACCTGATGTCTCTGGACTTTTTTTATCACAACTCAATTCGCGTGAGATTTTTACGCTCGACGACCCTAAATTTGGACACCCCGTAGTATAGTCACAGGTGTGCCGCCTCTTCCCTCCCCCGGGGAGTACATGCCTCGGTTGGTGATTATCGAACACGCACGATATGCTGGTTCATTCAGCATTCATTCCCACAGCTCGTTTGTTGTCACTCGGTTTTCAATCGGTTCTGCACTACGCGTACACATAGTACGTGCACGTATTAGAAAAACGGGAAAACTCACTCACACAAATCAGTATGTACGTAAAAAAGGTCAATGTGATGCTGCAGTGCAGCAGCAACAGCAGTTCTGCTGTTTTTTGTACATATAAATACCATGCAAGTATAGCTGTAGGATATGCGTATCGTTCTGACTGCTGCGGTATATGTGTAGTACTTTACTCGTAAACCCGAGCGCTGCGACATGTTTTGGAACTGACATCTGGCACCATATATTCCACTTACCACCGTTTATAACCTCGCGCGGGAGCTGTTCACCACACAAAAATGTTCGCGCGGGGCCCGTCATACGCTACGAACGAACAACGTTGTTGGTTGGTGTTGGCGATGATAACTAAATCTGCAACCGAAAAAGGGGACACCCGCGAGTCCACAAATTTCGTACATAAATACACAACACATAAATACTGTGAAACTCCAGAAGGCGCACATCGACGGTCTCTGGGGCTGCAGAAAAAGGGGAAACATGCTGGAAAAAAAGTGCCGTGAAAATCCAGAAAAGGGCACATATCGACGGTCTTTGGGGGGCTCAAAAGGGAAACATGTTGAACACAAAGTGTCAATTTTTCAGCAGCATCGTGGCCACAAGAACGCCCAGCCCGGGTTGCGATGACGGGAGGCAAGAAAGCAGGGCTGTTCACGGGTCATGACCCGACTCGCGGGTTGGGTCGAGAGAGGTGTTCTAAATGTCACGGGTCGGGTCGGGTCGGGTCGGGTCAGGACGTTTTGGGAGTCTCACGGGTTGGGTTGGGTTGGGTCGGGTCGAGTCGGGTCGGGTTGGGACAACAGGTTTTCAAATCTCGTGGGTCGGGTCAGGTCGGGTCAAGAGTTTTTCTAATCTCACGGGTCGGGTCGGGTCGGGTCGGGTCGGGTAGGGTCGGGTCATGACTAATTCACATCTCACGGGTCGGGTCAGACCAGGCCAAAAGGTCATAACAACCTCACTAGTTGGGTCAGGCCATGACTCGCGAGAAACGGGTCACTCGCGGACCGGGCCAGAATGACCCGTGATTTATTTTCTGCTGACCCGCGGGGTGACCCGCGCATCCGGCCCGCGGGTCCGACACTTTCAAAAACGTCCCGCTTTCTTGCCCAAAGTATTCTCTCGTACCACTACTAAACAAATACCTCTTTTTGATATCATATTCAAACATTAAAACACCGCCAAATCTATGTACGCACGTCGACATCCATCCATACCCACTACGGCCAGGCCACATATCGCCGAGGTGTACAGCAAAATGGAGAGTAAAGTGTATTTGAAGGGCTGGTCCACGAGCCGGATCCGCGGGTCGAACCCGCGGGTCGCGAGGAATGGTCTCGCGAGTTGAGGTGACCCGACCCGCGACTGACCCGTATATCACGGGTTAATTGAAACCTGGCGGGTCGGGTCGGGCCGCGTCAGGAGATGCTCAAAATATCACTGGTCAAGTCGGGCCGGGTCAAGAAGTTTTCAAATCTCACGGGTCGGGTCGGGTCGGGTCGGGTCGGGAGGTTTACAAACCCTCGCGGATCAGGTCGGGTCAGGTCAAGAGATCTCGATTTTTTCGTGGATCGGGTCGGGTCAGCTGATCCGACCCGATCCGACATGCGACCCGTGAGATTGGAGCCGATCCGCGAACAGCCCTTTGAATGAAGTAATCCGATCAAAACCATCGAACCAAAACTCAGTATCCCAGGGTATCCCCCCGGTGCAAGGTGGGAGGCGATAGAGGGAGGTGTACTCGTTATAGCTGCCCGACCGTCACTTCTTTTTGCCGGTGCTGTTGGTGTTGGGTGTTGTGATTAAAAGAGTTGGTGGTGTTTAGGTTGTTTGTTGCTGCGGATGATGCATATTTGGTGTTGACTACTTTTAGTTTTTCATTGTTTGCCACCCGAAAATGTGCAGCACGTGAGCTTCATTCAACATTGACCACTCGGGAGCACTCCGAAAGAAGAACAAAAACACGGAAATACAAAACAAATCTATACTCTCTGCACAAAAACTGCCCCCTTCTGTACATACTTTTCCGGCTGAGATTTGCCTACTCTGTTCGCTGTCTTTACTCCTCGTCCTTTCCTCTCATCCTTACTATTATTTTACGTTGTTTGCCTTTCCCAAATGTGCATATATATAGGTGTGTAAATCGCAAAACAAAAAAAAAGGACGAAGAAACAGCAACACGAAACGAAGGCGCGCGTAGAAGAACGACGTCCCAATCTGACTGGAGAACAAACTTCCTCCTAGTGAACCAAAATGCCAAAATGTCCCTGCCCTACATCTCATCCGTCAAACAGCGACTGAGTCCCCCCCCCCCCGCTTTCTCTAGCATTTCCAACGAGGTTTCAACCAAACCCCGCTGTCCATATCACGTTTCCCCGCAATAGTTTATAGCGGTGGGCGTCGGAAGTGTAGTGCAGCAGAGAGATGAATGCCACGGGCGCAACTTCAGCTACTAATGAACGGGGCCAATTGCCACACCTTCTTACCAGCGAGGCTACGAAGCATCGTCGATAATGCTAGAGCGAAACAGCGGCAAACCGAGCGGCAACGCAGTGGGCGGGGGAGGTGGTCTTGCGGGGAGCGAACATATAATCCTCAAACACGCAAAAAACAGAAGCAGGCAAGGCCAACGTCTCCAGCGAGAGGGGGAGGGGGGGGCGGGGGCGTATTCTCATTTTTTGCTGCCTTAGTAATTTGACATTGACCACGCATCCCTTTCGAGACGGAGCAGGGGGGGGGTATGCAGCAAGAACACGAAAGATAACATGAGCTACAGCCGCGACATCCCCAGCAAGGACGGGGTGGGGGGGACGGGGGGGGTACTCATTTGTTACTTGCCTTAGATATTTGACCATTTTTACCGCGCATCCCTCTCGAGACGGAGCACCGTTCCTACTCCTGGAAATGCGTCGTTGACATAAGTGAAACACAGAGAAACGTGCCTACGCAAGACGCATGCTACGATAGAGATGCACCCTATTTTTCATGAGGGGAGTCACTGCAGAAGCTCTTTGTATAACCCCACCCAAAAAACTGATTTTGGATAAAAACAGAAGCGCTACCCGGTAAATAACCCCATGGCCTACCGAGAAAACGAAAAACATACCGAAACAAAAATGGAATTCCAGCGACTTTGGGTTAAGGTGCCCCGATCATGTCGAAAACGTTTTTACCAAACAGTGCTGCCTCTGTTGTAGCACACTTCGCAAGCGGAACGAGTGGCGAAATCCCCAGACCGCCCGTGCATGGCCCGGAGCGTTGGGATGGGCCCCCCCCGGCGGGGCGTCGGAAGACAAAAACAGCACGAAAACCCCACGATCCTGTGCTACCATATACAAACAAGAGATTATCCCGACCGCCCCCCGGCTGTATGAGCGGAGGGGGGGGGGGGGGGGTAGCCGAGACGGAAACAACAAAACCCGCGTTTTACCACATAGCGGCAACGGGCGAACACGCTTATTAACAGGTTGAAAACGAGGTCGTGAAACACCTGGCTGGTCACAAAAAGCCGGAGCTGTCGAAAACTTTCCCTGCAGCACACTACAAAAATAACGCTCGGTATGTATGTATGGAACATCGGCGCGAGCGATAGGATACCAGAATAGGGGGTATAAGAAAATGATGATCGACTTGCGGAGGAGGCCTGGGGCTTCAGAGCTACATGGTAGATGCACTGCAGCCAGCCAATACAGGGCGGGGATGATGCGACCTGGCGAACTCTCCACCGTACGTAGCAGGCGTGTGTGTGTGTATTTTTTTGCTGTGGGAAGACACCCATCTCCGAGAGATGCAGTCGATTCGCAGCATCCGTCGAGGAGAGGAGGGGGGGGCTCTATACAGCACCCCGCGATAAATTCCGCACTATAGCGAGCGCCGAGGATCCGTCCAATCCTCCGCACGACGTCGGGCAGATCATCGATTATCATTTTTCCGCTTCATGACTTAGATATTTTAAGGCACACGCATCATCTCTTCCCGACCATGTACATGATGATGATCTGCTCACTCATCCCGTGGCCGGGCGGGATCCGTAGTTTTCTACATAGTACTACAGTAGTAACCATCTGAGAACGGTACTTTTTTTTTTTGTGGGTTCTGCCGATGGCTGTACTGAAAGAACCACGGCGACAATTCACACGCCGGTTGTGTCCAACAATGCCCTGAGTGAAAATGAAAATTCGCGTTCGCGTCGATTTTTATATTTTTCAGTTTTGCTTTAGTTATAGCCTTGAAAGGCTATTTTTGGTAAGGATTGCAAATGGCCAATTTTCAATATATTTAATATCGGCTGGCTCAGGAAACCATATTCTAGACCCGATATTGAAAATCTGTTCCCGGAGGATTGTGGTGATTAGCTATACGATCATCATACAAGTTGTATTGTAGTAAAATATCCATTTTTGATGGCGCTGAAATTTTTTCCGTTTTGGGGTTAATTCCTTACTGTCAGTAAGGAAAAAAACCGAAAACGGAAAAATTTTCAGCGCCATCAAAAATGGATATTTTACTACAATACAACTTGTATGATGATCGTATAGCTTGTCACCACAATCCTCCGGGAACACATTTTCAATATCGGGTCTAGAATGTGGTTTCCTGAGCCAGCCGAAAATAAATATATTGAAAATTAACCATTTGAAATCCTTACCAAAAATAGCCTTTCAAGGCTATAACTAAAGCAAAACTGAACAATTTAAAGATCGACGCGAACGCGAATTTTCATTTTCACTCAGGGCATTGTTGGACACAACCGGCGTGTGAATTGTCGCCTTGGTTCTTTCAGTACAGCCATCGGCAGAACCCACAAAAAAAAAGTACCGTTCTCAGATGGTTACTACTGTATGATCAATAGCACAATATGCTTCCTGGGTTGGGTGTTGGGTCTGTACGATGCAGATCCTGCACAACACAACCTCTCACAACTGCAGGCGAGAGGAGAGCTGATTGAAATACCTGTAGATTGATATCACAACGGCAGGCGATATGAGGGAATTGATCTATCTGTAGATAGATAGATAATTATCTGTTCGAGGTGTGAGCCCTCAAAAGGTGAGCGCCTATTATGGGCGCGTATGTATGTATGTATGTGCGTGCTAAGGCGTGCCCTAAATGCAGGACAGCAGGATCCTCGGGCGAGACCGGCGTTTTTTTTTTCCTGCACACCGGTCACACTGGCCTCAAGATTGGTCCAGCAGGGTGTGGCCTTTCGCCCGCTCGGGTACAGTACAGGACACCTACGTAATAAGAAACAGGCTAATAAGAAATCCAGGCTGAAATTCAAAGGGAAATAGGAAATTCGAAAGTCGTTATCTCGAAAAAAGTCTAGAAAACCCCTCTCTCAAATAAGAAATCCAGCCTGGGCCAGCTTTTTCCGGTGTCCTGTACTACTGTGTTGGGGGAAAACCCCACCGAAACATACGGCGGAATCGCGCGACCACCCTCGTCGACTTGTCGACCCCCCAAATGGTTCGGGATCGGGTTCGGGTCAGGGTTAGGTCTAGAGTTAGGGATGCTGTAGTAGAGGTCGGTGGTCGGGTTCGCCTGTGGGCCGATGTGCACGATTGTTTTTTCCACAAACGACATGTTGTTGCGCAGGAGCTTTTTCGCCGGCTCCTCCTGCATTTTAGGGCAAGCCGTGTTCTAGGTGTGGCGAGAAGGCAGGCACGACTGCGGGTCTGGCGAGTACGTACGCTTCGTGCCGGTTTGTGTCGGTGCCTCGGGCGTTGACGACCTGCAGCAACGAGCTGCTGCGAACATGCCTGTTTAACTCGCACAACCCGATCCCGGTCGTCTTCTAATTAATATACATACGGTCATCGCTCCCTCTCGCTCAAAGGCAGCGGGGAGAAAACTATGAAAGCCCAAGGACGTATGTAGAGCTCGCTTTACTATAGCACCCATGCTCTCGGGGATGGCGAGGTTCATGTACGTAGCTTCACAGCGGTTTGGTTGTCGTCGTACGGTGTACCAGGTAACCCACCCGCTGCTACTCGTACGAGTATTATAGCTGTGTGTATGGTCTCTCTTCTGGATCTCGCACATGGTCGCATGCATGCAGCAGGGCACGAACAACCCTAAAAATCCAATATCTAATATTTGAAATTTGAATTTTTAGGTTAGGGTTTCCACGGAAATCGATTTGCGTTCTTTGTGCGGGAGACGGAGCGGGCAAATATACTCCGAGACCGCGGTTTGACCGTTTGACTGACTGATAGTGCATACTTAATACAGTATAATAAAGACAATTTTGTCGTTGACGCGTCAAACATGGGCGGTCTCGTACCATAGTTGCCTTTATGCGCAGCACAAAGAACAAAGGAGAATATATTTCCAGGCACTGAGGTACTCTATACTCGCACGGAAGCTCCCAGCCTGTAGCCACGTATCCAACGAAGCAAGAGAACCCACGTGACTGGTGTGCTGCAATGGCAGACGTGGAAGTGGCAGGTGGAGCGGTGCTGGGCGCGGCTAAGCCGGGTGGTGAGTTTCTCTGACTCCGGTGTCTTGTCCTTTCTGTCAAGTACGACCAGGTGTGTTCTGTTCTTTTTGGAGTGTTGTGCGTATGATGTGACTCGTACTCGCGTATCATTCTGTATGATCTGATAGCCTCGTTCCAGCAGCCTTGCGCGTGCTAGTGTCACAGCTGCGGAGCACGCTCTGCCTATGCAGTACAGGGCTTGGAGCTCTACTCAAGCCTTCTTCAGCGATCGGCAGCGATTGCAGGTCTTGAGTATACCCTGGCTGCTTTTCTTGGAGATCGTGCCCTGAGGTCTTCGGTCAACAGCAAAGCAGCTCAAAGAATATACTCCTGGCACACGACATACGACTGCTGCTGCTGCTTGCTGCTTGCTGTACCGATACCGTATTGCTGCAAGCACTGCTCTCCTGTGTACTTTGAAGACTCGATCGTTTGCCACGCACGGCGACAAAGCTTGCTGCTGCTGCTCCTGTACACAGGGCAGTAGTACACTGCACCGATGGTGTGCTACGTACGAGAAGTTTGATAAGGACTGACGCTGTACAGCAGTACCAGGTATACCTGGTACATGCATATTCGCCTGTGTTTGTCGTACTCGGCGTATACGGTACTGCTGTACTGCCGCGTGTCGGCATACTGCCGTGTGCCGTTTACGTACGTCGTACCCGGTACGCTTTACTCTTGAACTGCTCTGATGTACGAACACTGCTATCATAGTACAACCTGGTAACTACAAGAGCTGCTCGATGAAAAGCAATACACAGCCGCACTAACAGCAGCAGTGCGTATGATATACGACGCACATATTCACCGATATATCACCGGTGAATTGATTGCTACAATCGCATTTGTTTGATGATTGTTTGCCGTTTTGCTGGCTTCTTCATGCGTTGCTACCACATACTTGCACCGCAACGGCAGCTCATATCATATCACACATGTATATATACACGGAACACAGGACACAGAGGGCACAGGACGCCGCCTGTGTGGCCATCATGCCGCTTTTGCCCCGAAGACTCGTGCGTTGAATTGAGCTGGGGGAAGCATAAATGTGACTCACAAAACACACACACAAAAAAGGAGAACGAATTAAAAAATGATGAGATTTGGTGAGATACGACAAGAGCAGTACGTCTAATAGTAGGAGGTACCGGTAATTTATCGATCGAGAATCGATACGATAATTGTACGAAACACGAAAATATGTACCTGGAATATGAGATGAACAGAAAATAAGATCAAGCACACCGGACAGATCATGCTCTAGATATCTCAGGTCAGATCCATTCCTGATCTATATATATGATCTGTATGATCTGTATGCTCTGTATGATCTAGGCCATGTTGATGGGTAGGAGCCGTGCAATCTAAATGGTATATAAGAGCAGTACCAGGTATTATTATTAGTACATGTGTCCTCGATCGGGTGTTGTACCACCGGTGGTCTAGCAGGTAATCACGAACAGTAGTGCTAAGGTTGAAGTGAGGGATTCGAGTCTCCGTACGTATGGAGATTTTTCTTCTCAAATAACACCAACTGAACTGTCGAGAGCGCCTATTGTAGCGTGGGTAGGCACAGTTTGACGAGAGCCCACGAGGGAAGAAAGTGCTAAAATACCCTCGCGTTAAAACTGCAAGGCACGTACCGCAGTGGGGGAGTGAGAGAGAAAAGAAGGGCAAAGATAATAAATGGGATGGAAAAGACAAAACAAAAAACACACGCCACAGAGCAGTACAGATGTTTTGCACAATACCTCCTAACGGCAACTTGTCTGTACAGCAGTACGCAGTAGGATCCATTTTGAATACGTAGGTCTACGAGATCGTGATCTGTGTGCTTGATTTCGTTTGGTGCATGGTATCTGTATATCAGCATTCAAAACAAAATGGGGTGTCAAATGTCAGAGGGGGGATGGAAGGCAACATGGATTCGATACGATGAAATCCGACGTACTACAGCTGTACAGTAGTTCGATATGTCGATGTATCTTGTAAGAGTATTCGTAGTGAGATCCAGTAACGGTAGCAAATATGTTGAAGAGAGGGACAAGCTGGAGACAGATAATGCCCCCAAGAAATTTCCCAAAAAGTTTCCGTATCGGGTGATCACGCCCCCCTCGAAAATGATGCGTGGTCAATGGTTGAATGCGGACGCCCCACCCCCCCCCGGTTGGTGAAAACCCAACTTGCTCCGTCCCGGCATTGTAGGGGTGCGAGGGTCTATGGTCATACGACTACGGCCGTGCACGACACGAGTACACCCCTCCCCCCTGTTTATGAATATATGATATATATATATATATGGGTTGGGTTGGCGTCGGTTGGCGACGACGCTGTAAAACACGCCTCTCACTGCGTGAGGTAGACAACCAGGGTACCGTTTTGTTTTTGGCGTTTACCAAAGCTGGCGGTCGAGTAGATCATTTGTGCGGGGTGGAGAGACTTTGCNTTCTAGGTGTGGCGAGAAGGCAGGCACGACTGCGGGTCTGGCGAGTACGTACGCTTCGTGCCGGTTTGTGTCGGTGCCTCGGGCGTTGACGACCTGCAGCAACGAGCTGCTGCGAACATGCCTGTTTAACTCGCACAACCCGATCCCGGTCGTCTTCTAATTAATATACATACGGTCATCGCTCCCTCTCGCTCAAAGGCAGCGGGGAGAAAACTATGAAAGCCCAAGGACGTATGTAGAGCTCGCTTTACTATAGCACCCATGCTCTCGGGGATGGCGAGGTTCATGTACGTAGCTTCACAGCGGTTTGGTTGTCGTCGTACGGTGTACCAGGTAACCCACCCGCTGCTACTCGTACGAGTATTATAGCTGTGTGTATGGTCTCTCTTCTGGATCTCGCACATGGTCGCATGCATGCAGCAGGGCACGAACAACCCTAAAAATCCAATATCTAATATTTGAAATTTGAATTTTTAGGTTAGGGTTTCCACGGAAATCGATTTGCGTTCTTTGTGCGGGAGACGGAGCGGGCAAATATACTCCGAGACCGCGGTTTGACCGTTTGACTGACTGATAGTGCATACTTAATACAGTATAATAAAGACAATTTTGTCGTTGACGCGTCAAACATGGGCGGTCTCGTACCATAGTTGCCTTTATGCGCAGCACAAAGAACAAAGGAGAATATATTTCCAGGCACTGAGGTACTCTATACTCGCACGGAAGCTCCCAGCCTGTAGCCACGTATCCAACGAAGCAAGAGAACCCACGTGACTGGTGTGCTGCAATGGCAGACGTGGAAGTGGCAGGTGGAGCGGTGCTGGGCGCGGCTAAGCCGGGTGGTGAGTTTCTCTGACTCCGGTGTCTTGTCCTTTCTGTCAAGTACGACCAGGTGTGTTCTGTTCTTTTTGGAGTGTTGTGCGTATGATGTGACTCGTACTCGCGTATCATTCTGTATGATCTGATAGCCTCGTTCCAGCAGCCTTGCGCGTGCTAGTGTCACAGCTGCGGAGCACGCTCTGCCTATGCAGTACAGGGCTTGGAGCTCTACTCAAGCCTTCTTCAGCGATCGGCAGCGATTGCAGGTCTTGAGTATACCCTGGCTGCTTTTCTTGGAGATCGTGCCCTGAGGTCTTCGGTCAACAGCAAAGCAGCTCAAAGAATATACTCCTGGCACACGACATACGACTGCTGCTGCTGCTTGCTGCTTGCTGTACCGATACCGTATTGCTGCAAGCACTGCTCTCCTGTGTACTTTGAAGACTCGATCGTTTGCCACGCACGGCGACAAAGCTTGCTGCTGCTGCTCCTGTACACAGGGCAGTAGTACACTGCACCGATGGTGTGCTACGTACGAGAAGTTTGATAAGGACTGACGCTGTACAGCAGTACCAGGTATACCTGGTACATGCATATTCGCCTGTGTTTGTCGTACTCGGCGTATACGGTACTGCTGTACTGCCGCGTGTCGGCATACTGCCGTGTGCCGTTTACGTACGTCGTACCCGGTACGCTTTACTCTTGAACTGCTCTGATGTACGAACACTGCTATCATAGTACAACCTGGTAACTACAAGAGCTGCTCGATGAAAAGCAATACACAGCCGCACTAACAGCAGCAGTGCGTATGATATACGACGCACATATTCACCGATATATCACCGGTGAATTGATTGCTACAATCGCATTTGTTTGATGATTGTTTGCCGTTTTGCTGGCTTCTTCATGCGTTGCTACCACATACTTGCACCGCAACGGCAGCTCATATCATATCACACATGTATATATACACGGAACACAGGACACAGAGGGCACAGGACGCCGCCTGTGTGGCCATCATGCCGCTTTTGCCCCGAAGACTCGTGCGTTGAATTGAGCTGGGGGAAGCATAAATGTGACTCACAAAACACACACACAAAAAAGGAGAACGAATTAAAAAATGATGAGATTTGGTGAGATACGACAAGAGCAGTACGTCTAATAGTAGGAGGTACCGGTAATTTATCGATCGAGAATCGATACGATAATTGTACGAAACACGAAAATATGTACCTGGAATATGAGATGAACAGAAAATAAGATCAAGCACACCGGACAGATCATGCTCTAGATATCTCAGGTCAGATCCATTCCTGATCTATATATATGATCTGTATGATCTGTATGCTCTGTATGATCTAGGCCATGTTGATGGGTAGGAGCCGTGCAATCTAAATGGTATATAAGAGCAGTACCAGGTATTATTATTAGTACATGTGTCCTCGATCGGGTGTTGTACCACCGGTGGTCTAGCAGGTAATCACGAACAGTAGTGCTAAGGTTGAAGTGAGGGATTCGAGTCTCCGTACGTATGGAGATTTTTCTTCTCAAATAACACCAACTGAACTGTCGAGAGCGCCTATTGTAGCGTGGGTAGGCACAGTTTGACGAGAGCCCACGAGGGAAGAAAGTGCTAAAATACCCTCGCGTTAAAACTGCAAGGCACGTACCGCAGTGGGGGAGTGAGAGAGAAAAGAAGGGCAAAGATAATAAATGGGATGGAAAAGACAAAACAAAAAACACACGCCACAGAGCAGTACAGATGTTTTGCACAATACCTCCTAACGGCAACTTGTCTGTACAGCAGTACGCAGTAGGATCCATTTTGAATACGTAGGTCTACGAGATCGTGATCTGTGTGCTTGATTTCGTTTGGTGCATGGTATCTGTATATCAGCATTCAAAACAAAATGGGGTGTCAAATGTCAGAGGGGGGATGGAAGGCAACATGGATTCGATACGATGAAATCCGACGTACTACAGCTGTACAGTAGTTCGATATGTCGATGTATCTTGTAAGAGTATTCGTAGTGAGATCCAGTAACGGTAGCAAATATGTTGAAGAGAGGGACAAGCTGGAGACAGATAATGCCCCCAAGAAATTTCCCAAAAAGTTTCCGTATCGGGTGATCACGCCCCCCTCGAAAATGATGCGTGGTCAATGGTTGAATGCGGACGCCCCACCCCCCCCCGGTTGGTGAAAACCCAACTTGCTCCGTCCCGGCATTGTAGGGGTGCGAGGGTCTATGGTCATACGACTACGGCCGTGCACGACACGAGTACACCCCTCCCTCCCCCCCCATCTCGTCGCTTTTCGTTCGGGAGATAGGAGCTTTCCATGAAAATCCCGAATCAGTTGTAAGCGGGGGATTTCATCTGTATCTCCCGATAGGAGCTTTCCATGAAAATTCCGAATCAGTTGTAAGCGGGGGACAAGCTTGAGACATAAAATACCCCCCCCCCCGCCCCAAGAAATTTCCTTAAGAAGTTTCCGCATCGAAAAATATCGCCCGCCCCCCCCCCGCCCCAAGAAATTTCCTTAAGAAGTTTCCGCATCGAAAAATATCGCCCGCCCATCTCTCCCTCTCTCTCGCCGCTTTTCGTGCGGGAGACAGAATTTTCTCAAGAAAATTCCGACTCGGTTTCTGGTCAGCGCGGTGGTGGCGGCGGAGGCGGTAACGAAGGTGGGGAAGAGGGGGACAAGCGACCGTACGTGCGGCCTCCGACAACGACCAAGCTCGAAGTGCCCGAGGATGGGGAACTGCTGCAGGATGGGACCGTCCGGATCAACGTGTGGGCGAGCCCAAGGTCTCTTAGTACCGCGCTCATGTACTCGTTTGCCCAGGTTCGTGCTGCGCTGTTGATATGGTTGGTTGGCAGATAGATCATGATCTACTGTTTTAGATCATCTAGTTCCTCAGCTGCCGCTCGTTGTTAGGGGTTGTGCAGGATCTGCATCGTACAGATCCCACCAAGGAAACAGATCATGATCTAGATCATACAGGTTATTCGGGTCCCGCCCGACAACATGGAGCTAGGCCATACAATATCGGCAATAGATCTGTCTTCCTTAGACGATTTAGATCATCAAAGAGAACTCGATGATCTGTCGGAGGCGAGTTTGGTTGCACGCTCGGCGTACGAAACGGCTGAGTGTTGAGTGTGGCGGTCCGGGGACTCCGTAGATCGTTTTTTTTTTTTTTTTTTGTGAGGTGTTACGGGTGACCATAGTATTTTAGGGCCCGTCACATACACAAAAAACTGTATGTTCAAGCATTTTATTAGAGCATATTCGGTCCTGATTACCGCTCTTTTGCTTGTGTGTGTTTATATAAAAATATAACAATTCGTCAGCTGCTGTGAGTACGACCGAGTGAACGGTTGAAACTCAACTTCGCAAGCTGCGTGATACGCTAGACACGCTCTTTGGGCGTGCTTGGTCTATATTCCATTATATAAAACGGTGTTTCGTGAGTTAAATCTACGATACAGTAGTAATCGATACTTTATTGTTTTGTTGTTTCATGTTGTTTAGACGAACGCTTTTTTTGTTTTTTGTTTTTCGTTTTTCACGTTCTTGAGACATTTTTTTGTTTTGTTTGTTTAGACAGACGTTTTTTTGTTTTTTGTTTTTTTTTGCAATGTTGTTTAGACGGACGTTTCTTGTTTTTTTTCCCCCGTTTTTTATGTTGTTATAGACATACATTTTTGTTTTTTTGTGTCTTCGCTGCGTTCGCGTGCAGAGGCCGGACACCGTGGTACACGACGAGCCGCTGTACGCACACTTTCTGAGGACGCACAAGGAAGAAGAAACGTGGAGACCCTACCGGGATGAGGTTCTCAAGCAGCAGGTATGATGTGGGTTTAAGAGAGGCGTGGTTCACCTCTCTTGACCCATTAAGAACTGAAAAAAAATGTCCCACACTAATTCCAAGCACTTTGTCCCCAAATTCGGGGGACCAGTTCTTAAGGGGTTAACTACCTTTCTCTCTTATGCACCTTGGGGAAATAATGGTTTTATTGCTTTTTATCTTCCGCGCACTATAGTAGGTACGATTTTGTTTTTCGTTTTTCGTTTTTCGTTTTTCGTTTTTCGTTTTTCGGTTTCCCCCCCCCCCCCCCCCTTTCTCCGTCTCGAAAGGGATGCTGTGGTTCAATGGTTCAACATTGACTAATGGCAAGCAACAAATGAGTACGCCCCCCTCCCCCCCTTCCTGAGGTATCATTTCACTCCAGAGAGAAAGCTTCGGTTATTTGTTTTGGTTGTTTTTGGATGTGCTACTCCTGATCACTGACCTATTATACCGCGCGCGGGGGGGGGTACTCCTTTGTCGACCATTGACCACGCATCTCTTTCGAGACGGAGCACGGTTCCTACTCCTACTATTAATATAGACACCTCCAACATTTGAGCGCTCATTACGTTGTTTCCATATATTACAAATGTACCTTTTGCTAATCTTACTCCCTCCCTGTTTTGCCGCCTGTGGCCACCATCTATCTCCTAAGATAGCGATCATTTTCTCGCTACTATCTAGTGAACCAAACTTCTCCATGTCACATTCGTCTATTTTCCTCATTTCCTTTTGTCACATATTGCGCTTGGTTCGTCGTGCCAGGACTCGGACGGCGACCGATGGATCAGAGAAGTGGCGGTGGGACCAACGCCCAAGCCGGTGGTGTACATGAAGCACATGGCCAAGCAGGTACCTATGCACACTGGGTGCCCCGTTTAAAGAGCGGTGAAAACAACAATGGTTGCGGCTGTTAACGAGTTTAAGAGCGGTGAAAACGATTTGCCAGTTGGTACCTCGGTTTAAGAACGCGCAAGATAAGAACATTCTAGGGAGTTAAGAGCGATGAAAACGGCTTGTCATTTGGTACCTCGGTTTAAGAACGCACAAGATAAGAGCATTTGCGAGTTAAACCCTTATACACCACTATTGAAAAAAAGGGTGTCCCACACCAAGTCAACGTGGTGTGTCCCAAAACGATAATGGTTGCAGTTTTCAACGAGTTCAAGAGCGGTGAAAACAATCTGTCAGTTGGTACCTCCGTTTAAGAGCGACCAAGATAAAATAGCATTTTGGGAGTTAAAACCTTACACACAACTAATGAAAAGTAACGTGTCCTGTCCCACACTAAGTCAAGATACGTAGTGTGTCCCAAAACGATAATGGTTGCTGTTATTAACGGGTTTAAGAGCATTAATCAAAACAGCTTGTAAGTTGGTATCTCGGTTCAAGAGCGCGCAATTAAAGAGCAGTAATAAAGACGGCTTGTCATTTGGTATCTCGGTGTAAGAGCGCGCAAGATAAGAGCATTATTACTAGTGAGTTGAGAGCGGCGAAAACGGTTTGTCAGTGGGTACCTCGGTTTAAGAACGCGCGATATAAGAGCATTAGGGAGTTAAGAGCGGCGAAAACGGCTTGCCATTTGGCACCTCGTTTTAAGGGCGTGTAAGATAAGGGCTGTCGGGAGTTAAGAGCGGTCAAAACGGCGTGTCATTTAGTACCTCGGTTTAAGAACGCGCGAGAGAAGAATATTGGATAATTAAGAGCGGAGAAAGCGGCTTGTCCGTTGGTTTCTCGGTTTCAAGAGCGCACAAGATAAGCGCACTAGGGAGTCTCGAGCGATCGAAACGATTTGTCAGTGGCGACCCTGGTTTAAAAACGCGCAAGATAAGAGCAATTAGGGATTTAAGACACGAGTTGTGCAGGTCCTGCCGCTTTGCGGCGTACTCGGCGATTGGTGCCATGTTGTCATACCACTCACTCATTTGTTTCTTGCCTCAGTCATTCGACCGTTGACCACGCATCCGTTTCGAGACGGATGGGGGGATGCCCATCTTCTTTTCTTCATCATCTCATCTGTCTGTTTATTTACTCGCGTGGCGCTGCGCTAATGCGGGTACGGGTGGGGCGGGGTGGGATCTGTATGGTACAGCGCTTGCTCAATATCTCACAA
Source organism: Saccharina japonica (assembly GCA_008828725.1). Taxonomy (NCBI): domain Eukaryota; class Phaeophyceae; order Laminariales; family Laminariaceae; genus Saccharina; species Saccharina japonica. The sequence continues at coordinate 105,313 of MEHQ01000383.1, read as the reverse complement.
AGAAAAACCTAGGGTGTGCTGTTGTGGAGCATGTCCTACAGTAGTGCCGGTATGCCCTGTATAGTGCCGGTATGCGCCAGCCGACAGTACCGGCACTATCACGGAAACTGGCACTACTCCGCACACTGCAACTCTGGTCAATCCCGTGTGTGCCAAGCGATTTCACCGGCACTATAGCGGGAAACCGGCACTATATAGGGCATACCGGCACTATTTAGGGCATACTGGCACTATATAGGGCATACCAGCACTATATAGAGACCACAGGCACTATAACGGGCAACCGGCACTATAGAGGGCATGCCGGCACTTTAGAGGGACCACTACTGTGATCCCATCTGGGCCAGGCGATTCCACAGGCACTATAGCGGGCAACCGGCACTACTCAACCGGCACTATCTAGGGGCCACTACTGCTGTATGGTGATCTGTCAGCTTTGGGCAGTCCCCAGCAGGCAAAAATACACTTGCGTTTCGTTTTCGGCTGTGATGGCGCAGGGGGGAAGTGTACTCGATATTCATGCATGGCCGTAGTCGCATGCATGACCATAGACGGGGTGGCGTACTCATGTGTTGCTTGCCTTCGTCATTTGACCATTGACCACGCATCCCTTCCGAGGTGGGGCACCGTTCCTAGGACCGTTCCTACCCCTTATAGACATACCTCCAACAGTTGGAGCGCTCATTACGTTGGTTCCATATATTACATGAATACGTTTTTTTTAAATCTTATCCCCTTCCTGTTTCGTCGCTTGGGGGTGGGTTGGTTGTGCACACACACAGATCAGGAACTTGGATCTCCACTTTTTGCCCAAGTGCCGAAACATCATCCAGATCAGGACACCAATCCACATGCTGCCGTCGTGGAACACCAACATCCACGCCAACCTGAAAGAGGTGAGTTTTTGTAGACAGAGCACAATCTAGATAATCTACTGTAGATCATCTATTAATAGATCATCTAGATCATGATCTAGATTATAATCTATATCATCATCTATATCATCACTATATCATCATCTATATCATCATCTAGATAATCTATATCATCATCTAGATCATCGTCTAGATCATCATGTAGATCATCATGCAGATCATCATCTAGATCATCATATCGATCATCTAGATCAACATGCAGATCATCATCTAGATCATCATACAGACATCTAGATCATCATGCAGATCATCGTCTAGATCATCTAAATCATCGTCTGGATCGTCATCTAGATCATCGACTCTAGGCTCTGGGATTGTTGATCGAGTTGCCTATTTTTTTCGCTTATCCCTGAAACCGGTTGCTTGGTGGGGGTATGGCGAGCTTCTATACAGTCCTGTGCTATTATGATCAAATGATGAGCCTCATAAATAGTTAGGCGCCACCCCTAGAAGGCAAAAAAACACGCGTCTCTTTATCGGTGACTTGTGGTCAGCTAACTAACTCACAACCCATGTGACCCTACCGTTTGTTTTCTTATGGGTACGATAGAAGTAGCGCTTTTTGGCTAAACACAATTCGGAATGACGGGGGGCTCCCTCCTTAACCCATTCAGAACTGAAAAAAAAAGTCCCACACGAATTTCAGTATTTTTTGTCCCCAAATTCGTGGGACCAGTTCTTAAGGAGTTATAACCCAAAATGGTCGAAATAGCATTTATTGTTTTTGCAAGCAGATTTTTTATGTATGCCGAGGGCATGGGATTTCTCTCCATCGGGTTGCTCTTTATATTTTTTTCTTGAAAAAAACAAAAATGGGGTGGTTAAGAACCGGTCGGTTCCCCGTTTTTGGGGATAAACTACTTGGAATTAGTGTGGCATGTTTTTTTTTCAGTTCTGAATGGGTTGATAGAGCTCCCCATGCGAGAAGGCTTCAGAAAAATAAAAGCAGTGCATCTCTACCGTAGTACGTGTCAGCTCACGGTCCTTTTTTGTTTTTTTTTGCCGTTTTTTTTCTGATGGCAGATCGGTATGCTGGATCTGCTGAACGCCTACTCTCTCGTCCGATCAAGTGGTCAGGTGAGCTGCCTTCGCGTAAGGTCTACGGCATTTCTGCGACATGTGTGGATGATTTGGGAGAGTTCAGAATTATCAGGCATAATGCGACATGTGTTGAGAATTTGGGAGAGTTCAGAATCTTCGGGCGTACGCGAGACATGTGTTGATGATTTGGGATAAAGTTAAGATTTTTCACGCTCATGTGACATGTGTTGAGAATTTGGAGGAGTTCAGAATGTTCAGGCTTAATGCGACATGTGTTGAGATTTTGAGAGGGTTCATATTTTTTCAGGCGTGGTTTTTTTTTGCTAAAGGATTTACCCCTTAAGCAGTTGTGTTCACCGAGGAACACCACTCGAAACCCTGTGTTATGGCCTCTTCAAGAGGCTATGCTCAACGCTGGCACAAACAATAAGTCGCGGGCCTTGCGAGTCAAAATAGGGGAAAATCTTAGCTGCTGTTGCGCACTTGTAGTGGGGGCATGTGGGAGGGCCGTGTGCATTCCTGCGGGTATGTTTTAACAACCCGGTGTGCTTTGCCCATATCGCCCCCCCCCCCAATGGCTACGGAGAATGTGAAATGTTCAAGGAGGAACGGGGTGTGTTAGAAGAGGAAACGAGGAAAATAGACGAATGTGACATGAAGAAGTTTGGTACACTAGATAGTAGGGAGAAAACGATCTCTATCTTAGGACATAGATGGTGGCCAAAGGAGGCGAAACAGGAAGGGGATATTATTAGCAAAACTTTTCTTTGTAATATATGGAAACAACGTAATGGGCGCCCAAATGTTGGAGGTGTTTCTACTAGGAGTAGGAACGGTGCTCCGTCTCGAAAGGGATGCGTGGTCAATGGTCAAATGACTGAGGCAAGAAAACAAACCAATTGATTCGACGCTGTCATCCATGTTTTGCAAGAAATCCCGCCTTCCAAGAGGTTCTTAGTAGTATGCGGCTCATCCTTCATGCGGCTCGATGAACAACCTCGCGGTGCTTCGCGCTTGGTGCAATCAAACACTGTATATGCCTGGTCGGTGAAAACCCGCCTTGATCCCGTCCCGACATCATAGGGATGCGACGGTCTATGGTCATATTTACGACTACGGCCATGCACGACATTAGTACACCCCCCCCCACACCTCCCCTCTACCTCACGGCGCTTCGCGCTTCGTGAAAACAATGCCTGCTTTGTTGGTGAAACCCCGACGTGCTTCGTCCCGGCAGTGTAGGGATGCGAGGGTCTGTGGTTGTATGACTACCGCCATGCACGACATGAGTACACCCCCCCCCGCACCCAGGCTCCGTCTCGAAAGGGATGCGTGGTCAATGGTCAAATGACTAAGGCAAGCAACAAATGAGTATCCCCACCCCCCCCCCCTCCATAAATATGTCCCCATATATTTATAGGTTGGGTTGGCGTCGGTTGGCAACGACGCTGTAAAACACGCCACTCGCTGCGTGAGCTAGACAACCAGGGTGCCGTTTTTTGTTTTTTTTTGGCGGTCACAAAGCTGGCGGTCGAGTAGATCATTTGTGCGGGGTGGAGAACCTTGTTCCGCACAAGGGGAATGGTCGTATCACGTAGTGTTAAAATGGTAAGGCATCCGCGAGGCAGTACATAGTAAAACCCATTGCTGTCTCCGGAAGTGGCCACACCAGAAATTAAATTAACTCATTGAAGCTGTCGTCCATATGCAAGTCCGCCTCAGAGGCGGTTCTTAGCAGGATTCAGCTCACCCTCCATGCGACTGCCCAATACCTCACGGCGTTTCGCGCTTGGTGCAAGCAATGTCTGCCTGGTTGGTGAAAACCCAATGCGCTCCGTCCCGGCATTGTAGGGATGCGAGGGTCTATGGTCATATGACTACGGCCTGCACAACATGAGTACACCCCCCCCCCACCCCCAATGGTCAAATGACTAAGGCAAGCAACAAATGAGTACGTTTTTTACCACTTTACCCTTCGTCTCACTTTCATCGCGTGACTCCCCCCTACTCCCTCCGCCTCCCAAGGAGCCGATCGTCGTGGACGCTGAACTCCTTCGTGCAAACCCCAAAGGCGTTTTGACTGAGGTTTCCGAGTTGCTCGGCATACCGTACGCGCCGGAGCAGCTCAGCTGGCCCGCGGGCCCCAAGCCGTACGACGGATGCTGGGGCTACGTTTGGTGAGATTGGCGGGTGACAGGGGCGATATACGATATACTTCGAAGTATGTATTTTATGGAACTTGAAAACAACTCAGCTGACGCGTGCTACGATAATAGAGGTACTGTACCTTTTTTTTGCTGGAACATTTTTCTGAATGACGGGGCTTCTTAACCCATTCAGAACTGAAAAAATGTCCCACACTAATTCCAAGTAGCTTGTCCACAAATTCGTGGGACCAGTTCTTAAGGGGTTAATACCCCAAAACCGTCCGAATTTCATTATTGTGCTGCAATAATTTCCATTGTATACTTAAAGCAATCGGATTCTTCATCGGGTCGCGCTTTTATTTTCCTCCAAAGGCAGGTGGCTTACTATTAGTAGAGAGCTCCTCAAGTGACCCCACCCTCAGGAAATACACGGTGCACCTTTACCGTACGTAGCATTCGTCACCTGTGAGATGAAGGATTTCGTCGAAACTCATCTTTGCAAGCTGCGTGTATGTGATACTTTGGTCGCGCCTTAAGCTGGTTTGTTTTCGGCCCCATGCAGGGTAATATATGGCGCGCCATCAATTTAAGGTTGCGGGATTGTGCCAATCTCAAGCGTTTTTTGTTTTTGTAGACGAAAACAAAAAAATCTTGGGAAATCAAATGGGAGAATTTTAGTTTGCGGTGAGTGAAATCTTGGACATTAAAAGTGAGAATTTTAGTTTGCGGTGAGTGATGAGGTGGTGCGACGGGCCACGTTTTAGCGTTACAGTACCGAACTCAGCGTGTTAGGCGACAACAGTTCTTGAAAATTAAGAACGGGGAAATGGTTTTTGCAGTGAGTCATGGCGGTAATGTAACGTGCTTCATTTAAGGCTGCAGTTTTATCTGTCTTAGAATCCATGACTGCAACAATTTTTTTATGAAGAAGCGGGGATTGATGGATCTATCCGAGTTGTTAGATGTTTACGGCTCCCGCCCGGCAACATGAGCTAGATCGTACCGATCATACAGATCATGCAGATAATACAGATCATACATATCATACATACCGTACAGATCCTACATATAATACATACCGTACAGATCATAGATATCATAGATATCATAGATATCATGCAGATCATACAGATCATACAGATCATGCAGATCATACAGATCATGCAGATCATACGGATCATGCAGATCATGCAGATCATACAGATAATGCAGAAGCGGGGATCGATGGATCTGGCCGAGGTGTGACATGTGTACAGCTCACAGCCGGCAATATGAGCTAAACCGTTACAGATCAGGAATACACGTATATTTTCCCTGAAAGATCTAGATCATACATAAGCGAGAATCGAATGGATCTGTCCGAGCTGTGAAAGGTTTGGCTCACAAGTGTAACCCTTTTTCGCGGCATGGGTCCGACGCGTATTTGTTGACAAGGCGCCTTGTTTATGCTTGTATGGCCGCCTGGGTAACCTTGATCACGCCCGACAGTAGCGTATACAAACATGTTACCGTTTCTGGGTCACCGTTTCTGGGCTTCGTACCGTTTCTGTTTTTCCCTACGCGCGTATCGTCGCTTGGCAGGTACGAAGGGTGCCGCAAGTCGACGTGCTTCGACAACACCCCCCGCTACACGAAATTCGACCAAAATCTCGCCCCTCTCCTCGAGGTGAGCGGGGGTGGTTGGTGTTGGAGCCGTCCCCGACCGCGAAGCATAATATACTATTTGTGGTGCACAATAGGTTTTCGCTATAACACCTGCATGTAGAACATGGCGTAGGGTAGCTCATCGAGATAAGCCTACTTGTACGTATTAAAAAAAAAAACAGCTTTGGGTGAGGTATGGGGCTCCTCAAGCGAGGATCCTCATAAATTTCTCATAAATTTCTCCGAACTTTGCAGGGGCACCCCAACCGTAGGTAGCATGCTGGGCGCATATGAAACCAGTAGTATTCGCATTTCATCCGGTGGGATATTTCCGGGAAATTTACAGGTCACTAATAAGAGTGGTCAGGTTTGGGGTTAGGGTTAGGGTTAAAGGGAATCTACGACCGTACCTTGATCCGGCATGTTACCGGACGATCTGTTAATATTCCTCTATGAAGCAGAAGTGCATGCCGATGTCAGAGCTCCTCCAAGCGAAGGCCGTTACCGGCTAATCAGAATGAACACCCTGGACCCCTAGGGATGCGAAGGTCTATGGTCATTCGGGTACGGCCATGCACGACATGCGGCTAATGAGTACAGTCCCCCCCGCCGACATTGTAGGGATGCGAGGGTCTATGATCATACGACCACGGCCATGAATGAACATGAAGTACACCCCGCCCTACGCACAACTTGTATGAACCTGATTGGAACGAATCGAATCGCATAGGGGTGAAATCGTGTCGATTTTTCGTTGTTTAAAGTTTTTTATTTTCTTTCTTATCCAACCATACTAACACTACAAAACAAGACGATTTGTTCACAAAACCTCGTCCCGGCACTGTAGCGATGCAAGGTTCTATGGTCACACGACTACGGTCATGCACGACATGAGTACACCCCTCCCCCCGTCCCCCCTCCTCCCCCTCCTACAAACAAAAACGCCTGCCTGAAATCGACAAACTCCTTCTTTCCGGGAGTGTTTTATGAGTGGTCAACGTTGAATTTCATGGCTGCTTATAATACACTGACGGGTGGCGAAAACGTACTATTCCGGAGGACCATAGTAAATAGGAACACATATTGTTAGTAAAAATAGGTAAATATGTAGGTTTTTGGGTGTACCCGTAGGTCCTATTTACTATGGTCTCCCGTAATAAGCTAATACAGCTATTACGGGAGACCATAGCAAACGGGACCAAATAGTGTTAGTAAAGATAGGGAAATATATCGTTTTTTTTTGTGTATACCGTAGGTGCTATTTACTATGATCCCCCGTGCTAGACGGGTGCCGTGATCGAGGTTGCAGTTTTTATAAAAAAAAATACAAAATACGCCAGCCGCTGGGAGCACACGGGACCGATTGAGCGGTTGAAGCTCAACTTTGCAAGCTGCGTGGTACGTTGTTAGACACGCTAGTCGGGCGTGCTTCTTCTATGCTTGCTTTTTTTACAACATGGTCAGGTAGCAGGCGTGCTTCTTCTGTGTCTCAGTTTTTACCAATATGGCGAGGTAGCAGTTCATTATGGCATACTTTATTTCTGAACGACGGGGCTCATTAACCCACAGTCATCATAATTTCATTCATTCTTGTGATGGTGCAAATTTTTTCCTAGTGTACGTAGGCCATGGGATTGTTCATCGGATACATATCATATACAGCACTTTTGGTTGCCTCCATAATGGGTTTGTGGGTGAGGTACATAGAGCTCCTTAAGTAACCACCCTCAGAAGGCAAAAAAAATGGCGCACCTTTACCGTGGCAGGCGTCGCTAATGAAAATGCTGATATGATAAAACAATGTTTTGCAGGAGTGCATGCCGATCTACGAGCTGCTCCGAACGAAGGCCGTTACCGGCTACGGAAAGCTGGGGAAGGTTCCGCGCGCCGTTCCCGCCAGAGCTGAAACCGCCGGCCAGGAGGAGACCGCCCTCGGCGCTGTCACTGCAAACGAGGGGATTTTGGTCTGGGTGGGCGGGTATCTGATTCCTCGTCGCATGGCCAAGGTACTAAATATGTATCTACTATGCACAGTTTTCTGTTTCGTGTTGTCTCTTTTCTCTTCCAACGCATCTGGATTGCTAGCATGTGTATGTCGTGCCGGTCGTGCATGTCAGTGCGTGGTCTGTTCTGCTTACTGCGCAACAATGTACTTGTAGTATCTATGTATACGTGTTGTGGTTTTGTGACCACAGAGCTTTATCTCTTTAGGATAAAGAGTCGGCACGGACTTCTGGGTGTGCTCGATGTCGACGGGTAGAAAGAACGGTTTAATGTGATCAACACACACACTACAGCAGTGGTCCATCTATAGTGCTGGTTGAGCAGTGCCGGCTGCCTGGTATAATGCCTGTGAAATCGCTTGGCACATATCATATGTGATTAAATAGTGCCGGTTGGGTAGTGCCAGCTGCCCGCTATAGCGCCTGTGTTTGGCACAGATGGGATTGACCAGTGTAGCAGTATGCAGAGGAATTAATGCCTGTTGCCGCTATAATGCCGGTATTGTTGGGTGGCGCTCATTATACCGGCACTACAGGGAGACCGGCACTGCTGTGTTAATAAAAACTGGTGGTACGCTGAACTATGCCAGAGCGGGGCCGGTATAGCCGATAGAAACAAATACCCCCAAAGAAACAGTGCCACCACCCCCACCCTTTACGCGATCCAGTTGATCCAGGTAATTGACACATTATGCCGGCATCCATGCGGAGCCCTTGTAACGGACAAAAACAAATGCAAAAAAAAAACAACAGAGGCACCCCCCACAGGGACGGGAGCAGAGTGCGGAGTAGTGCCGGTTGCCGCTATAGCGCTGTCATTGTTAGTTGGCGCATACCGGCACTATAGAGGGCGTACCGGCATTATAGAGGGCATATAGCCATTAAAGGCACTATATAGGGCATATCGGCACTATAGAGGGACCATGACTGTATTACGAAAGAGGATTTCGCCTATTAATAAGAGGGTCAATATCAAATCTCGGGTGCTTTCTGCGGGAGGACCATATAGTAAATAGGACCAAATATTTGTTCGTAAAAATAGATAAATCTGTAAGATTTTTTGTGCGTACCTTTTAAAAGACGGGCATGTTCGCACGTCTGAAAAAGAGGGGGGTGATGTAGATACCAGGTCCTACCTACCCCCTAGACCGCCTCAGTATCATCAAATACCCTTCGAGGCCCTCCCCGGCTAACCCGTAATATAAGGGGGAGGATTGTCCCAACACAGCTATCAACTGTTGTCAGCATTGGTGGAAAGTAAAGTAAAACCAGGACTTTCATTTTCAGTGTCCTTTGGCGTCCATGTTCATGTTGGTTGCGGTCCAGGTGCTGCTGTTATTATTGAATGTGCAGTTGTCTTCCCCGCCTCCGTCCGTTTTGCAAGATGTTTCCAACTTAAAAATTTCGTTCGGTTCGACGTTCGCGTCCGGCATCTCTTTGCTTTTCGTAACGCATATCTTGTGGCCAAGTTTTTTTTTTCGGCTACTTTTTTTTTTTTTTTTTTTCACTTTTCGGCTCCTCGGGAGCGCTCTGAGATTAATTACCTCGTGTTGCTGACCCCCGAGGGTTGTGGGAACGCCATACCATGTGTATACAACCCACCCACCTCGGCGTTTCTGTCTCTACACCAAACACGAAGAAACAGATAACCTGCTGGGGGGTTACCGTCCCATATAGGTCCCCTATTTACTCATGGTTACCCGTAATAATAACTGACCGGTGAGTTGCAAGCCGCCAATTCTCAGCCCTGCAAGTACGTGCGACGCGCGTTAATAATTTTGGAGGTAATAATTTCAGGCGGTAAGAATTTCAGGCTGACTTTATTTCAATATTTTAAGGATTTCTGGAGAAGCGTTTTTTTTTTTGTGCTCAGAGCGAGGAACGCCGCTCTATAGACATCCTGTATATTATGTAGTGACACGTAGCCTTTTCGGGCCTGTTTATGCTCATCGTTGATGCCACAATAAGCCGCGAGCCTTACGTGGCAAAAATAGCCTTCGCGAGCCTTTTTATGCTCATCGTTGATGTCACAACAAGCCGCGAGCCTTACGTGGCAAAACTAGCCTTCACGAGCCTTTTTATGCTCATCGTTGATGTAACAATAAGCCGCGAGCCTTACGTGGCAAAAATAGCCTTCACGAGCCTTTTTATGCTCATCGTTGATATCACAAGAAGCCATTAGCCCTACGTAGCCAACAAAGGATGTTCTTATAATAACTGCTGTCGGGTACGTAATGCATTGAACGCTGTCCTTGAACAGGTGTCCGTCTTTGATTCTTCGGTCCAAGGAGGAGACGCGGTTTGGGAGTGCGTGCGGGTCTACAACGGGAAGATCTTCATGCTCGACAGGTAGTTCTTTTGTGAGACCCCGACATACTTCTCTGTCCCATAAGTAAACTCCGTTAATATTACACAGACCCTTAGCGGTGTCCGATGCCGCGGGCGATTTTTTTTTTGAAATGTTCGGTGTTTTTTTAGGTAAATCCCGTTTTTTTTTTTTTTTTGCACGCAACCCCCTGCATGCACGAACGGCCGAAAAAAAAGGAGCCGCCCCCCAGAAGGCGTTATTTGGCCCCTTTTCCAGGGGAAAAAAAGGTTCGAAGATTAAAAAAAAAAAAAAAAACTTGAGTGGCCTGGCGAAATGGACAGCGCTATTTCCACCGCCATGGCGTAACGGCGGCTCAACGGTACGTCGGCGCCCCGCTTACCCCGTGGGGGTGTCTGGGCGTTGTTATCCATCGTCGTGGCTCGATTGTGGTGGACAGGGAGCGCTCAAACGCCAAAATTCTAAAACAATTATAAAAAAAATCCCAAACTATTCCCAAAATAGTCCCCTTTTTTGACCCAGTAATTGTCAGTAATTTTGACTCGGATTTTTTTATTTTTTTAGTGGCCATCTCCGTAACTAGATCTTTCCAACGAATCTAACTAAAGCAGTGTGATAGCCTTCATCGTCGAGGCATGATCTGACCCCCTTTACGAAGTTTACTTATGGGACAGAGGAAGTATATATATATATACATATCTACAAGACCCCGACCTATATAAATACATATACAAGGTTTCCCTTCGGAATTGCGGATAGCTTAAAACCCCGGGGGGGGGGGGGTGTCGCAAGCTCAAAAAGGGAGAATACAGCAGGCGTTCGTTCCTCGTACCACCGGCCAGCCCAAACATTTTTTATTTGGCAGTTCTAATATACATATAATATATATATATATATATATCGGAAGTGACCCAAACAAACGTTAATTTGGTATTTTATTAACCGTCCGTGGAAGCGTGTGATTGCGCGCAGCGGCAAACGCGTGTGAAGTATCTAAATACTATATATGCCACCCATGCAAAAAACAACAACATGCGCATAAGAGCTGTATATATAGATCGTATATATCCCAACCGTAAAACATGATCTAGATCCATCACACCATATATATATAGATCTAGCCGCCCGTGTGAGCGTGTGATTGCGCGCAGAGGCAGTACGTGCGAAATGCGTACCTAAATAATACCTATACCACCCAGGCAAAAAGCAAAACATGTGTATAAGAGCTGTAGAGCATAGATCTTACAGATCCCAACCGAAAAACATGATCTAGATCCCGCAGACCGTATATATAGATCAAGCCGTCCGTGGAAGCGCGATTGCGCGCAGCGGCAGTATGCGCGAAATACGTACCTAGATCATACCTATGCCACCCAGGCAAAAAAAACATGCGTATAAGAGCTGTAGAGCATAGATCGTACAGATCCCAACCGGAAAACATGATTTAGATCCCGTAGACCACACATATATAACCAATCCGTCCGTTGAAGCGTGATTGCGCGCAGCGGCAGTATGTACGAAATACGTACCTAGATCATACTTATGCCACCCAGGCAAAAAAAATACGTGTGTATAAGAGCTGTAGAGCATAGATCGTACAGATCCCAACCAGAAAACACGATCTAGGTCCCGCGCACACCATATATATATATAGATCAAGGATCTATCTTGTCCAAAAACGATTTAGATCCCCAAAATGAGATCTGATCTGCCCGAGATGTGTAACGTCGGTACTTATGAACAGTCCATGACGCGTTTTGCTAGTTTTTGGCCAATTTTGTTTTGCATGACTGGGCTCTCCTCAACCCCTTAAGAACCGGTCCCATGTTTTTGGGGATAAACTACTTGAAATTAGTGTGTTTTTTTCAGTTCTGAATGGGTTAACCCAAAATCGTCAGAATGTCGACATTTTTTTTTGTGTGTGTGTGTCTAGGTATAGATTTGTTTTGTTCATCGGGTTGCGCTTTGTTCACTTTGTTTTTTTGTCAAGTCCGTATTTTGTTTGGGGTGGAGCAATATGTAGGGTATACGGCGTAGAGCTCCTAATGACGCATCCTATATAGGTAGAGGTGCACCATAATAAGGTTTTGCCTTCTGAGGGTGGTTGGTCGCTTGAGGACCTCTATACCTGCAGTAGTCTGTACACTGATTTTGGCGGAAAACTACAGTGCTACTCGATGAGAAATCCCAAGAGCCTTAGCCCACTCAGAACTGAAAAAAACGTATCTCACACTAATTCCAAGTAGTTTGTCCCCCAAAACGGGGGACCGGTTCTTACGGGGTTAAATAAAGTATACAATGAAAAACAGTGCATCACAATTACTGAAAATTTGGACGATTTCTTGGGTTAAGGCGCCCCGCCATTCAGAAACAATTTCAGCCAAAAAGTGCTCGCACCTTTATCGTAGCACGCTTCGATAGAGGTGCACCATGTTTCTTTTCTGAGAATGGTCACTTGAGGAGCTCTAGAGCTACCTCACCCGAAAAAAAATGATTTTGGAGGGAAAAATAACACTGCTACCTGATGATGAGCACAATCCCAAGGCACTAAAGTATACTGGTACAATGAAAATTTCTGCAAGCCCAATACTGAAAATTCCGACGATTTTTTGGGTTGTGACCCATTCGGAACTGATTTTGTTTTTTGACCCACACTAATTCCAAGTAGTTTGTCCCCAAATTCGTGGGACCAGTTCTCAAGGGGTTAAGGAGCAAGCCCCGTCATTCAGAAAACGTTTCCGCCGAAAAGTGATACGCGCGTACCGCTATGGTAGCACGCGTTCTATACTATATTCAAGTGAGGAGCCTCAAATGGGCCCACCTCTACCGTAGCGGGTTTCCAATGGAGGCGTGACACCCCCAGCAGTACGCGTACAATATTTTCTCAGCCCGTGTCGTACGACTCCTTGCACGTTTTTTGGCTCAATATTACGCGGTAGCGCTTTAGCTTTTGCAGTTGTCTGGCTTGGTGTTACACGGTAGGGCTTTGTGCAACGTGTTGGCTCAATATCACACGGTATAGGGCTTTTGCAACTTTGTCGCTTGGTATTACACGGGAGGGGTTGCAACGTTTTGGCCTCAATATTACACGGTAGGTATCGTATGTAAAGGGGTTTCAGTTAGTTTTTGCCCTTTAATGCAAAATTTTGTCACTGAGGCTTGTCACTGGGACCGGTGGAGCTCCTCAAGTGAGCGGCCACAGGTTATAGTACTCTCACGGCTACGTTTTTTTTTTTTGTTTTAGGACCATATACGGGCATAGAAATGTCGGGTCGGTTTTGGGGCGAACATTCTTCCTTCGAAGCAGTCATGCTTCGGGGTGAGATGTTAAAAGAATATGCCGCCACCCTTGTAAGGCAGACATTGCTCACTCAATTTTATCATCGGCCATCCAAGCAGTGACCGGTGTTGACGCATATTACGGTAGAGGTGCACCATTTGTTTACTAGATTTTTCCTAGATTTTTCCTAGAGCTCTCCACCTCACCCCAAACAAATTAGTTTGGAGGGGAACAAACAAAACATGCTATATAGCATACCCGGTGTACCATATTATGGCCTGAGCACACAACGAGAAATGTTGCAATCACAAGAATGAGAATCCGATGAAGTTGGGTTATAAGGAGCCCCGTTATCCCGACAAAAGGTCAGCCAAAAGCTTCTACCTCTATCGTCGCACCGGTAACTGCTCAGAGAATAAGCCATCACCCTTGTAAGGCAGGCATTGCTCAGTTAATTTTTTCATCGGCCGTCCAAGCAGTGACCGGGGTGTTGTAAACGTCCATTGTTTTGTCGCCATTTTTTCCCTTAGATTTACCAAGAGGATTAAGGGGTGCTTCTATATAGTGTGTATGCGCGTGTTTTGCTTATGTATATGGGCGTGCCACCATGAAACGAGCTGGATGATTTTTTCCAACCCACAACTTTTCCTCTGGAGTTTCAGAAAGCCGTCGTGCGACTCGCCAAAAACACCTCATGGCGCTTTCGCGCTTGGTGCAAGCAATCGCCGCCTGGTCGGTGAAGTCCCCAACGCGCTCCGTCCCGGCATTGTAGGGATGCGAGGCTCTATGGTCATACGACTACGGCCATGCATAACATGCGGCGAATGAGACACCCCCCATGTATCATTTTCCACCCCCTGATCACCCCTCCCCCTCTATGATCTTACGACTACGCCCATGCATGCATGAGTACCCCCTGCTAGCAATGTCTGCCCGGCCGGAGAAAACCCGACATGCTCCGTCCCGGCATTGTAGGGATGCGAGTGTCTATGGTCATACGACTGCGGCCATGCATGGAAATGAAGTACCGTCCCTGTCTCGTTTCCCATCCCCTAATCCCTTCATGGAAACCCCTTTTGCTTTATTTCAGGCATCTTCAGAGGCTGCAGGACTCCGCGCACGCCCTTGCTTTCGAGGCTATCCCGTCGTCCCGAGATATTACGGTAGCGATAATGTCGACGCTGGCGGCTAACGACATGAAGGACGGGGTGCACGCGAGGGTGACGCTCTCGAGGGGGGGCAAGACGACGTCCAGCAGCGTGAACCCGAGCTTATGCGTCTTCGGGTGAGACTCCTACTGGCCGAACCCCTCGAGTTGGACGATGACCCATGAACAACCCAGACAATGGGGACGCTTGCTACGATAGAGGTACTGTACCTTTTTTTGGCCGGAACATTCGGAATGACCTAGTAAAGTATTAAAGGCTCCTTAACCCCAAATCTTCGGTATTTTCATGCTTGTGATGGCTTTTGATGGATGATGTTTCGTTATATACTTGGGGCATGGGATTTTCATTGTGTAGCGTTTTCCCCCCCCCTCCGCAATCAGTTCTTGGGTGAAGTGGTGAGGTATGGAGCTCCTCAAGTGACCATACCACCCTCAGGAGAAAAGCGGTCCACTTCTACCGCACGTAGCAAGCGTCAGGGTCAAGGTGACATGCTTTGCGCAGTTTCGCTGTGTCGTGCGTGTATGTCGATTTAGAGAGAAGGGGAGTTTACCCCACTGAGCGAAATAGTGTCGGATAAGTGGAGTTGAGGGTAGTTTACCACTTTCTCGACGCGATGGTTGAGGGTTACTGTGTCTACGATATGAATATACTACTGTAAGCCTAAGCCTAAGCCTAAGCCTAAGCCTAATAAGCCAATCAGACCCAGTCAGCCATTAAATAGGCCCTAACCGATCCGACACGATGGTTGAGGGCCACTGTGTACGATATGAGTATGCTAAGCCTAAACCTAAACCTAAGCCTAAGCCGAAGCCTAAACTAGTCAGACCCAGCCAGCCATTGGATGGGCACTAACCGATCCGGCACGATGGTTGAGGGCCACTGTAAACGATATGAGTACAACTATGCCTATGCCTAAGCCTAAGCCTAAGCCGATCAAACCCAATCAACCCTTGCATGGGCACACTATTGCGGAAGACCACAGTGAATAGAACCAAATATTGTTCGTAAAAATAGATACATATATAGGTTTTTATGCGTAGCGTTGGTCCCTGTTTACTATGGGCCTTTAAGGCAAGCCTTGCGTTTCCGTGACAAACAGGGTGTTTTGCTACATATACTTCAATTTGTGTTGGAGCGGAGCCCCTGACAGGCCCGCTCTTGTGTGGTTGTGGTGTGGAGGAAACATCGAGGTGGGTCGGTGTCTCGAGTCTTTGACGGGACGGAGTGAGGAGCCTCTGGTGACCTTGAACTTGTGGGTAATGAGGCGGTACTATCTAGGGGAAGGGGTCCTGATATCCACATTTGGTTGGGTTATATTAGTATTTGAAACCGACAAACTTGAGGAGCTGATTGGTTAAACGGGTGAATCTGAATGAAGGCGCTATAAATAGCCAATCAGAAGTTGCTCCGTTTGGTGCTAACCAATCCACAGAGTTGTACCCAACCCAGTAATACATGGGTTGAAAAACATAACTTTTGGTCGCTTTTGCCCGCAGCAATTATTTTTTTTGTGGGTTGGGATTGTTTTCTATTATGTATATAGGAAACAACCAGACTGCAAGAAAACTCAACCCGGCCAATTTTTTCGCAAACACTCTAGTTCCATATTTTGTGTTTGCGAGCATGGTACCCGGCACCACTTGCTAGATCGTGCAGGCTATACGGGGTACCACCCGGCAAAATGAGCTAAATCATATATACAAGATCGGGAATAGATCTGCCTTGAAAGGTCTACTGCTTATAGATCGTCAAGTGGGAATCGGTGATCGGTCCAAGTTGAGGAGATTTCTGATTATTTTGCGACCGGCCACTAAGGGCTGTTACTGTCGGAGAGCTTTCATTCCAGAAGTTCTAGATTTTTATCACGTTATTGTTTTTCTTGTGAATCTTCCAGATTTTCCTGATTTTGTTTTTTCTTCGAATATTTGTTGAAATTTAACTGTCCTGGTATATTTTTCCCTCTTGCTGAATAAATTACACAAATTGTGACAGAATGCCTACCTCCGCATGTTGATACAAAAACAAAATGCACAAATTTCACAAATCTGGAATTTTCTGGGAAAATAATATCTCCGATAAAAAGGCCCTTCAACCCATTCAGAACTGAAAAAATGTCCGACACTAATTCCAAGTATTTTTTTCCCCAAAATCGTGGGACCAGTTCTTAACGGGTCAACCCCCACCACCCCCCCTTTACAGGTGCACCCTGATCGTCATAGCTGAGAGGGAGGACGTCAGCGGCGCGACGAGCCACGGCAATCAAAGAGGCGTTACGCTCGTGACGGCTGCGAACAGGACAACATCGCCGCAGTGCCTGGACTCAGCCATCCAACACAACAACCTGCTCAACAACATCCTGGCAAGTATATATATATGCATGCAAGGCTTTACTTCAGAGTGGTCATAGTATGGGTGACGCAATAAATACGGGTCAATACCTCGACAGCGGCACTGCATCCACAAAAAGCAGCAGGCGCCGTCACCTATCTCGTCTAAAACAATCTGGGAAGGTTCGGATCCGAGGGGAAGGGGAGAATACGTATTTTCCTAAAATTATTATATATATATACTCGTGTATGCTTTTTTTCACAGGTCAAACTAAAAGGCAAGATATCAAGATGAGTGCTACCTACGATAATGAGGAGTAGGCCTTCGTGCAGATGTCTCTTCCCCCCGCCCCCCCCTATAAATATATGACATATTTATAGGTTGTATTGGCGTCGGTTGGTGACGACGCTGTAAAACACGCCTCTCCCCGCGTGAGCTAGACAAATAGGGTACCTTTTGTGTTTTTTGGCGGCCACCAAGGCTGGCGGTCGAGTTAGATCATTTGTGCGGGGTGGAGAACCTTTGCTCCGCACGAGGGGAATTATCGTATCGCGTAGTCTGTATATGGTAAGGCACCCGCGAGGCAGTTACATAGTGCACCCAATGCTGTCTCAGGAAGTGGCCACACCAAAAATTAAATTAACTCATTGAAGCTGTCATCCATATGCAAACCCCCCTTACAAGCGGTTCTTAGTCACCCTTCATGCGACTCGCCCAACACCTCACGGCGCTTCGCGCTTGGTGCTAGCAATGTCTGCCTGGTCGGTGAAAACCCGACATGCTCCGTCCCGGTATTGTAGGGATGCGAGGGTCTATGGTCATACGACTACGACCATGCATGAAAATGAAGTACACCCGTGGTTTTGTTATTTCAGGGTGCTTATTAGTTATCAACTTTACCGATCACCGATTCCCGCTTGATGATGAATAAGCAATAGACCTTTCAAGGCAGATCTATTACAGATCTTGCACATACGATTTAGCTCATGTTGCCAGGTGGTACCCCGTATATTCTGCACCATGTTGCAAGTGGTGCCGGGTACTGCTGCTGTGCTCGCAAACACAAAATAAGGAACTAGGGTGTTTGCGAAGGATTTTGGTTAACTTCACGGAGCGTGTGTCTTATCTGTGAAAAAACCCCATATAAAACCGTGGGTTTGCACGTAGCTCTACCACTACTATTAATACTTCGAGGTAGGAAATTAACTTACCTGGTACCACTCTGTGTAGAAATATAAGCACCGTTTTTATTTTTATATGAATGTTTAAAATGTGCTTATATTTATGGACAGAGTGGTATGACTGTTTTATAAAACAGAGGCCATGAACTGGGAAGCGATGAAGCTCTCCAAAAAGTGTGTAATGCTCGCGACCTGGCTCAGCTTTGACTATAAGGGTATAATGATTGGATGGTCATGCCATCTTCTCTCCGGCGTTGTAAAAAACGTTATTGGCGCTCCCCGTTCGGTGTTGTATTTACCCCCCCCCGCACCCAAGAGGCAGTTACATAGTGCTCCCATTGCTGTCTCGAGAAGTGGCTACACCATAAATTAAATAACTCATTGAAGCTGTCATCCATATGCAAGTCCGCCTCGCAAGCATTTCTCAGTAGGATGCAGCTCGCCCTTCATGCGACTCGCCCAACACCTCACGGCGCTTCGCGCTTGGTGCTAGCAATGTCTGCCTGGTCGGTGAAAACCCGACATGCTCCGTCCCGGCATTGTAGGGATGCGAGGGTCTATGGTCATACGACTACGGCCATGCATGAAAATGAAGTACACCCGTGGTTTTGTTATTTCAGGGTGCTTATTAGTTATCAACTTTACCGATCACCGATTCCCGCTTGATGATGAATAAGCAATAGACCTTTCAAGGCAGATCTATTACCGATCTTGCACATACGATTTAGGTCATGTTGCCGGGTGGTACCCCGTATAGTCTGCACCATCTAGCAAGTGGTGCCGGGTACTGCTGCTGTGCTCGCAAACACAAAATAAGGAACTAGGGTGTTTGCGAAGCATTTTGGTTAACTTCAGGGAGCGTGTGTCTTATCTGTGAAAAAACCCCATATAAAACCGTGGGTTTGCACGTAGCTCTACCACTACTATTAATACTTCGAGGTAGGAAATTAACTTACCTGGTACCACTTTATGTAGAAATATAAGCACTGTTTTTATTTAATATGAATGTTTAAAATGTGCTTATATTTCTGGACAGAGTGGTATGACTGTTTTATAAAACAGAGGCCATGAACTGGGAAGCGATGAAGCTCTCCAAAAAGTGTGTAATGCTCGCGACCTGGCTCAGCTTTGACTATAAGGGTATAATGATTGGATTGTCATGCCATCTTCTCTCCGGCGTTGTAAAAAACGTTTTTGGCGCTCCCCGTTCGGTGTTGTATTTACCCCCCCCCGCACCCAAGAGGCAGTTACATAGTGCTCCCATTGCTGTCTCGAGAAGTGGCTACACCATAAATTAAATAGCTCATTGAAGCTGTCATCCATATGCAAGTCCGCCTCACAAGCATTTCTCAGTAGGATGCAGCTCGCCCTTCATGCGACTCGCCCAACACCTCACGGCGCTTCGCGCTTGGTGCTAGCAATGTCTGCCTGGTCGGTGAAAACCCCCGTTAAAAAACCCCCCCCCCCCCCCCCCCCTCGCTCGCTCTGGTGTTTGTTTTTATACAGCCCAAGATCCAGGCCAACTTGGGCGGGGCTGCGGACGCGGTGATGCTGGACGTCGAGGGTTTCGTCTCCGAGACCAACTCCGCCAACATCTTCCTTGTCAAGGAGGGCGTGCTCATCACGCCCCAAGCTGGTAGCTGTCTACCCGGTATCACCAGGTTCGCTTTGTTTGTTTGTTTGTTTGTTTGTTACATTTTTAGTTCAGTTTAGTTTAGGTTCGTTTGAGTTTTTGTTTTGTTTTGTTTGGTGTTTTGTTTTGAGCTGCTGCTTTTTCTAGTATAGTTTAGTTTAGTTTAGTTTAGTTTAGTTTAGTTTAGTTTAGTTTGGTTTAGTCTAGTCTAGTCTGTTTTTTGTTTGCTTCCCCTCCGACGGATGCGTAAACACGAGGCTAAACCCTTTCAGCTTGGGCTGTGAGAATGGGGTGGCTATAACCCGCCGACTAGTTACTAGTTGGTTGTCTATAAGCCGCCGACTAGTTATTAGGTGGCTGACTATAAGCCGACAGCTAGTCATTAGTTGGATTACTATAAGTCGCCTACTACAGTAGTTATCGGTTGGCTTGCTGACTGTAAGTCGCCGACCTGTTATTAGTTGGCTGAAAATAAGCTGCCAACTAGGCATTAGTTGGCTGACTATAAGTCGCCGACTAGTGATTAGTCGGCTGGCTATAAGCCACCAACTAGTTATTAGTTGGCTGACTATAACCCGTCGACTAGTAATGAGTTGGCTGACTATAAGCCGCCGACTAGGTATTAGTTGGCTGTGTATAGGCTGCCGACTAGTTAATAGTTGGCTGACTATGAGTCGCCGACTAGTTAGTAGTTGGCTGACTATAAGCCGCCGACTAGTTAATAGTTGGATGACTATAGGCTGCCGACTAGTTCATAGTTGGCTGACTATGAGTCGCAGAATAGTTATTACTTGGATGACTATAAGCCGCCGGCTAGTTATTAGTTGACGAACTATAAGCCACCGACTAGTTATTAGTTGGCTGACAATAAGTCGCCAGCTAGATATTAGTTGGATGACTAGGAGTCGCCAACTAAGTATTAGTTGGCTGACTATAAGTCGACGACTAGATATTAGTTGGCTGACTATAAGCCATCGACTAGTTAGTAGTTGGGCAAGGTACTATGTATACAGGAAATTTCATGCGCACAATGTGCCGAGTTCTGCGTCTTTGTATCCGACTGGCGCTTTCGTGATTCCACGTGTGTTGTTTTTTTGACCAAGCCTTCAGTCAATCCCTTTGGTTTGTTTTTCGCCTACTAAATAGCAAGCCGTGAACTGCGACTTCATGCTGCGGTAGAGGCGCACCTGCATGCAGGCCATTTTCTGAGGGTGGTCACTTGAGGAGCTCTGTACCTCGTCCAGAAAGGGACTTTGTGAAAACTAAAAGTGCGTCCAGTCAGGAACTCTCGATGAGGTGGATGTGAGCCATCGATTGTCTTGGTTGGAGAACTGTCGACGAACGAGCTCTCGCTGGGCAGCTCGTATCGAGTCCTACCACTGCTGCAGCATCATCTTGGTGTGAGCGTATGTTTTGTCCCTATACAGAGCCGACACGATGCTCTCGACTCGTCGAGCACGCTCGGCATCTGGGTGCCGTCATCGCTCTCTTGGGGTCGAAAGAGCTGCGCGCGCAGAGGCGGCACGTGCTGGGCGATGTTGGGGTGGCTCGATGCTAACTTTTTTTTTGATCGAGTACGATCTGGATGGTGCCCGCTTTGTACGGTGTGATAACTGCTGCTGTATACATGCCTGGTATCATATACCACGTACCTGGTATCATACCGGTACAGCAGTACTTGGCAGTACTTGGTTTATGTGTGGTCTGTCGTCTTTCGTGGTCTCCGCCTCATACGAAAATAAATAAATACGTTTTTTGTCATACGCTTCCATAAGAAACTACACTTGACGAGTGGACTTTAAAAACGAAGCCACAAACAGACGAGTCAAAAGGGGTCCATTTTTGAACCTCTAAAAAACTCCCATAGGAAACGGCCTTATGTTTAAAAGTATTGGCCACATCGCTACGCCAAATCGTTTACCAGGTACACTACGAGATACACATATTTTGTCACTTGAAAAATTATTTTGTAGCGTGTTTTGTCACATCGCTGAGCCGAATCGTACGTATAAACTACACAGGGTGGGGAATACCTGGTACTTGAGTATTTTCCGAATTCGGGGAGATCAAATCGCACATATATACGTGAAACCCCGTGGTTCGCAAATACGAGTTTCGACGAAATCCTCGACTTCACAGCTGTCGTTTTTTTTCTTCTAGTTTTTTCTCTATATTAACATGGTACCGAAATCGAACCTTATTTTTGGCAGGGGGGTCGTTCTGGAGCTAGCGGCTGAGCTGTGCCTGCCGGTGTGCGAGAAGAGAGTGACGCTTTCGGAGCTCCACTGCGCTGACGAAGTCTTCACTACCGACACCATAGGAGAGGTACGAAAAATGCCAACACTTCTACATGAGAACCGTCCGCCCGCACGGTTGGGCGCGTCAAAACATTTCTTCTTGGGCCACCCACTATTGAATGGCAGACTCATTCATGCCGCGGCAGAAGGGTTTGCACTTTTTTTTATGGCCTTCTGAGGGAAATGTTTGCAGGCCGACTTAGCTCTCCTCAAAAGCGAGAAACTAGAAACTACCGGTTATAAGAGAGTGAAAACGTTTTAACTACTGTAGTAAATTCGTCTTAGGACTGTGATAGCGCGCATTGGGTTGCTGGTCGGGTTAGGCGAACACGCCTGCTTATAAGGCTTATTTAGGCTACTGATATTGAGCTCCTCGCGATGTGGGGACCTCCGAAAGTAAGCCGCCACCCCTAGAAGGCAGCATTTGATGTCATGGATAAGGTTTTAAGGGTTTGCTCAGCTTAGGCATTTATTGGTGGCAGGGTCCATACTATAGTGAAGAGAGGTCTGGGTATTGCACTGCAGCAAGCGCGTTCCTCTCTCTCTCTCTCTCTCTCTCTCTCTCTCTCTCTCTCTCTCTCTGTTTCTGCTGCACCAACGAATCGTCTAACCGGATAACGCCCCCATGGCGTGCATCTTGCTTTTTTGGTTGTTTCGGTTCGTCCTCGCGGTTAGCGTGCTCCTAACTCGCTCTCTCTCCGTTCCTGCTGCACCAACGAATCGTCTGACCGGATAACGCCCTCATGGCGTGCATCTTGCCTTTTTGTTTGTTTCGCTTCGTCCTCGCAGTAAGCGTGCTCCTAACTCTCTCTCCGTTCCTGCTGCACCAACGAATCGTCTAACACGGATAACGCCTCCATGGCGTGCATCTTACCTTTTTGTTTTTGTTCTGGTTCGTTCTCATGCCGTTTCACCCTCTCTTCGACGCGACTTTTGCACCGAACGTACAGCTCACTCCCGTGGTGAAGGTCGACGGGCGGCAGGTAGGGGATGGGCGACCGGGGCTCTTCACCGCACGTCTCAGCGAAGCGTTCGTGGAAATGACCCTTCGTCCCGAAAGCGGAACGCCTCTTCCTAAGTTCAAATGAGCACTGCTGTAGTGGTCTCTTATTATGTGTTTTTCCGAAAGTTTATATGAATTCTGGTCGTCTCCTACGTGTTTTCCTCCTATAAGTTTGTAAAAGCGCTGGTTGGTTTTTCGTTGTTTTCCCGCACGGACCGATCGATCGAACACGCATTTGGATTGATCGCAGGGTTTGGGAGCGCGGGGAGGGGGGCGTACTCATTTGTTGCTTGCCTTAGTCATTTGACCATTGAAATCCCATCCCTTTCGAGGCGGAGAGGAGTCGGGTGGAGGCTGGGGGAAGATGGGGCAGAGTCGTTCCTTCAGAACTTTGCGCACCGATGTTTGTTTGTATGTATGTTTCGGGGGGGATCTGAACATGTTGAGGATGTAGAAATTTTGTTCGCCGTTACATTTATGTCCAACAACATCAATGGTTTTGTAGTGACTTGGGTTCCATCCATCAGAGGGCGTGTTGGGATTTTTGCAGTCTCTGATTCGCCGTTTTTAGCAAGTTCCGACGCCATCAAATGTTTATGTAGCGTTTATATTCCATCTAGGGGGCGTGTTGGAAAACGGAGTCTCTGAAATGCCGTCACGTCACCAATGTTCATCTAGCGTTCATGTTCCATCTAGGGGGCGTGTTAGAATACGGATGTCTCTGGATTGCCGTTTTTTTGGAAGTTTCCGACGTCATCAAAGTTTCTGGAGCGACTGGCGTCCATTGAGGGCACGTGTTGGACAATGTTTATGTAGCGTTTATATCCCATCTAGGGGGCGTGTTGGAAAACGGAGTCTCTGAATTGCCGTTACATCATCAATGTTCATGTAGCGTTTATGTTCCATCTAGGGGGCGTGTTAGAATACGGATGTCTCTGGATTGCCGTTTGTTTCGGAAATTTCCGACGTCATCAAAGTTTCTGGAGCGACTGGCATCCATTGAGGGGACGTGTTAGAATTCGAAATTTGAAATCCATATATGTACGAAATTGATGCGCAGTCACTCCGCTCGATTACGAGTGTATTGGTCGATACATTCCGCCGAGGGCAGTATGCAGCGAGGGTAGGGGGGTGGGTGGGTGGGCGGGTGGGGTAGAGTCGCCTCTTTAAAACTGCAACATCCTTTTGGAGATGATGACCTAATTGAATCTCGTGTGGGATGTTTCTTGCAGTACGAGAAAAGGCCAACCTCGGCACGAATCTCCCCGCGTTTTTGTATTGGGAAATTACTTGGGAGGAGATAAGTGTGGAATTGTTTGGTTTCGGTGGCAGAAGGGGTAACTGTTTCAGATGTGATCAGGGGGTGGGGTGCTGGTGTCGCCTATTCCCGAACTGATAACGCCTTTTGCCCGCGGGAAACCTCGGAATTGATTGCAGCCTTTCGTTCCTTCCTTTCATCTTGAAGCGATCTGTTGTGTGTGTGCTTTCCCGGTGAACCGTTGCAGTCTTGCCCTTCCTTTTCCATTTTATACGTGGTCTACCGCTTTATGTTTGTTGTGTCCCGATGCTTACTTCCCTTATTTCCAGCTTGGCTTGAGGCGATCTGTGTTTTAGTTTTGAGTTTTTATTTCTGTGTTACGTTCGCCAGTTTTAGTGCCAAGCTATTTGTACAGGAGTAGTGAGAGTTTGCGAGTTTTTTTTTTTCCGGAATCGGCGAGAGCCCGTGCTGCGGCAGGTGTTGGGGCTGCACTTTTGAGCCCAAACGTTTCTCATTGACGGGCCTCCCTGTATACCTGAGGAGTTACCCAATATATGGAGGCGTGCTTCGGTAGTAACTGCGCTTTCGAGCCCAACCGTTTCTCGTTGGCGGGAGGGGCTCCTTAATAGAGGAGTTTCCCAATCTATGGAGGCGTGCTTTTGTAGGAATTGTGTTTCTGAGCCCAACCGTTTCTTGTTCACCGGAGGGGCCTCTTAACCGATGACTTAGCCAATATATGGAGGCGTGCTTCTGTAGGAGTTGCGCTTTTGAGCTCAAGCGTTTATCGTTGACGGACGCATGCTACGGTAGAGGTGCACCATGTTTTTCCTGAGCTCCTCACCTCAGGAGCGTCATACCTCACCGAATAAAAGATTTTGGAGGAAAATATAAGTTCTGCCGGATGAGAAATCTCATGGCCGAAGTATACTCTGAAACATTATTCGTCACAAAAATGATAGGTCCGACGAATTTGGGTTAAGGAGCCCGATCGTTCAGAAAACGATTCAGCCGAAAAGTGCTACCTCTACCGTAGCACGCATCGACGGGTCTTCCTATATACCTGAGGAGTTACCCAATATATGGAGGCGTGCCGCGGTAAGAGTTGTGCTTTTGAGCTCGAACGTTTATCGTTGACCGGAGGGGCTCCTTATCCTAGGAGCTACCCAATATATGGAGGCGTTTGTCGGTAGGAGTTGTACTTTTGAGTCCAAACATTTCTCGTTGACAGGAGGGGCTCCTTATTTGAGGAACTACCCAATACATGGAGGCGTGCTGAGGTAGGGGCTGCGCTTTTGAGCCCAAACATTTCTCGTTGACGGGAGGGGCTCCTTAATAGAGAATTTTCCCAATATATGGAGGCGTGCATCGGTGGGAGTTGTGCTTTTGAGCTCAATTTTTTCTCATTGACGGGAACGGCTCCCCATTGGAGGCGCTGCCTATTACCAGGTACGACGCTGTTCCTCACTAACATAAACGGCTGGGCTCAGTATTAATATACTAACGGTCCGTATCTTTAGGAACGTAAAGGTGTATATCTTTGGGATCAGATGCGTTTGTTTCGATATTCCTAGCCCATGGGGTTTTGTTTGTGCCGGGCTGAGCGTATTCTTTGTGTTTCTTTTTCATAATTGGTTGTTGGAGTGTGGTATTCTGCCCCCTGTGAAGCGAGGAGGTTTCACTTTTTTGTTTTTGTTTCGTGCTATCGTTACCGACCATCACGTGGCATGCGCACGGTCGGTTTCTGTCTGGGCGAGGAATACTGGTCATCAAGTAATATGAGGAGACTCAGTTCTTTTCAGGTGATGCTGTCTCTGCGACGGTAGCACTTGTCGCAATATATATATATAATAATATAGGGGGGGGTGTACTTCGTTTTCAGATGCATGACCGTAGTCGTATGACCATAGACCCTCGCATTCCTACAATGTCGGCACGGAGCATGTCGGGTTTTCACCGACCAGGCAGCGGGGGGGGGGGGGGGGAGGGGGGGGGGGGTGTACTTCATTCTCATGCACGGCCGTAGTCGTATGACCATGACCCTCGCACCCCTACAATGCCGCGACGGAGCACGTCGGGTTTTCATCGACCAGGCAGGCGTTGATTGCACCAAGCGCGGAGCGCCGTGAGGTGTTCGGCGAGTCGCATGAAGGGTGAGCTGCTCCCTGCTAAGAACCGCTTGTGAGGCGTACTTTCTTGCATATCAGTATGTATCGTATGGATGACAGCGTTAAATGGGGGTGTGTGTGTTTCCTCGCCGCAATTCCCCGAAACGGCTTGCAGCTTCTTCCTTCCCTCCTTCCTCCCCTCCTTCCTTCCTTCTCCTTTTCCTTCCTACCTGTTTTCATATMCTTCCTGTTTTTCCTTCCTTCCTTTTTTCCTTCCTTCGTCCTTGTTCTTCCTTCCTCCTGTTCCTCCTCCTTCCTTCCTTCCTTCCTTCCTTCAATTCCTTCACTTCCCTTCCTTCCCTTCCTTCCTTCCTTTTCCCCTTCCCTTCATTTCCCCCTCTTCCTTCACTCTCCCTCTCTCCTTCCTTCCTTCCTTCCTTCCTCATCCTTCCTTCCTTCCCTTTCCCTTCCCTTCGTCCTTCCTTCTTCCCTTTCCTTCCTTCCTTCCATCCCTCCCCTTCGTCCTCTTCACCTTCCTTCCTTCCTTCCTTCCTTCCCTTCACCTTCCTTCAGCCTTCCTTCCTTCCTTCCCTTTCCTTCCTTCCTTCCTTCTTCCCTCTCCTCCTTCCTTCCTTCCTTCCTTCCTCCTCCTTCCTTCCTTCCTTCCTTCCTTCCTTCCTTCCTTCCTTCCTTCCTTCCTTCCTTCCTTCCTTCCTCCCCTCTCTCCTTCCTTTCCTTCCTTCCTTCCCTCTTCCTTCCTTCCTTCCTTCCTTCCTTCCTTCCTTCCTTCCTTCCTTCCTTCCTTCCTTCCTTCCTTCCTCCCCTTCCTTCCTTTCTTCCTTCCTTCGTTCGTTTACCTTTTCAGCTTTGTCTGCTCTCTGTTATTGTTCGTTTTCCGTATATACCTTCGCCATGAGATACGCCTTTACCATTCGTACAATAGCGAGCGCTTGCTCCAATTCCCGGGATCAGCGGAATATCAGCCGGGCCGCATAGCAGTGCCTACGATAGAGGTGGCACTTTTTCGCCAAAATGGTTTTTGAAGGATTGGGCGAAAATCGTCGGAATTTCATTCTTGTGCTGCAATATCGTTTTTCGTATACCTATAATATGCCATGGCATGGTTTATCGGGTAGCACCACTTCCATTCTCCTCCAAACTCAGTGTTTAGACTACTGCAGGTATTGAGGAATGGAGCAGGGGCCTCGGAAAATGTACTGTATGCAGGTGCACCTCTACCGTACGTAGCATGCGTCGTTTTTGTCTGGCGAAATCTTTTCTGTGTGGCAAGTCTACACTGTTCTTTCTTACAGCAGTAGAAGTGCAGGGAGGGGCGACGCCCAGGAGGTACGTACGTACAGTAGTCCGCACTGGTTTTGGAAGGTGGGGTGGGTGAGGGGATGCCATGCATGTACGTACGTACGCCGGTTGTGTTTTTTGTTGCTTGCGATTAACGCCACGCTATACATCGCTGGCATGTCAAGAACAAAAAATAAGAAGATAACAATTTCGACACTACTACGTACTGTATAGCTCAGGCGCATGCTACTTAAGGTAGAGGTGCCCCTGCATACAGGCCATTTTCTGAGGCTCCTCACTTGAGCTTGAGGAGCTCTCTATGCCTCTATACCTGCAGTAGTCTATACACTGACTCTGGAGGAGAACAAAAGTGCTCATCCCATGCCCTAAGTATGCTATAAATAACAATGCAACAAAAATGTGAAAGTCCGACGATTTTGGGTTAAGGAGCCCCATCATTCGAAAAAAAAAACAGTCTAAAAGTGTCACTGGGACTACCTCTACCGTAGCACGCGTCCTCTGGGGAGCGAACACGCGGATCGCAATCCCAGACTTCGGGACAACTGCTCCTTTTACTTCGGGACGTACGTCGCGTACTACATGCAGCATACCCTCTGGGCGAAATATAAGGACCGATTGGTACTCACACTAATGGTTAAACGGCCCTTATATTTCCACCCAGAGTGGTACTACGGTATATAGGTTCGCCCAGTTACACGTGTTTAGCCGCGCTGGGTTTCTCTTCTCCCCGACGAATATACGCCTGCTTCCTTCGAAACTCCTCCCGACTGGCCTGGCTCTTGAGGAACCGCTTGTAGCCTGGGGCAACTCTCCCCCTGCGCCAATACGCGATGCCCACCAGCGAAAGTCGGACGGGGAGGGAGGTGGGAGGCGAGGTGCGGGCGGGGGGTGGGTGGGTTTGCGTCTGTGTGTTGTCTTCACATTAAACCCGCTATATTTCTACCCAACTCCATCAGTACACCCAGTGCCTGTCCTGATTCTTAATCCTAGAGAGATACACATTCTGTGGTGGTCACAGACTGTTGAGACAGAGAGAAAGGGGTACTTGCTGTTATTGAACGACCGTAGTCCGATGGCTTATAGACCCTCGCAATCCTACAATGCCGGGCCGGAGCGCACGTCGGGTTTCGAGTGGGTGCGGATGGGTTGGGGGACACCAGGGGTAGGGTGGAACGCGAGGAAAGCGGGTGGTATAAATATGCAATCCGGAGTCGGGCGTCACCAAAACCACAATTCGACGCGAGTCGACGACGAAAAGAAAGTGCTGAGAAAAGTCATACTTCGAAGTATGCTACTACGATAGAGGTAGGTATACCGTTTTTAGGCTGAAACGCTTTCTGAATGATCGGGCCGAGCAATCCCACGGTAGGGGTACCACTTTTTTGCTTAACATTTTCTGGCCGGTTGAGCTCCTTACGTGAGTAACCACCGAATACTATAGTTATTTTACTGGTATCTTTGTTTTTGGACTACCGCAGCATTGGACGTTTTGGTCGGGTTACGCGAATGAATGCCTCCGAATTCATGTTTCGGGTGAGATAATGAGCTCCTCATGTGAGGAGCTCAGAAAAGTATGCTGCGCCCCTACCGTGGGATGACTCGGCCCCCCTTAACCCATTAAATCGTCGGTTTTTCATCTTTGTGTAGTAATATTTTCCCTTTTACGCTCAGGCCTTAGGGCTGTCTGTCGGGTAGCACTTTTACCCCCCTCGAAATCAGTTTTAGGGTGGGGGTACATAGCTCCTCAAGCGACCATCCTCAGAAAAAAAAACATGGTGCACCTCTACCGTGCAGCATGCGTCGAAAGTCTTCTTGCGATAAAAATGCGAGGCACGTACCATATATTGGGAGGGGGGAGGAAAAGAGAGCCTACTTGTAGCGACCCCGGATCTGAGTGCCGAGTAAAGAGGGAGAGAGAAGAGGAGGGCGGAGATAAAATAAAAGAGGAAGGAGAAAAAAAGCTACCGGTACGTAGTCTCTGAGGAGGAGAGTACAACGTGCTTTTATGTTCGGCGAGTAGCAACCCCAAGACAACTACCAGCTCGCCTCATGTCCCGAAGAGTTCTTCCTCGCTCCGCCCCCGCAGCGAGAATCCCGGGGCCTCGAAGACCTGAACCATGTCAGCAAGTTCAGTGGGGGCAGGTACGTATAGACAGTAGGTTTATGGTTTAGGTCAGGCATGTCCATATCGCCTCTCTCTCTATTTTGTCAAAATTAACAAATTCACGCGCTGAAATCTCCTCGCGATGAAACAATGCAAGGCTCTTATCGTAGTGGGGAGGGACGGAGTATAGCCTACTTTCGTGATCCCGGATTCGAGTTACGACTAACGAGAGAGAGAGATGAAATAAATGGCGAGTATAATAGACGGGGTGGAACCTCTACTTATTCACATAGCTCAAGTAATTAATTACTTAATTTCATCCACCCCTACCCCATGTAATTTATGTACGGGTTTCTATAACACGAAAAACATCTGTACATTTAAAATCAATTCATACCATTAATACTGTAATTCAAGACAATAGTTACAGTAGTAGTGCTCACCCTCGAAGGATACGATATAGCAGATGTACACAGAATAGTCGTCGCGCTCGCATGCACTCAACAAAATATCCCCCGACATAACACACATTTGCACCCTCCTTGCCTGCTGGGATGTGTCGATGCCGATCTGGCGCGGCACCCAACCCTTCCTGCTCCCCTCCTCCTCCTCTTCCTCCTCCTCCTCCTCTTCCTCCTCCTCCTCCAGCCTGTCTTCTTCCGGTCGAGTGGTCGGCCGGCGCTGACAACGGAATGTCGTCGAGGTCCGCGGTCTGCACAACGAGGATCTTGTACTTGTGCTGGGCCCGTAGTTCCGCTGTCGGAGCCATCAGTGCGTCCACGAGCGCCAGCCTCGAGACGAGCATTTCTACCTCCTGCAACAGCAAACAGTACGAACATATTAAAAGTAGAAAGAGAGCGAGAGGGAGAGAGAGAGAGAGGGAGGGAGGGAGATAGAGATAAAGAGCGAGAGAGAGAGAGAGAGAGAGAGAGAGAGAGAGAGGGAGGGAGGGGGGGAGATAGAGAGATATATCCGTTGAGAGGGAGAGAGTGAGAGGGATAGAGAGAGAGAGAGCGAGCGTGGGAGAGATAGATAGATAGATAGAGAGAGAGAGGGAGAGAGAAATAGAGAGAGATATATCCGTTGAGAGAGAGAGAGAAAGAGACGGAGAGCCAGGGCCGTTGCATGCACTATTTTTCACCGTTGGGTTTTTTTTTTCACACCTTTGACCGCAGAAAGAGTATTTCCATCTCGTATTCATATCCTAGTATTATTGTTACCATCGTTGCCATCCTCAACAATGCGTAGCATGGTGAACTCCAACCTTCAACATTGACCACTCGTAAACATGCCCCCTTAAACAAGAAAACCCCGGAATCATCTAGCTTTGCTCCCTTGAGGGGTCAACCACCCTGCTTCGCTTTTCGGCGATGAAAACCCACTATAGTGCAGAGCAGAATTGACCGTTGCCAATTTGTCCCGCAATATATGGACCGTTGGGATTGAATTTTCACACACCTCGGGTAGATCCTCGGTTCCCACGGCAGATGCATGCATCGGTAGAGGTGCACCATGTTTTTGCCTCATAAGGGTGGTCACTTGAAGAGCTCTATACCTCACCCAAAAAACTGATCATGGCAGAATGGAAACGTTGCTATGTACCCGAAGAACAATACCATGGCCTAGGTATACAATGAACAGTGTTGCAACACGAGTATGAAAAGTCGGGACTTTTTTGGAGTTAACCCTTGTAGGACTGCAGTCCCTTTTTGGGGACAAACCACTCTAATTATAAGTAATTTGTCCCCAAAACGGGACTCCAGTCCTATAAGGGTTAAAGAGCCCGATCATTCAGAAAACGTTTCAGCCAAAAAGTGTTACTTCTATCGTAGCACGCGACCATCGATGTTCGCTCGACGATTAATAAGCAGTAGGCCTTTCAAGGCAGATCTATTCCCGATCTTGTATATATGATCTACTGTAGCTCATGTTGCCCGGTGAGACCCGTATAATCTGCATGATCTCCTGTAGCACATGTTTTCTGGGTTGGACCTGTATGCAGATTTACTCCCGATATTGTACGGTTTAACTCATTCATGGTGCTGAGTGGGACCCCGTACAATCCACGTGGTCTAGCGCATGTCTCTTGGGTTGGGTCTGTACTCAGATATGTTCCCGATGCTGTAACATCTACTGTGGCTAATGTTGCCGGGTGGGAGCCGACTCATCCCACGGTAGGGGCGCAGCAGAATTTTCTGAGCTCCTTACATGAGGAGCTCAATATCTCACCCGAAACATGACTTCGGAAATATTCGTTCGCGCAACCCGACCAAAACTTTCAACGCGGTAGTCCAAAAACAAACATACCAGTAAAATAGTAATTGTATCCGGTGGTTGCTCACGTGAAGAGCTCTACCGGTCAGAACATATGGAGCCAAAAAGTGGTACCCTTACCGTGGGATTGCTCAGCCGTATGATCTGCATCATCTAGCACATGTTCCCCTGGTTCGGCTCTGTACTATCTCTTCAGATCCTGCACGACCGCTGACACCGGCAGGTGAGGGGATAGATGATCTAGATCATGATCTATCTGTAGATGATCTAGATCATGGTCTATCTGTAAATTATCTAGATCACGATATATCTGTAGATGATCTAGATCATGATCGATCTGCAGATGGTCTAGATCATCATCTAGACCACAACCTCTCACAGCGGTAGGTGGGGATATATCTAGATCATGGTCTAGATCACAACCTCTGACACCGGCAGGTGAGGCGGTAGATGATCAAGATAATCATATATCTGTAGATGATCTAGATCATGATCTATCTGTAGATGATATATACCATGATCTATCCGTAGATGATCTAGATCATGAGACGCATCCTACGATAGAGGTGCACCACGTTTTTTCTGAGCTCCTCACTTAAGGAGCGTCATACCTCACCGAAAAAATGATTTTGGAGGAAAATAAAAGTGCTGCCGAATGAGAAATCTCATGACGGAGGTATACTCTGAAACATTATTCGTCACAAATATGAAAGTCCGACGAATTTGGGTTAAGGAGCCCGATCGTTCAGAAAACGATTCATCCAAAAAGTGCTACTTCTACCGTAGCACGCGTCTATCTGTAGATGATCTAGATCATGATTTATCTGTAGATGATCTAGATCATGATCTATCTGTAGATGATCTAGATCATCGTCTAGATCACAACCTCTCACAGCGGCAAGGGAGGGGATATATGATCTAGATCATCATCTGGATCACAGCCTCTCACAGCGGCAGGTGAGAGGATAGATGATCTAGACCATGGTCTAGATCACAACGTCTCACAGCGGCAGGTGGAGGGATGTATGATCTAGAGCATGATCCACCTGTAGATGATCTGGATCATGATATATATGTAGATAATCTAGATCATGATCTATCTGTAGATGACCCAGATCATGATCTATCTGTAGATGGTCTAGATCATGATCCGTATGTAGATGATCTGGATCATGATCTATCTGTAGATGATCTGTAGATGATCTGTGATAAATGACGTACAATCCAAACGATCGTCAATATGTGTTTCGGAATACAGTAGTTTGCCTATTCCAGGGTGGGCATTTGTAGTAAGAACAACCCACAATGGACCCGAAATGCCAGTAATCCCCCTTTGTGTGTATATACACACCATATTTAGGTTCTGACTTGTGTGCGAAAATGTGGACTACCTACTCCAGGGCAGAAATACTCTATGAAGCTTTACCGCGGCTTGAATTTTGTTTCGGGTTTCATTTGCGCAGCTTGTCAATACAATGGTTTCCGAATATCAACCCTTTTATATTCACCCAATGTATTCATTATTACACGCTATGATACAGTTTTTTTTCTTAAAAATAATTTGATGACAACTAACTGTGTTCCTGCGTAACGAGGGGCCAAATCAGAAAACCCGCACGTAGTCGTACGCGCGGTCGAAGTATCGCACACAGCTTGCAAACGATGCATGCTACGGTAGAGGTGCCACCAATTTTGCCTTCTGAGGGTGGTGACTTATTAAGGAGCTCTACACTAATAGTGAGTGAAAAATGATTTTGGAGGAACATATAAGTGCTACGATGATACCCGATGAACAATACCATCTGGCCTAACTATAAAACGAAAAATGTTGCTCCGATGATTTGGGTTTAAGGAGCACGATCATTTTTTTTTTTGTTTTTGTTTTGTCCATCCCATTCCTTATCTTCGCACTTCACCTCCGTCTTTCTCCCTCCCTAGTCGTAACTCAGATCCGGGGTCACAAAATAGGCTCCTCTCCCTCCTCCCCCACTGCGGTTCTTGCCTTGGTTTTTATCGCGAGAAGATTTCAGCACTTTCTTCCCTCGTCAACTTTCGTCGAATTTTGCTTACCCACGCTTTGATATGCGCTCTCGACAGTCGGGTGTCATTTGAGAATAAAAACCTCCATGGGGAGAATCGAACCCTCGACATCCGGCCCTACAGGCTTCGTGGCTACCAGTTAGACCACCGGGGCGACCGGAAATTGAGAAACCTTTTCAGCCAATAAGTGCTACATTTGCCGCAGCACGCCTCTACATCTCACCCAAAACCCGATTTTTGAGCGAAATAGAAGTAAGTGCTACCCGATCAACAACCCTAGGGCCCTGGCTATACAATGAACAACATCACACCGCCAAGCAAGAATGGAAATACGGGTGAGTTTACGTCAAGGACCCCAATCATTCAGAAGACATTTCAGTAAAAAAAAGTGCTACGTACAGCAGTGTATCGTAGCTCGTGTTCAAATATGAGTTTTGACGAAATCCTTCATCTCACCCAGCTAGCTGTTGTTTCACTGGTTTTCATTTTTTTTTATAACTAATGACCAGAACCCATGCACACCGCAAAACGGCGCATGGTACGATAGAGGTATGGAGGTATACCTTTTTTTGGCTGAAACGTTTTCGGGATGACGGGGCTCACCTTAACCCAAAAATGGGCGGAATCTTATTCTTGTCCTTGCAGAGTGTTTCATCTTCTGCGTACGTACGTAGGCCATGGCATTTTGTCAACCGGTACCACTTTTGTTTTCCTCCAAAATCAGTGTTTAGACTACTGCAGGTATAGAGGCATAGAGCTCCTCAGGTGAGGAGCTTCAGAAAATGTACTGTATGCAGGTGCACCTCTACCGCACGTAGAATGCGTTAAAAAACATGTAACAAAGCATGCTACGATAAATATGCACTGAGCTCCTCACTTAAGGAGCGTCATATCTCACCGAAAAATGATCTTTGGAGGAAAATAAAAGTGCTACCGGATGAAAAATCTCATGACCGATATACTCTGAGACAGTGTTCGTCACAAAAATGAAAGTCCGACGAATTTGGGTTAAGGAGCCCGATCGTTCAGAAAACGATTTAGCCAAAAAGTGCTACCTCTATCGTAGCACGCGTCTATTAGACAAGACGAGACGACTGCTGTTATTCATCTCAGTTTTTTTCAAGGCCCACCTTTCTCCGTTTTCCGGCGATGATGGCTCGGACCGGCCCGGCCAGGAAGCCCCCTCCCGCGTGCCCATCGGCGTACCTCTCGTTGTGCTTGCGCATGATTTCTCGCGCCTGTGCGTTGCAGCAGCGGCGGTGGTAGTAGTAGTAGTATTAGATCCGGAGACATCGCCCAAAAACAATTTCAGGGTAAACAGCTTTTTTGACTGTTGGTATTTTTTTAAGATATTGTTTTAAAGATATTTCGGGATTTCCGAGAGGGAAAAAACGACGAGATATAAAGTGACGGTTACAAATCGATACGTATTGGCAGCGACGCATGCTACCTTACGGCAGAGGTGCACCTGCATACCGTACCTTTCACTGAAACTCCTTCCTCACTTGAGGATCTATACCTGCAGTAGTCTAAACATTGATTTCGGAGGAAACTAAAAGTGCTACTCGGTGAACCATCCCACGACTTATTAAGTAGACTATGAAACATGTTTCATTACAAAGGATGAAAAAAACAGACGATTTTGGTTTTAACCCGTTCATAACTGAAAAACGTATATCACACTAACTCGGAGAAGTTTATCCCCTAATACGTGGGACCAGTTCTTAAGGAGTTAAGGAGGCTTTACTAGGTCATTCAAAAAACGTTTCAGCCAAAAAAAGGTATACCTATACCTCTATTATTTGTAGCACCCGGTCGGGTGTGCTATTGAGAGTTGCACTGCCAGGCGCCGAACGGCACGAGTGCGCGGCATGATCTTGCCCTGCTGAGCGCTCACCACGGGCTGCTCGTATACAGGGGGTTGGTAACGCCCAATGCCTCGTTGTGTTGGTCGCTGTCTGGGACGCGTGCTACACGATAGAGGTAGGTAGCACTGTTTGGCTGAAATGCCTTCTGGATGATCGAACTCCTTGATCCAAACTCGTCCGGCTTTCCTTTCTCGTGTTGCGATGTTGTTCGTTGTATACTTGGGTCATGGGATTGGTTGTACATCGGTCACGAGCACTTTTAGCTTCCTCCAAAATCATTTTTTTTTCTTCTAGTATGGTGAGGTTTACGGCTCCTCGAAGTGACTGAACCACCCTCAGAAACAATTACGGTGGAGTCATCCCACGGTAGAGGCGCAGCAGAATTTTCTGAGCTCCTCACATGAGGAGCTCAATATCTCACCCGAAACATGACTTCTCGGAAACATTCGTTCGCGCAACCCGACCAAACCTTCCAATGCGGTAGGTAGTCCAAAAACAAGCATATACCAGCAAAATAATAACAGTATCCGGTGGTAACTAACGTGAGGAGCACAACCGGTCAGAAAATATTGAGCCTAAAAGTGGTACCCCTACCGTGGGATTGCTCGGTGCACCTCTATCGTAGCATGCGTCATGCGTCATCTCGGGATTCCAAAGGCGTTACACCAAAGTTATCGTTGATTCGGGTGAAAAGGAGGGGTTGCAAAAAAGGGAAAAATTGATTTGGTAGCTATTACTTAATCGGGGTATCATTGATTTGTAGGTCGCTATCTCTGGTTTTTTTGAACAGAATCTATGATATTTGGATTATCTAGATCGTGGTCTAGACGATCTGCGCGATCTAGATCGTGGTCTAGAAGATCTGGGTGATCTAAATCGTGCGATCATGTGCACAGCATCTCGCAACGGCAAATATGAGACCGATATGATCTAGATTATGATCTAGATCGTGATTTAGATCGTGATCTAGATCGTGACCTAGGTGATCTTGACCATGCGCACAGCATGCCATAACGGCTAAGATGGGATCTAGATGATCTAAATCGTGGTCTAGACCATGTGCACAGTATCTCATAACGACGGCTAATATGGGGCATATCTACCGTAGCATGAATCTTGCCTCGAACTCGTAGCAGTACCCGCGGTGAGCCCAACACGCCTCTTGGTCGCGCCCGACGAACTTGAAGCTGAAGCCACACCGGAGGACGGATAGCATCAGGGGGACCCCACTCACGACTGTTCCCTGCTGGTACACCGTCAAAACCTGGCATGTTCGCAGTCGCGGTGGGTGGGTGGGTACGTGGAACAAGGAGGAGACGGCTTTGTTTTACCGAGGGGAGGGAGAGAAATTTCTCGGCAAAGGGAAGGAATTTTCCTAGATATTTCTACATACTGTGGGGGAGTGGGTGGGTGGGTGGAACAAGGAGGAGGCGGGTTTGTTTTAATCAAGGGGAGGAAAATGAAAATCTCAACAAACGGAAGGGATTTTCTACCGTGGGATTGCTCGGTGCACCTCTATCGTAGCATGCGTCATGCGTCATCTCGGGATTCCAAAGGCGTTACACCAAAGTTATCGTTGATTCGGGTGAAAAGGAGGGGTTGCAAAAAAGGGAAAAATTGATTTGGTAGCTATTACTTAATCGGGGTATCATTGATTTGTAGGTCGCTATCTCGGGTTTTTTTGAACAGAATCTATGATATTTGGATTATCTAGATCGTGGTCTAGACGATCTGCGCGATCTAGATCGTGGTCTAGAAGATCTGGGTGATCTAAATCGTGCGATCATGTGCACAGCATCTAACAGCGGCAAATATGAGACCTGAATGTTCTAGATTATGATCTAGATCGTGATTTAGATCGTGATCTAGATCGTGACCTAGGTGATCTTGATCATGCGCACAGCATGCCATAACGGCTAAGATGGGATCTAGATGATCTAAATCGTGGTCTAGACCATGTGCACAGTATCTCATAACGACAGCTAATATGGGGCATATCTACCGTAGCATGAATCTTACCTCGAACTCGTAGCAGTACCCGCGGTGAGCCCAACACGCCTCTTGGTCGCGCCCGACGAACTTGAAGCTGAAGCCACACCGGAGGACGGATAGCATCAGGGGGACCCCGCTCACGACTGTTCCCTGCTGGTACACCGTCAAAACCTGGCATGTTCGCAGTCGCGGTGGGTGGGTGGGTACGTGGAACAAGGAGGAGACGGCTTTGTTTTACCGAGGGGAGGGAGAGAAATTTCTCGGCAAAGGGAAGGAATTTTCCTAGATATTTCTACATATATGTCGACTCCCTCGGACATAGAAATCACGGCAGAAATAATTGTAGGTGTCAGCTTCTGGGAATATAGTCAAGACGCAACCTGCCGAAGTGATTATGATGAAAATGCAATGTACGACAGACTAAATGTATGTGGCTGGATTAATCCTAAACATGTCCCAACCGATGAACTTTTCCACAACGACGTTCATTCTTGAGGGACAAATTCATTCAAAACGGATGGAGTTGCAGGCGCTGGTTTTCGGTTAGAGGCGGTTGGGACGATATTTTAATTCCTTGAAACGGCCGGAAATATTGGCGAATGAAAAGCCGACAGCATCTCCATTTACCGCACCTGGTATCTTCGGAGCAAACAGGAAACGGTAGTTATCTCCCGACGAGCATACTGTGAGGCGGATTTGTTTATTCTCGTCAGCAGCCACGTTGCGTCTCTGGGTCAAAGGTACGTGTGGTTAATATTTAGTTTTTAGTTGTACCCTGGTGGACGCGTGCTGCGGTAGAGGTAGCACTTTTTGGCTGAATCGTTTTCTGAACGATCGGGCTCCTTAACCCAAATTCGTCGTACTTGTAATTTTTTGTGAGGCATAATGTTTCAGAGTATACTTCGGTCATGAGATTTCGCACCCGGCAGCACTTTTATTTTCCCCCAAAATCGTTTTTTACTTGATATCAGTATGACGCTCCTCGAGTGAGGAGCTCAGAAAAAACATGGTGCACCTCTATCGCAGCATACGTCGGTGGTCACTTCAGGAGCTCTATACTAGCACTTTGTTGAAGCGTGCTGCGATAGAGGCAGCACTTTTCCGCTGAAACCGGTTTTGGATGACGGGACTTCTTAACTCAAATTCGTTGGTCTTTCGTTCTTGTGGTCGAGTCATCCCACGGTATGGGTGCAGCAGAATTTTCTGAGCTCCTCACATGAGGAGCTCAATGTCTCACCCGAAACATGACTTCGGAAACATTCGTTCGAGAAATCCGACCAAAACTTCCAATGCGGTAGTCCAAAACAAATATACCAGTAAACTATCTATAGTCCCGGTGGTTACTCACGTGAGAAACACAACCGGTCAGAAAATACGGCGCCTGAAAGTGGTACCCCTACCGTGGGATTGCTCGGTGAACTATTGTTTAGTTTTCTTCAGGCAGTAGGGTTTGGTCATCGGGTAGCACTTTTCGTTTCCTCCAAAATCGGTTTTGGGGGGATGGGTGTATAGAGCTCCTCAAGTGACCGCGCTCAGAAAAACAAAACATAGTGAACCTCTACCGTAGCCTGCGTCTAATGGTACATAGGCAAAAACTGATTTTGCAAAAAAACAAACTAAAAGGGCTATGTATGTACCCGATGAACTATGCCATCTGGGCGAGGTGTGAAATGAAAATGTTCGCAACGCGAAATTGAAAATTCCGATGACGATTTTGGGTTAAGGAGCCCCGTCATTCAGAAACCAAAAACGCCAAAAAAAGGTATACCTCTATCGTAGCACCCGTTGTAAGAACAACAGCAGTGCGTACGTATAGAAATAGTTTATCCCAAAACGTATCATAAGGTTTTTCTATCATTGGGGTGGAAACAAAGCACCCCGATCATGACCTTCCTTCCATCGCTGTGGTGGTGGATGTGGAGCAGAAAGGAGGCTTTCGTTCTGTTTTTTTCCTTGGGGATGAATAATTTTCTCGGCAAACGGGGGGAATATTCCAGGGCTGTTCACGGGTCGGGTCAAACCTCGCGGGTCGGGTCGGGTCGGGTCGGGTCGAATCGGGATGATGGTCTGGCCCGACCCGTGAGAGTCTTAAAGAACCTCCTGACCTGACCCAACCCGATCCGACCCGACCCGACTCGGCGAGACGCAAGCTACGATATAATCGAACCATGATGTTCCTGAGCTCCACGCTTCACCAACCAAAAAATGATTTTGGAGGAAAATACAAGTACCACCCGGGGAACAATAGCATGAACTAAGTATATTCTGAATAAATATCTCACCACAAGAATTACACTCGGACGATTTTGGGTTAAGGAGCTATACTTAACTAGGTCATTCAGAAAAAGTGTCAGCCAAAAAGCGGGATACCAGGTATACCTCTATCGTAGCACGCGTCTCGATCTGACCCAACCCGACCCGACCCGACTCGACCCGCGATATTTCGAAGGTCCCCTTGAACCCGACCTGCGGGTTGGGTCATGACCTGTAAAGACTCCTGGATGCGTGCTACGGTAGAGGTAGCACTTTTTGGCTGAATCAATTTCTGAACGATCGGGCTCCTTAACCCAAATTCGTCGGACTTTCATTTTTGTGACGAATAATGTCTTGGAGTATACTTCGGTCATGAGATTTCGCATCCGTCAGCACTTTTATTTTCCTCCAAAATATGTTTTTCGGTGAGGTACGACGCTCCTGAAGTGAGGAGCTCAGAAAAAACAGGTGCACCTCTATCGTAGCATGCGTCCCTGGAAGCTTCCTATGTATACATGTACCTGTTATATATGTCCACTGAGGGGTGGAAATGTTCGATCTATCGCTCTTTGGATAAAATATTGCACGACTTGTGGGAGAGAGGGGGGGGGGGGTACCCATTTGTTACTTGCCTTACAGTAGCCATTTGACCAATTGGCGACGCATCCCTTTCGAGATGGAGCAGCACCGTTCCTAGTCCTATTACGGGGGGCTATAGTAAACACTAGTAAACAGAACCTACGGTACACGCAAAAAACTATATATGACGCGTGCTACGGTAGAGGTATCACTTTCTGGCTGAATCGTTTTCTGAACGATCGGGCTCCTTAACCCAAATTCGTCGCACTTTCATTTTTTGTGAGGCATAATGTTTCAGAGTATACTTCGGTCATGAGATTTCGCACCCGGCAGCACTTTTATTTTCCCCCGAAATCGTTTTTTACTTGATATCAGTATGACGCTCCTCGAGTGAGGAGCTCAGAAAAAACATGGTGCACGTCTATCGTAGCATGCGTCGGTGGTCACTGCAGGAGCTCTATACTAGTGAAGCGTGCCGCGATAGAGGCAGCACTTTTCCGCTGAAACTGGTTTTGGATGACGGGATTACTTGACCCAAATTGGTTGGTCTTTCGTTCTTGTGGTGGACTATTGTTTAGTTTTCTTCAAGCCGTAGGGTTCAGGGTTCATCGGGTAGCACTTTTCGTTTCCTCGAAAATCGGAATCGGGGTGATGGGTATCGAGCTCCTCAAGTGACCGCGCTCAGAAAAAAAAACAGAGTGAACCTCTACCGTAGCCTGCGTCTAATGGTAAGTAAAAACTGATTTTGCAAAAAAAAACAAACGAAAAGTGATCGAAGTATTACACTCAGCTAGCAAAGATGAGCTTCGACGAAATCCTCGAGCTCACAGCTGTTGTTGTTGTTGTTTTTTTTTAAATATATGTACCCGATGAACTATGCCATGGGCGAGGTGTTGAAATGAAAATGTTCGCAAACGCGAAATTGAAATTCCGATGACGATTTTGGGTTAAAGAGCACCGTCATTCAGAAACAAAAAAAGCCAAAAAAAGGTATACCTATACCTCTATCGTAGCACCCGTTGTAAGAACAACAGCAGTGCGTACGTATAGAAATAGTTTATCCCAAAACGTATCATAAGGTTTTTCTATAATTGGGGTGGAAACAAAGCACCCCGATCATGACCTTCCTTCCATCGCTGTGGT
Organism: Saccharina japonica; assembly: GCA_008828725.1. Classification (NCBI taxonomy): domain Eukaryota; class Phaeophyceae; order Laminariales; family Laminariaceae; genus Saccharina; species Saccharina japonica. The sequence goes on along the minus strand of MEHQ01000383.1, from coordinate 63,390 downwards.
GGTGGATGTGGAACAGAAAGGAGGCTTTCGTTCTGTTTTTTTATGAAGAATTGTCTCGGCAAACGGGGGGAATATTCCAGGGCTGTTCACGGGTCGGGTCAAAACTCGCGGGTCGGGTCGGGTCGGGTCGAATCGGGATGATGGTCTGGCCTGACCCGTGAGAGTCTTAAAAAACCTTCTGACCTGACCCGACCCGATCCGACCCGGCCCGACTCGGCCCGAGACGCATGCTACGATATAATTGAACCATGATGTTTCTGAGCTCCGCGCTTCACCAACCAAAAAATGATTTAGGAGGAAAATACAAGTGCCACCCGAGGAGCAATAGCATGAAGTAAGTATATTCTGAATAAATATTTCACCGCAAGAATTAAAGTCGGACGGTTTTGGGTTAAGGTGGCCCGATCGTTCAGAAACGTTTCAGCCACAAAACGGTATACCAGGTATACCTCTATCGTAGCACGCGTCCCGATCTGACCCGACCCATCCCGACTCGACCCGTGATATTTTGAAGGTCCCCTTGAACCCGGCCTGCGGGTTGGGTCATGACCTGTGAAGACTCCCAGGTGGACGCTTCCTATGTATACATGTACCTGTTATATATGTCCACTGAGGGGTGGAAATGTTCGATCTATCACTCTTTAGATAAAATAGTGCACGACGCGTGGGAGAGAGGGGGGGGGTACAATAAAATGGGGGAAAAACAAACAAGGCGCTGATTCGGGGCTTGGTCAGTCCCGGAGGATGGTGCCGGCGGGAGGCTGCGTATCGAGCCCAAAGGTACTTGTTTTTGTTCGCTTATACTTAGTATACATATTAACCAACACTGAGCCAATCGGTCGGCATCGACTGAGTGGCGCAGTGGTTTATCCTCTAGATAAGCGAGCAGGAAAAAGGGTGGAGAGTATCAGGAGCAAACCCGAGCTCACGATCGTTTCTTGCTGGTACACCGTCCAAATCGTTCAGTTTCGTTGTTCAGTTTCGTGGTTCAGCTTCGTGGTTCAGTTCCGTCCTCCGAGTGGTTGAAGAAGACGACGGATGCATACTAGGATAGAGGTATACCGTTTTCTGGCTGAAACTGCTCCTGAAGGATCGGGACCCTCCTTCACCCATTCAGAACTGAAAACAGTGTCCCACACTAATTCCAAGTACTTTGTCCCCAAATATGTGTGACCAGTTCTTAAGGGGTTAACCCCAACTCGTTGGACTTTCACTCTCGTGTTGCACTACGGTTCAGAGTATGCTTCGGTCATGATATTGCTTATCTGGTACTGTAGAAAATTTAGTTTCCTCCAAAATCAGCGTTTAGACTCCTGCAGGTATGGAGCTCCTCAAGTCAGGAGCTCAGAAAATGTACTGTATGCAGGTACACCTCTACCGTACGCAGCATGCGTCGACGACAGCCCCTCCGCCCCAGCCCGAAGCAAATCGAGGCCAGTCTAAATGTCGCACCTGGGACCCGCATTGCTATACACCCCTGCTTCGTCGCGTGCCTCGCTCGCTCGCTCGCTCGCTCGCGAGTTCAGAGCGAATTCACGGGACGCGTGCTACGATGAAGGTATACCTTTTTTTGGCTAAAACGTTTTCTGAATGACGGGGGTCCTTAACCCAACAATCGTCGGAACATCAACCATTATTGTGTTGCAGTATGTATCCAGAGTATTCGTAGGTCTCATGCTATTATTCATTGGGTGGCAACATTAATTTTTCTTCGGTTTCAATTTTTCGGCGACTGCTGCAGGTGGTATGGAGCTCCCTAAACGAGGAGCTCAGGAAAAACACGGTGAAGCTTGCCTCCGGGCCGTCCAGCTTCCTCCTCTCCGCCTTCTCCGCTGCCCTCTTCGCCTCCAGCTTGTGGAAGTTTCGCTGAACGAATCCTGTGGCCCACTGCCATCAGACACACGAGAGAGCAGCAGCAGTGAGGCCAAGCCAGTCAGAGTGTGTATGCAGCTGCGCAGAATTGAGTTTTTCGCTAGACCCTGAAGTGCTCAGTGTGGCCTAACTTCCAGGCGTAGCAAATATTGGGTGCCAACACAATCAGTGCGTATATATAGCTGAATATTTGGTGAACCAATGACGAGTGTTTAGGGTAGAGGTGCACCTGCCTACAGGCCATTTTTCTGAGGTGCACCTGCCTACAGGTCATTTTTCTGAGGTTGGTCACTTGAGGAGCTTTATACCTCTATACCTGCAGTAGTCTAAACACCGTTTTTTGGAGGAAAAACAAAGTGCTACGAATATAAGCGGTTATCCATCTTGTCGCCATACGTATAAAACGAAGAATAATGCACACCGAAAACGAAATTCGGACGATTTTGGGTTAAGGAGCCTGTCATAGCCTTTAATACTTTAATAGGTCATTCAAATAACGTTTCAGCCAAAAACGGTACAGTAGTACCTCTATCGTACCACACGTTCAAGCGTTCAAAGTCGAGTGGTGGCATCGGGTCGGGTCGGGTCGGGTCGGGTCGGGTCGGGTCGGGTCGGGTCGGGTCGGGCGTCGGTCGGGTCGGTCGGGTCGGGTCGGGTCGGGTCGGGTCGGGTCGGGTCGGGTGCGGGTCGGGTCCGGGTCGGGTCGGGGGTCCGGTGGGTCGGGTCGGATCGGTCGGGTGGGTGGGTCGGGTCGGGTCGGTGCGGGTCGGGTCCGGGTGCGGGTTCGGGTCGGTCGGGTCGGGTCGGGTAGGGTCGGGTCGGGTCGGGTCGGGTCGGGGTCGGGTACGGGTCGGGTCGGGTCGGGTCGGGTCGGTGGGTACGGGGGTCGGGTCGGGTGCGGGTCGGGTCGGGTCGGGTCGGGTCGGGTCGGGTCGGTGCGGGTCAGGGTTCCGGGTCGGTGGTCGGGCCCTGCCGCCCCCCCCCCCGCCCCCGCCCCCTCGGGGTCGGGTCGGTGCGGGTGGGGTTCGGGTCGGGTCGGGGTCCGTTCGGGTCGGGTCGGGTCGGTCGGGTCGGGGTCGGGTCGGGTCGGGTCGGGTCGGTGCGGGGTCGGGTCGGTCGGTCGGGTCGGGTCGGGGTCGGGTCGGGTCGGTCCGGTCGGGTCGGGTCGGGTCGGGTCGTGCGGGATCGAGTGGCGGGTCGAGTGGGACGCGATCGGGTCGGGTTGGATCACGTGGGGGTGGGAAGTTCTGCGATATAGCTAGGGACAGGGCCTTGTCACCCTGCGCCGACTATAGACGGGGCACGGACAGATAAAGGCAAACATTCTGAGGGAAAACCGGATTTTTGGAACCCAGCAGGCGGTTCAATTCATCGTTAGATCAAAAAAAAACGTTTTTATTCGATTTAATGTTTTGCTCATTGTAGGGGCCGCGCAGCAAGTAAGCACTGAACGAGCCTGCAGGCATTGAGCACACCGTGAACTTAACATGAGCGAGCGTGGAAAGT